>CP099849.1:21373143-21683143 GCA_030062745.1 Capitulum mitella
GATGCTGGTGAGGTGAGAAGGGGCCGCGCTCAGTCAAGTGAAGCCACATCTTGTGGGTTCTGACCGTTTATGACCATTTTTTGGCGGCCAGATGATCGTCCAGATGATCTACGCAGTCAAAGACGCAGATTTCCTAAAGCGTGAGGATCGCCTTCACATGCTGAAAAGTCCCTCTGAGTAGTGGTATGGCGGGCTTGACATTAACCGATACGGATGGCGATACATTGTGGTGCGCTCAATCTGGCGCTGATGTTATGAGGTCTAGATGGTCGGGTTTCTGCTCACAAGAATTGTAGCTGCGAAAGCCGTGGTGATTTTCTGTGTTTAATACCGATGAAACTAGGTATGCAATGTGCAGACCATTCGAGGCGAAGGGTTATGCATCTGGTGTAGGTTTAGATCGTATGTCGACACGCCCCCTGTCACGGGAAATCTTTTGAAACCAAAGATATCGGTATCGGACATCGCTCTTCCCGGCCTAGGCTGGCCACATTTCCGTTTGACCGTGGCCTATATTTCCGAGGCCGCGTCGCCTCAAGAATGATGGTGACCACCGTCACCAGGTGGCAGTCATCATCAGCTGCCCTGCACCATCAGGGGACGCCACCGATGACGACGCGCCGTTTTCGGGTGACGTCGCCGCGGCGGGCGCCGATTGGCTGGCGGGTCGCGCCATTGGCGGCGCGCTGGCCAGTGGCGCGCCAAATTAGCGCCGCCGCCTCGGGCCGCTGTCGGACGTCAGTCTGGCCGAGATTCGGGCCGACGAATTTTTTGGTGTCGGCGGCCGCCAGTGGCCGGCGACGCGGCGAACGACAAGGGTGCTGTCCGTTGGCGCCGTGCGGGCACCGCCGAGCGGCCGCAGTCGGGAGTCGCCGCCGCCGAGCTCGCCGCCGACCGGCGCCCGACTGCCATGGAGCCGGGGGAGCCCGCCGAAGGGGCGCCGGCGGCCGCCGCAGAGGCTGGACCGGTGGCCGCCACGGAGGCTGGATCGGTGGCCGCCGTGGAGGCCGGCTCGGTGGGCGGCAACGAGGCCGGGCCGTCTGTCGCCGCGGAGCCGACGGCGGACGCCGAGCGGAGCCCGGCCGATGGCGCCGAGCCCAAGCCCAAGAAGAAGAAGGTGGTGAAGAAGGTGGTGGTGCGCAAGAAGAAGCAGGCGGCGAAGGAGGTGCGCGAGGCGACGCCGGACCCTTCGCGCGCCGAGCCGCCGCCGGCCGAGCCGCCGACCGAGCCACCGGCCGAACCGCGCCCGTCCGCGCGGCAGGTGACCGAGGAGGTCCGGCTGCGCATCCTGGACACGGTGCAGACGCGCGAGATGCTGGAGCGCACGCAGAAGGAGTGCGAGGCGGCCCGGCCCGAGGCGCCGTACGAGTGCCGGCCGGCGCGGTGGAGCCTCCAGGCGGGGGACGACTCCGGGATTCAGGTACTGCGGTACTCGGTCACGCGCGACGGCGGCTCCCAGGTACTGGCGGCGGCCGCGGCCCGGCCGACCACGCACGCTCGCTCGCTCGGCGCCGCCGGTCGGCGGCTTAGACGCGTAGACTGCTGACATCAGGCTGGCGCTTTCGGCTTTGTTATAGCGGGAGGTGACGCGCTTTCTGCGCAGGAGTAACACGCAGCGTCTGGCTTAGTCTGTCCGTTGTGCGTTGGATAGATAAATCACCTATTTCCAGGAGGGCAGCTCTTCGTTTTGTCTTCGTCGACACGAAAGATCAGATTTGGTGTATCAGGCGAATCAGAAAAAGTCAGCCGAATATAAAGAAATCTCACGGTGGAAATTTGTTTCATCTTTCTGTTGTCCCTGTCATTCGTGTTTGTTTGTTTTGATATAGCTAATGTGTTTTTGGGTAGATCGTTTTGGTGCGGATATATGCCTGTGTTGTCAGCCTTTTGACGTTGGATGGGTTATTCGTCGTATGTTTTAGAGGGCAGTAAACCACATTCTAACAATTTTAAGCATGTTTCTACGTTAGTTATCACTCTGTTTTGTAAGCATCTACCTTTTTCCATCATAGGCTAGTTTTAAAGTTTTCCCCGACCCGGAGCGCGGATGCGACATTTTCGTCCGGTACGGACCAACTCCGATATTAATTCGGTGATTGGAAGCTAACCGTCGAGAGAGGCGACGATTTCCTCGGATGTAGCCTCGTCGCGAATATTGGGCATCTTACCACAGCCGAGCATGTGCCGGCGTTAGCTCGCCCTCTGCCGTTGATCTGCGCCGGTCTTCTGGTGTGGGATGGGCGGGTAGAAGTATCACCGGGCTGTCCCGGGCCCCTGGCGCCGCCGCCTCGGACGGTGGAAGTGGCCGATCTGCGCCAGTGTTTTCGTGCCGAATCGCGCGCAGAGACGCGCGCCCCTGGCCTCCGGCTGCTGCGATCTCCGACGCTTGAGATGCCGGCTTGCACCCGTCTTCTGGTGTGGGACGGCGAACGTAGAAGCACCCTCTTGCCGTCCCTGACCCCTGCCGCTGCCGCTCCTCGGACGGTGGACGGCGGGCGCCCGTCCCGGCCGGTGACTCGCGGCAGCGCTCTGTTTTGGTGGGCCGCTGCCAGGAGAAACAACCTTGGCTTGACGCGCTCGGCGGCCGGCGGTCGTCTGCCATCCCCCCCCCCTTATTCAGGCCCCATCCACGGAACACGGCGAATGCCTTACTTCGTTTCAGACGTCGTCGACTGTAGATTTCCGTCCGGTCTGGTCAAACTCCGTATTATTTAAACCAGAGGGTTTGGTCGTGTAGGTATCATGCGTGCTGTGTTAGCGTTCGCGGTATGGCTTGCGGCCGGCTCCGGGAATTTGGCATGGAGTCGGCGGTGGCTGCGCAGCTGGCCGCCAGGGGCGCTGCGAGTGCCCGCTCCTCGAATCTTCCGCTCTCGAAAGATGACGGCGCCAAACCCGGCCCAAATGCAGGGCCGGCGACAGCTTCGGTAACTGAACTCCGTGGCCGACGCTGCCCTTAAATAGCTCGATGGCTGGAGGTTTCGCTCGAGCTGAATCGGAATTTAAACGTGTTATTTGCAAGTAGTCTTGGGTCTAAGCGATTCGCTCGTTCTTTTTGGTCAGCTTAAGCGAATTGTGCGTGTTTGGTAGATCTGCGTCGGCGCACAAGCGACTTAATAGCCGCAGAATTCGGTATTCAAGTGCTTAAACGGATTCGAAATTTTTGGGCGCTGGGCCGTTTTTACGAATGGCCTTGAGCGGGATTCCCAACGACAGCCAGGACTGGCCATTGTGGATGGTATTAAGCAAAAGTCATGGCCGTTTGGGCAAATCCATGTCCAAGCAAAGGAAAAGTGCAACAATGAACAGCTGTCGTGCGCCGTCACCTACTAAAGAGCTTATGAAAACCTTCGTCATTGTACCAAATCCAGTCATATGTTATCGAGTTGTTCGTTCTGTCCACCAGTGAACCCCGGCAGCCCCTCCGCGGCGTCACCGTTCCGCAGCGCACTCTCTCAGGTGGTTGGCCCGCATCAGCAGTCATTTGCCGTGGCATTTGGCGAGCTGCGCTGCCGCTGCTGGAGATGTTTCCGGTGCGGCCGTGATGTTTTGGCTCGTGCTGTCTGTTCCGCTCGGCGACTGTTACGGTCTGGGGATTACGTGACGGGTGGCCATTGTGCTTCTCTGGCGGCACTGTAGGTTTTTGTTAGATTTGGCAGAACTCTTTAAAACGAGCCTTTCCTGGCTAGTAATGATAATAATATATGCTGATGATTATGAAAGCTGATATGTTATTCCAGTCAAGCCCTAGGCAACACTGATTTCGTCTTTGGCGAAATCACTGTACTGAGCTCATTTAGGAAATCCAGTAGTATCTCTTGCCGAACGGGGCAGCTGTTTTAGGCTTTTCCTCGAAGTAAACTAAATCATAGCTTGACGTCAACGCTCCGAATGCATGTGAATGAAATGGATTTAAATATGTCTCGGAATCATGCCGCACGGCCATTCATGGCCCGATGGACTAAGGCGCCATCGAAGCGTTTTGCTATCTCAAGGTGTGCGTTTCCTGTTTGAACGTTCCTGGCACCACGGTGTCTCCGTATTTGTGTGGCTTTTGTGTTTTTGTGATCGAAATTGATCTCCGTACCATTAGTTGTTGAGCGTTGTCATTGTTTTCGCAGGAACGTGATTGATTAATATTCAGTTTGGGGCGTGCCACGACCTACTATCCATTATGCGCCACCTGTCAACTATGTGGCCTTGGCATCGATGGTTGTTGGACGTTGGAGCGTCTCTCGTCTCCCTGAGCAGTCATTCGGCCGTCACAGCCGCCATCTCCGTCCTCAGGAGGCCCACAAGAACGAGCTAGACCGGCTGGAGGCGATCATCGCCGAGCTGCGCCGCACCATGTCCTCAGCACAGCATCAGGAGCAGGAGAACGCCATGACGACCGCCGAACAGAAGGCGCGCATGCACCAGGAGCTGGAGCGCAAGGAGACCCAGGTGGGTCAAATGCCACGAGCGGCGCCAAGGGTTATGGCACTGACCGCGAGTTACAAGAGTTCGTTAAGCGAAGATGGCCATTGGGTCATGATGCCCTCGGGAATCGAAAATATAACTCACCTTTACGCACCAAAGATGAGAATATCCGGAACTCGAAAACAAAGTGGCGGATATCAGAGGAATTTTTATTTTTTTAGGGGAGTTAGATTTGTGTGAGCCCCCTCCTTGGCGAAATCTAGGGTACGCAAATGGTTCGTTATAGCATTTGAGAACTAGTCAACTGTGTTCACGCGACTGTCGCTAACGCTAAAGCGGCCGCTAGTAGCGTTAGGCCACACAACCCCACGGAAAGCCATGTGGTGTGAAAACTAGTGGTGAGGCCGAAGGCTAGAGCGTGGAAAGAGAGTGAACGGATATGTCGTAGCTTCAGAGATCACTGCCAGTGCGGGATGGCCGTTATATTGGGAACAATCCGGGCTCAAACTGGGTCAACAGGTCAAGTTATTTAGCGGCTGTGCATTCGCGATCCTCGCATGCCGTTCTAGGCAATATACGCTATGCCAAAAATATTGTAATTTGGACTTGCTTTAAAACAGTTTTGGCGAATTAACGAAATTCATCTTGTTATTAGAGGTTTTTTGTCAGTTAGATTTTTATTCCCAGCTGGGCTGGGAATTGACAGATATCCCTTACCGGCCTTGGACAAAATCTTATTTGACTCCATTGGCCGTTTACTTCACGTACGTGGTGTGAATGGCGAGTTTTAGAAGAGCACTACGCCTCGTGACGGTAAGATAGGGAGCACGCGTTTTGTTTCAAACTGGCATTTACGGTGACGTACCAGAGTTGGCAAATAATTGTCCTTAAGCAATAAAATAATAAATGTAATATCTGCACTCGCTGATCATTTCATTGCCAGATATAATAGTCACGTATCGGAGATATTTACATACATATTTATATTCCTATGGCTTAAGTGTTTACAAACACTTTTTAGGCAACTCATCGTCGATTCTGTTTAACTTCACATCTGCGTATCTAAAAAACAGATGTAGGGAAGTTAGATGCCGCTGAACAACTCTTTTCTCTCATCACTGCCTGGAGGCGGATAATGCAGAGCTCTAGTTATGTTTTCCGCTTGGAAAGCAAAGTTGCGTCATTATTTTTGGCGACGTGGATTCGGAGGTCGGGATTCGAACGTAGTCGACGGCGAACGAAGTATGTTACAGTGACGGCTGAACGATGCTTGGTGGGGGAAATTCAATGTCACCGCCCCACAGGCGACATATTTTACTGTGTCGTCCTTCGCCCTGTTCATTCTTGAAAATGAAATCGCTAGTTTTGCGATTTGTTACGAAAGGAGGACTCCTTTTCAGACGGCTATGCTAACTTTACTAAAAACGTAAGGACAGATTGTCCGCCCAGCCATCTGAGATATCAGCACAGTCTCATAACGAGCGATCCACACATTAGCATAGAGCACCACAGCGTGCTGCAAAACGTTTGGTTTAGATGATTAATGAACGAATCGTGGTTATGCCTTTGAAGGAGTTACGGCTCATGTGTGGAGCTGTCGGAGAAAAGTGTGTGCGTCGTGGGGAAATATCAAGCGTATGCAGAGGTCACAGCGGGCTTTTGAATCTCACCCTTGAGCGGATTTGTCCACGTTGAGTGACAGAAAAATTGGCTAGCCCCAAAGACATGCATGCGTGAGGAAGAGAGGGGCTCCCAAACGAATGGAGAAAGATGAAATGTTTTTTTCTCGTGCCAGATTTACTTAACTAAATAAGCCATAAAAATTTTCACTTATAATGTAGTATTGAACAGCCTGCTAGCATCTTCGAGCCCCTTTACGCTCCAGTCGGGGCCAAAGTCCTTTAAATCGACAGTGGAGGGCTGAAAGGTCAAGGACATCCTTTAAAATCAACCTATTCATCCACGCAACCGTCGATAAGGGTTGGTTGCCACCTCGGCCCATTTCTCCCCTTATCAAGATGAAGCAGAGAAACAAGGGCGAATCGATAGTCCATGCCATTCGTATTATATTATTTTGTTCTTTGAAAACTTGAAGTCATACTGCGACCTCTCAAGTTACTAGGAAGGAATGTGCTTCCTATTACTTGCCCAACCTGTTGCTATCGTAATTTTTTCTCGGCTGAGAAACTATGCTTTGAAACGTAAAATAACTTCCATCACTGAAATGAGAAACAGAAAGTACCTTTGAAACTATTCAAAGTCAATTCGAGGTGATTTGATATCATTGCCCTCATTTGGATTTAAAGAGGTCACTGATTTTAAAAATCCGAAATATATTTTCAGTCGTATGTACGTTGAGTCATACATCAAAAGTGACTTCATATCTCGTCAGGTTGTTAATGAAAGACATAACACGTAACTTAGATGTAGAAAAGGACTTGTAAGCTCTCTAGAGTGACGTCAGAACGCAAAGGTTTCATACAACTTTAGACAGAAATGCTACAAAAGAGGTGTAAAAGAGGTTAAGTCCACCCCGTAAATTTCCTGTTCCTGACGCAAACTGTTAACCGACAATCTGCGGGAAATCTCATGACGGTGCGACAACCAGCCCCGTTGTTCCGGCGTGGGTTGACATCACTAGGCGGTCGTCGCCGACTCGGGGTGCAATTGGTCACCAAGATCTGGAGGTGGTCATGTTTAGCGGTACTAGGGTAAAACAGCGAAATGCAAAAATGGCGAACATCTTTTTGGCGAATGCTAGATGGCGAACGCTAAATAGCGACATGTAAAAATGGCGACATGCTAAAATGACGAACGGCCAGATGGCGCAGAATGCGAAGGCGAACCATTTGGCCAGTCGCCATTTTAACGTGACGCCATTTTTACATGTCTCTCTGCAGCATTCGCCATCCGGCATTTGCCAAAAAGGCATTCGCCATTTTTACGTTTCGCCATTTTGTCCGGACACCATGTTTAGCGCCAGTCTTCAACGTAAATTTTCAGTGGGTTTGGGAAATTTGAAACCAAAATCGGGGCATCTTCCATGTAAAGCTGTTGGCTTGAGGAAAGCACCTGCGTGGAATCACACAAAAATATGCGAAGTCGTTTCGCGGAAAGTCAAATTTTCGATGTCAGGATAACTTTACATTGAAAGGGGATAAAGAAGGGGCAGAAAAATATTGTTCACTTTGTGCATGTCTCGACTGAGTCAGAAACGTAGTGATAACTACGCCATATGTTAGGATGCTTTATGACGCCTGACAAGTTAGTGCGGGATTATTTATTCAAAAAACCTTTAAAATTATTTATATTTAAACAATAAACACGATTTAGATACACCTTCAGATAACTTGGCACAAACATATTGGAGTAGCAAATAAATAGCCTTTCAGGATTTGAGAACTATTTATCGATACTTTTACGTAAATAGTGCCCGTCTCTGTCATTTATGATCTCAGAATGGCAGGAACCGATCTGGACAAACAAAGTGCACCCGCTATCTCGTCCTTGAGTTGACTGATCTTGCACTGTGATGCACCGTTTATTAACGGGCGCACCCAACTAGCGCGTAGACGATGAAGGCCCGATGTGGGATCAGGGTTATGTGGTCTAGTTGATAAGACAGAGGGATGTTGAGTCGCAGTGTAGATGATGTTTTATTTACTTTTAACGATAGAAGAACGACCTAAAGAAGGTCTAAGAAGAATCAAACGTTTCAGTATAACTGGCACGCAGAGTATGTCCGGATATTCGCCTAATCAGTAGTCATGTGATTCATGCATTTGCTTCTTTTGTCATCAGTTGCCCTAAAAAATGAACCCTCTTACATAAGGCTCTTACATAAGCCTGCGGATTCGAAAAACTCTTAACAGCCAACCCAACCGAAGGCTGTGTTTTGATTGCTGTGCCTTGAATTTGGTGGATGATTTCGTTTGACCCAGAACTGTGTACGTAAGCAGAGGTGACTGGCAATTATTGAAAACGTTTAGAGCAGCATCTAATGTGAGTGGTAACCAGCGATGCAACGTCCCGTGCGTACTGTAAAAGTTGGAGGGTTTGTAACGGAAAACGGTTGGCCAGTATGGGGGTCGAACCCATGACATTCGCGTTATTAGCACGACGCTCTAACCAACTGAGCTAACCGGCCAGCAACTGGCGGCGCTGCGAAATGAATTTGGGGATCGAATAGTATACTTTGGAGGCTCATTGTTTACTTTTGTTGGTACTGTTGTTTTGTTGTTGGTTTGGGGTACAGGGGTGCGGACCCACATTTGGGAGTCTTTTGGGGAGCCTGACCTAATATTGCTCCGAAAAGTGTGAGAAAAATGTCTGGAAGGGGATATTTGATGCCACTGTAACTTTGGCATCTGTGCCGTAATTTTTGTTAAATATGACGTAAAACAGAGTGTTCAACTGGTCTTCGAAAGTGCTATTTTTTAGTTTGTACGCGCATACCGAAATTTTTGTGTTTAGAATGAGAAGAGTGAATGTTTTTTTACCAAACGTTAGGCAACCAACCAACCAACCCATATTGTGTATACTTTGGTCATCAGGGGAGGGGGCAAATGCCTAAGACTCCCTCCCCGTCCCTTGAATCCGTCCTTTTCAGATTCACTTCGCTTTGTACGAGGGGTGTAGCCAAGATTTCGCCAGAGGAAACCAGAACCCCCTCAAAACTGAAAACTACCCGGATTTCGGCCCCTTTACTTTTGAGCTCTGGAAATTTTTACCTATTTCCTTTCTTGGTACGTAATGAAACGTTAAACTTTCAATCCAAGGGGAGTTATCGTCCCGACCCTTGTTAAATAACCGTTGGCTGCGTCCATGCCTTTTACATGTCGTACATGGGACGTCAGTGGTGGATGCAGGAAACATCTCCCTTTAAACGCTGGACCTTTTTCCCTAGAGGATTACGCGAGGAAATATGCGCCATTCGTAATTACGTGTCTTAGATTTGAATAGTCCGTGACGGAGGCTTTGCTATTACGTTTACCGGCGCTAATTTTATTCGAAAATCCCTGCCCCTGATACTTGCTGTCGTATGTGCTCCCAACTGACCGTACTAATGGGATGTACTTTGAAATGCACGTCCGGAATGTAACATCGGCTCATTGGCCAAAGGGAGCCGCCCTCGAACCAAAGGCCCCGTGTGTTGAGACGTGCTCATGGAATGTTTGGTGCCTGTCGGCACGCATTTTTGTATGTGTGTGTGATCCGAACTCTTATGTGCCATGCGCTCTGTATGTGTCGTATACTTTGTGAAAGAACGTTGTCGCGTTGTGATGTTATGTTGTTATAAAACTGTTATGTGTCGTATACTTTGTGGAAAAGAGCTGGGCTAACGCAGAGGCCGCTGTTTGCAGGTTCAGCAGTTACAGGACGAAACAGAAGCAAAACGAAAGTCGTTAGAGCAACTGCAAGCTCGAGGTCAGTGTACGATACGTACTGGTACCAGTTAAATGCCCCCAGCTAAGCACCCTTACCGGTACCCTTGTCAGTCAGATGGGACACGGGTTGGTCTTTCCCCTTCCCTGCTGGTCTACATCTAGCACGTGGTATTTTTACGGATGGGTGCCGTATGACTACGAAGTCATTGTACCCCTAAGTCCGCAGTGATTGGGGGACTGAAACGTTCCGGTTATCCCGTTGTCCCGTAACTAACCAGGCTTGTCAGTAACGCCATGACCTTGTAAAGGAAGCTGCCTTCGTTACTCGGTACTACACAGCAAGACGGATATCATAACATATGTAGAGCCGGGATTGTAACTCGTCATTAATTACCATTTGCTGTTTTTGTATTGGAATGGCCGCCTGGTGATTAGCCTCTAAGAATACTGCTTGGATGCGTAAAAGATGCGTTGAATCCGAGACTTTGGCTCAGCACAAGTTGCCAAAAGGTATAACAACAGGGATGACACCTGAGGGCTCCGTTAGAACACGGAACCATGCTGTGAGATCGTACCCGCTGGCGGTTCATGGAAGCTGCGATTGTTGCATGTGTTACAGACTCGAAAACTGGTGCTGTACGCTGAAGCATGTCCTGTTTAGATACATATTAACATTACATTGCATTGGAGTAATGTTCTGTCAGAAACGTTTGTGAAAGCATTGAACATGAAACGCCAAAAGACGCTGATTTTGACTAATTGACCTAGTTTGATCTGTCGAAGTTCACGTAAATGAAACGGTACTTGACTTCATGTTAATCAGCAGGGCGACGCCTGTGCAGTGCAGTTTTCCGATTTTTCCTGCCACCCTTTTCGTCTTGAAACAGCAAGAGGGCTCTGAGGCCCTCTCGCCAACCGAGGATTTAAATACCCTTGCCAGACGGCTATTAATAATGTAGCCCTGACATCCGTCAAAGAATGTATATATAAATCCCATGTTGGACTTCAGGACATTCAGTGTTTTGTGATGTTTGATGTTTCAGGATTAATTTCCTGAGGAAAGCTAATCAGGCTAGTGCCTTCGTGCAGTGCGTTATTCATCCATTATTACGTACACGGATTATCTTCCTTAATCCAACGTTTTTTACATTTACTTTGAATGAGATCGATTGCCTTGCTGATGTTATCAGCACGTATCGACAGTGTTTCCTGTTCCGAACAGTTGCCGCCCTCGAAAATGAAACGACTCAGCTGCGTGAGACTCACAGGAAGCAGCTGGAGGAAGTCGAGCGCCTCTCGGAAGAAGAGAAGGCCGGGCTTGTCCAGGTCAGTGGTATGCCTATCGTATTCTTCAGCGCTGTAGCTATTTGGCCAGGCGAAAGCGCTCAGTTCATAAAACCTTGACTCTTGGCAGGGGCCTTTTATTGTCCTTGAGACCGCCAGCTGCCTTCAGACTGCATCGTGACGGCGTGACTAGTTCGCCGTGACGTGACGTTGTGTGCGGGGCCTCCGCCGTGTGGGGATCACCGGTCCCCGTCGCCAGACCGTCCTGTGGCCGGCGTCCTGTGTAGATCGAAGTCGCCGGTTGGCCGGCGGCCACGCGCGGGGCTATTATTACCGGGGCGGCTGGCTCAGGTCACGGCGTCGGCACCGGCTGTCGGCGGCAGTCCGGCCCGCCGTCCACCGCCGCCGCCACAGGGGCGCTGGCCGTCACAGGGTAGACTGGTCATCACAGGGTACACCGGCCGTCACGGGATGTACTGGCCGCGACAGGGACACCGGCCGTCACAGGGTACACTGGCCGCCACAGGGCACACTGGCCGTTGCCGGCATACTGGTTGTTACGTGAGACAGCGGCCTTCACAGGGTGAACACTGGCCACGAATTAATGCAAATATTCGTCTCGTCTTGATTGCTTTGTGGCACAAACGCTGTTCGGAGCGGGCCAGCTGTTGTATGTGGAACGACGTTACGCGTCACAATCAGGAGTCTGGCCGTTTCGCCGTCACGTCCGCGCCGTGCGGTCCGCAGGAGCTGTCCCGCGCCAAGCAGGAGGCGCTGCGCGTGCTGGAGCAGGAGCTGGAGTCGCGGCTCTCCGAGGAGTGGAGTCGCCGGCTGCAGCTGCGCGAGGAGCAGCTGCGCGCCGAGATCCGCGAGAAGGAGGACCAGCTGCAGCTGGCGGCCGAGGAGCAGCAGCTGCAGCTGGCGGCGGCCGCGGCCGGCGGCCAGCAGGCCACCGAGCAAACCGAGCTCATGGTGGGTCCTGTCGTCCTCGGCTCCCACGGGACGAGCGGTGGGGGGAGGGAGCTCCTCTGCCGTTGTCGTGTTGTGTTCTGGGGCCTGGTTTGTGCGCGAATGTTGGTGTTGTTAGTTGGGAACAGCAATGTTAAAAGGGAATGTTGAAATGTCGAGCTTTTCTGTTACCCTAAATAACGTCATTTTTTAGTGCTTCTAAACTCTAATGGTGTTCTTGAAATAAACACTGGACCTGTGCACTTGCTAGCTTAAATTAGCCGATACTTTTAAGCCACAAAGTGACCACCGCCTCCATTCTGGGTTAGTACTCGGTCCCTGGATTATCTTAATGCTCTGTGCCCAGTCTTCGTACGTTGCGGGCCGTTTTGCTGGAGAAGCGCCATTTCCCTGTGAGACCGACGAATCCGCCTTCTTTGTGCACGCTCTCGGCCAGTCGGTGTTTGCGGCCGTCCGTCACCCCCGGCCCGCCGTGCTGACCGTCGCGGCCCGTCTGTCGGCGGCAGGACACGATAGACGGTCTGCGGACGGACCAGGCCGCCCTGGAGTCGCGGCTGCGCCAGAGCGAGGAGGCCCGCGCGGCGGCCGAGGCCCGGCTCCAGGAGGCGGCCGCCGCGCTGGAGCAGGCGCGGGCCGCGCAGACGGCGGCGCAGGAGGAGGCCGGCCGAGCCGCCCAAGGAGCAGGGTCGGAAGGAGGCGGAGGCTCGGCTGGAGGAGGTTCGACTCGCGGCTCTGGAGGAGGTCCGGAGCGAGGCAGAAGCGCGACTGGAGGAGGTCCACAATGCTGCTCTGGAAGAGGCTCGGAAGGAGGCAGAGGCTCGTTTGGAAGAGGCTCGTTCCGCTGCCGTGGAGGAGGCGCGGAGGGAGGCGGAGGCGCGCGTGGAGCAGACCCGCCGGGAGTCGGTCGCCAGACTGGAGGAGGCCGCCAGACAGACGGAGGCTGCCGTGGAGGAGGCTCGGGCGACCGTCAGCCAGCAGTTCAGGTGACCGGGACGGCGCCAGAGCCGATCTGTAGAGGGGAAGGGCATTGTTTTGCTGCACATTGTTTGGCGTCGGGTATGAAATATCCACCCATACATTGTGTGACCTTTGTTGGGGTCATGGGTAAAAGGCCGTTCATATAGACAGACCTCCTGGCCTTTGTCAGTTTCGTATTGTTTGTTGTTTCCTTTGCGATAGTTTTGTCGATTTTAATTGTTTGTTGTCGTGTCCACGTGAATGTATATAAACGTTTTGGCCGAAGTTTCTGTTCATTTTCACAGTCTTTGCCGTCGTAATTTTGACTAGCCGTGGTTAACCTTTGCGTTTATGCCAGCAGCGCTAAGCTGGAATCGCAGGCGCAGGCGGAGTCGGGCGCGCTGCAGCGCCGCCTGTCGGAGCAGGCGGACGAGCACGAGCGGCGCCTGGCCGAGCTGAGTGCCGACCACGAGGCGGCGCTGGCCGCCCTGCGCGCCCAGCTGGAGGCGGAACGCGGCCGCAGCGCCGCCGGCGCCGAGGAGCGCCAGCAGCTGCAGCAGCGCATGGAGAAGCTCTCGGACGTGGTGCGCTCGCTGGAGGAGAGCCTGTGCCAGCTCAGCGAGAAGTACGAGGCCGAGAGCCGCGCCGGCGCCGCGCTGGCCGCCGAGCGCGACCAGCTGGCCGGCCGGCTGGACGAGCGGGACGAGCGCGCCGGCCGGCTGGACGAGCTGACCGCGCTGCTGGACGAGCACGCCGCCCGGCTGGCCGGCGTCACCGGCGAGGTGACGGCGCTGCGCGACGCCAAGCGCCAGCTGGAGGAGAAGGTGGCCGCGCTGTCCGCCGACGCTGACGGCCGGCTGGCGGCGGCCGACGCGGCGCGCGCCGCCGCCGAGCGCGCGCTGGCCGAGCGCGACGAGGAGCTGGCGCGGCTGCGGCAGCGCGCCGCCGACGCCGAGGCGGTCGCCGAGCGGCTGCAGGCCGAGGTGGACGCGGCTCGCGGCGAGGCGGACGCCCAGCGCAGCGAGGCGGACGCGCTGCGCACGGCGCGCACCGACCTGGACGAGGCGCTGCGCACGGCGCGCAGCGAGCTGGAGTCGACGGTAAGCGATTTTAGCGACTTTGACGAGGTGTCGGAGGGTTACAGGACGGAGGTGCGGCGGCTGACGGCCGAGGTTGGCCGGCTGCAGGTGCGCCTGCACCGCGCCCAGGTCGACCGCCAGCGCGCCGACGAGCTGCAGGAGTCCAACGAGAAGCTGGCGGCGCGGCTGTTCCAGATGGAGAAGATCGCGCTGCGCGTTGAGATGGTGCAGAACGAGAACGAGAACCTGAAGGGCGAGCTGGCGTACGAGCGCGAGCGCGGGAAGAAGCACCGCGACCGCGCCAAGCAGCTCAAGAGCCTGCACGAGGTGACCAAGGAGGAGGTGACTGGCATCCAGGCCGACTTCAGCCTGGTGCAGGACGAGATGAGCAAGATCCGCAGCACGCTGACCGAGCGGCTGGAGCGCGTCCAGCAGCAGAACCGCTCGCTGGAGGAGCTGCAGGCCAAGCTGGACGCGACCATGCGCGAGAAGGGCGCGCTCAAGGAGCAGCTGGAGAGCGGCATCGAGAGGAAGGAGCGCGAGCAGGCCGACATGCTGCAGGCGCTGGACCGGCTGGGCCGCGAGATCGAGACCTACAAGGCTGAGTGTCGCGGCCTGGGCGGCGACGGCGCGGCGGCGGCTGCGGCCGCCGAGGGGGCGGCTGATGACGCGGCGGACGGTGCCGCGGGGCCGGCCGCCGCCGCGGTCGAGCCTCCGTCACCGGACGGCAGCCAGGCCGGCGACGAGGACGACTCGGGCGCGCTCCGGCGCGAGGTGGACGGCCTGCAGAAGGTCTCCGAGACGTACCGCCGCCAGATGGCCGAGCTGCAAGCCCAGCTGGACGAGGCGGCCCGCCAGCGGCAGCTGCTCGAGCTCGAGAAGAAGTGCCTGCAGGACCGGCTGCTGCAGCAGCAGCGCGACAAGGACGACGTCTCGCTCAAGATGGACGCGCTCTGCTCCGACACCAACTCGGTGCTCGTGCAGCTGCGCGAGGAGAACGCGGCGCTGCGCGCGCAGGCGGAGACCGAGCAGGCGCGCGCCGTTCAGCTGGCCGCCCAGCTGGCCGAGGCTGACCGTGAGCGCAAGCAGGTGAACCGGGAGATCGAGGACGCCGGCCTGCAGAAGGACACGCTGGCGGCGCGGATCGCCCTCTTCAAGACGCAGCTGCAGGAGCAGAGCGAGCTTATCGACTGCTACAAGTACGAGCTGAAGACGCTCAAGGAGAACTACGACAGCCTGGACTCGGAGGTCAAGCGGCAGGAGGAGCTGTCTGCCGGGCTGCAGGCGATCAACGAGGAGATCGACAAGAAGCTGAGCACCGAAAAAGAGCTTAAAAAAAACTTCGAGGACAGACTCAATCATGCACTGACAGAAATGGCTCAGCTTCAAAATAGTATTGACTCTCTCAGGGCCAAGAACGCTAGACTGGAGGAGCAGGCAGCTAGTGCCAGTGTTGATTCGGAAACCCCACCCTTGGTTAGAGTCCTTCAGGAGGAGAAGGAGGCGTTATCAAATCAGCTGCTGAGCTGTGAGCAGCAGCGACGCGAGGATTCGGACGAGCTTCTTGCCAGACAGTCGCGGTTGAATGAGTACGAACGACAGAACTCCGACTGCCAGCGCCAGCTGGAGAGCCTGACGCAGCTGAAGGAGACGCTGGAGACTCGCTGCCTGGAGGCGGAACGCGAGGTGGTCGCGCTGAAGGCGAAGCTGGACGAGGCTGAGGTGGAGATAATCCGGCTGAAGTCGGCGCAGAGCGCGTCCCAGGACCGGCTGGAGAAGCTGGTGGTGGACGTGCAGAAGCAGAACTCGGAGCTGGCGCTGCAGGACGAGATCATCGTGCAAAAGGAGGCGGAGCTGGCCGAGCTGAGCGTCAAGTCCTCCAGCCTCACCGCCGAGAACGCCAACCTGACCAGCTCGCTCCGCTCCTGCTGCGTCCAGATGGAGTCACTGAGGACGCAGGTGGAGCAGGTCTCCTCCGAGAAGCGAGCTCTGGAAGAGAGGGCCCGGGAGCAGGGCGGCGCGCCGGCCGCTGCCGACGCCCGGACGGCGGACATCGACGACCTGCGACGGACCGTCCAGGCGCTGGAACTGGAGCGGAGCCGCCTGAACGCCGAGTTCGACGCGCTGCAGCTGGTCTACGAGAACACGTCGAAGACGCTGGAGGCCACCTCCGAGAAGCTGAAGCGCGTGGAGGACGACAAGGCGCACCTCCGCCGCGTGGTGGACAACCAGCGTGAGGAAATGGCGAGCAAGAGCGAGGAGTTCGAGGAGCGCCTGCAGGAGTACCTGCGCGAGATCACCAACAAGAACGACGAGATCACCATCTTCTTGACGGAGCTAAAGCAGAACCAGGACGAGATGGCCGACGTCAAGGTCAGCGTGGACGAGCTGCGCGACATAATCAAGACCAAGGAGAGCACGCTGCGGACGCTGGGAAGCGAGCTTACCTCGGCCAAGAGCCGTCTGCAGACAGAGTGCGAGCGCTTCCTTGCGCGCGAGGCGGAGCTGACGAAGAAGCTGCAGGATGAGAAGGAGATGTTCATCAGCCAGCTGACGGAGGTGCGCGAATCCATGCGTACCTCGATCGACACGATGCAGGGCAAGATCCAGCTGCTCAACGACCTGCTCAAGAGCCAGGACCTGAAGCACCACGTGGAGCTGAGCCGCGTGCGCTGCGAGTACGAGCTGCGGCTGGACGAGCTGCAGGAGGCGCTGGACGGCGTGCGCTCGCACTGCGACCTGACCATCAGCGAACTGATCGACTCGCACCGGCGCCAGCTGGACGAACTGAGCGAGCGACTGGAGCGGACGCGGCGCGAGCTGGAGCAGCTGGCGTCGCAGCGGCAGCAGTCGCTGGACGTGGCGCAGTCGGACGCCGACGCGCGGCTGGCGGCCGTCACCGGCGAGCACGAGCAGGCCGTGGCGCGGCTGCAGGCCGAGCACGACGAGCGCGTGCGCCGGCTGCGCGAGGCGTACGAGCAGCGCGTGCAGCAGCTGAGCTGCCGCAGCGAGGAGGGCCGCGCCAGCTGCCAGCGCAGCCTGGCGTCGGCGGAAAGCCGGCTGGCGGCCGTGGAGGCCGAGCTGGAGGAGGCGCACCGCCGCCACCGGCACAGAGAGCAGGCCATGGTCGAGGAGCACCGCGAGGAGCTGGCGGCGCTGGTCCGCAGCCAGGCGTACCTGGCCGAGCCGCCGGCCGAGGTCAGTGGCGCGCCGGCCGCGGCCGCCCGCCGAAAGCGCTGAGAGTGAGCTGGATTAACTGCACGCCGGGCGGCGCGCCGTCCGGACCGGCCTGACGACCCGGCGCGTCTCTGTCGTCCGAACGGCCGAACCTGGCGGGTGGACGCCCGTCTGCCGGCCGGGCCTCCGCGCCGGGACGGCTCAGAGCTGGCCGGCAGGACGGAGCTTGCACCCCGTGCGCGCTAACAGTCTGCGAACGTAAGCCTAACGACGCCAGCGCATCGGACTGAAGCATGGGAGTTGTGTTCGACGAAACGGAAACGCAACGGAGTGACCCCGTCCCCGTACCGAAGTTTTGGCGTGTGTTTTTGCGGTGTGTGCTGTCCCCACCGTCTAACATGAATTTTGGTTTGAAGACGCTTGTCATCCTAGTTAGAGGACATGCATTCGTAGTCTATCGTAGTGTTATGTACCCTCGTCATAAGTCCTCCTAGTTTGCAGTGTGTGTTTGTATGAACTATCATGGTACGAAATCGATCTGCTAAATTTTGCTTGGTGCAAAATGCCGAACTTTTGTGCTTGTGTAAAACGCATTTCATTGCAGTTGCCTCCCATTTTGCTGTCGTTCTTTGTTCAATTTCCATTTGGACTCATTGCGTAGTTTTACCTGTTTTTGTGTAACGTCATTCCACTGTGTCCTGTCCGACACCCTGACGCGCCGTTTCTGCGTTGGCAGAGGCAAGAGTGTGCGGCGAAGGAGAGCCAGATCGGGGAGCTGGAGTCGGCTGGCGCAGTGCTGCACGAGCAGGTGTCGCGCGCCGAGCAGACGAACCGGCAGCTGCAGGAGCAGCTGGCCGCCCTGCAGGGCACCACTGACCAGCTGCAGACCAGGTTAGTGGAGGCCGAGCAGGCCCTGCCGCAGCTGCGCGCAGAAGCCGAGACGCAGGGCGCCGAGGCGCAGCAGACGGCCCAGGCGCTGGAGACGGCGCGGCGCGACGCGCAGGAGGCCAGCGAGCGCGCGCAGGCGCAAGAGCGGGAGGCGCAGGAGCTCAGGACTAAGCTGGAGGCACAGGAGCAGGAGGCTCAGGAGCTAAAGACTAAGCTAGAAAGGCAGGAGAATGTTGCTCAGGAGCTGAAGAAACAGCTGGAAGTGCAGGAGCAAGAGGCACAGGAGCTCAAGATGAGGCTGGAAACGCAGGAGCAAGAGGCACAGGACGTCAGGACTAAGCTTGAGACGGGCGAGCAGGAAGCACGGGAGGTGAAAACAAACCTGCAGGAACGAGAGCAAGAGGCGCAGGAACTCAGGACCAAACTAGAAATGAAGGAGCAAGAGACTCCAGAGATCATTGCTAAGCTGGAAGCCGAACAGCATCAGGCGCAGGAGCTCAGAACTAAGCTGCAAACGCAGGAAGAGGAAGCACAGGAGCTCAAGGCTAAGTTGGCAGCTCAGGAGCAGGCGACAGAGGAGCTCAAGGCTAAGCTGGGAACGCAGGAGGAGGAGGCGCAGGAGGTCAGAAATAACCTGGAAGCGCAGGAACAGGCTGCCCAGGAACTCAAGACCAAACTGGCAACACAGGAGCAGGAGGCGCAGGACCTGAGAACCAAGTTGGAAGTTGAGCAACAGGAGGCTGAGGGCCTCAAGGATAGGGTTGAGAAAGCGGACCAAGAGGCCGCAGAGCTGAAGATCAAGCTAGACATGCTGGAGACAACTACAGATGAAACGCTTAAGAACCAGCTGCAAGAGTGGAAGAAGTCGGAGGAAGAGCACGAGAAGCGAGCGAGCGAACTGGGCGCCGCTGCGGAGGAGCTGAGGAACCGTCTGAAGTCAGCGGAAGACCAACTGGAGGATGTCCAAACGAAGCTGTCCCTGTCGGAGGAGACCGTGCGGGAACGGGAAGCGAGACTGGCCGAGTCCGCGCAGGCGGTGGAGTCGCTCCAGCAGCGCCTGTCGGCCGGCGAGCAGGCCTGCACCGCGCTGGCCGAGCGCGCCGCGGCGGCCGAGGAGGAGGCCGCCGCCGCGCGAACCGGGCTGGCAGCGGCCGAGCGCTCCCTCTCCGATGCGGAGGAGGCCCGGACCGCAGCGGAGCAGCAGGAGCGCTGCCTGGCCGAGCTGCAGGCGGAGCTCGAACAGGCGGAGCAGCGGCGCCAGGCGGCGGCCGAGTCGCAGGCGGAGGCCGCCACTCAGGCGGAGAGTCTCCGCGCCGAGTTGGAGAAGCTGAGGTTGGACGGGCAGCAGAAGACACAGGACCTGGAGGCGGCGCGGGCGGAGAGAGACGAGTTCAGGACAAAGGTTGAAGATCTCGAGAAGGAGCTTAGTCAACAGAGTGACGAACTGAAGTCTGTTGAAGAGTTGAAATCGGAGATCGAGGCGGCCAAACAGAAGCTGGAAAACGACCTGCAGCAGAAGTCAGTGGAGTATGAAGCTGTCCTGTCTGAAAAGGTGGCCAGCGATAGCAAAGTAGAATCGCTGTTGCAGGAGCTGCAGCAGAATGAGGGGAATGTGAAGGCGGTCCTAACGGAGAAGGACGTTTTGCAGTCGCAGGTGCAGGAGCTGGAGAAACTTGCCGAACAAAACTCCGCCGACCTGGCAACCGCTCGCAGTGAGCGGGACGACTCCAAGTCGGAGCTGCGTAGTTTGGAAGAAGAGCTGCGGCAGAAATCGGCAACCGCTGACGAGCTCTCCACCAAGCTCGCCGATCTGGAGTCGACCATGGCCAGAAGGGCGGAAGAAGCTGCGGAGGTCTCCGAGAAGCTGGCCGCCTCGGAGACCGCGCTTAAAGAAGCGCAGGCGGAGCTGGAGCGGGTGCGAGCCGAGGCCGAGCAGAAGACGGCCGAAGTCAGCCGACTGACGGCCGAGCTCGAGGCCAGGTCGTCGGCGGCCAGCGGCGCGTCGGAGGAGCTGTCGAGCCTGTCGGCGTCTCTGGCCGCCGCCGGCAGCGACCTGGACGCCGCCAGGGCGGAGCTGCGGGACCGCGAGGCCGAGCTGGAGACGCTGCGGGCGGCCGCCGCCGAGCGGGAGGCCCGGCTGGCGCAGCTCGAGGCGGAGAGGCGGGAGGAGGAGGCGCGGCTCTCGGCCGAGCTGCAGGACGCCCGGGAACGGCTGGCGCAGGCGCAGGCGGCGGCCGACGCGCAGGCGGGCGAGCTTAGCGCGGCGCTGGAGGCGGCGCAGGCTGAGCTGGCCGCGCTGCGAGCCGCCGAGACCGGCAAGGCCGAAGAACTGACAGAGCTGATCGGCAGTCTGGAGGACGCCCGCGCCGAGACGGCTACCGCACGCGCCGAGCTCGAGCGCCGCCTGCAGGAGCTGCAACAGGCGCGCCAGCAGGCCGACGCTCGGCAGGCGGAGCTGGCGGCGGCGGCCGAGACGCGCGACGACCTGGAGCGGCGCGTGACTGAGTTGGAGGAGCAGCTGGCCGAGAAGCAGCGCCAGTACGCCACGGCCAGCGGCGCCAGCGTCGAGCTGGAGCGCCGACTGGAGCAGAGCCTCGTCGACCGGCAGGAGGCGGAGCGGCGCGCCGAACAGGCCGACCTGCTGCTCAAGAACGGCCAGAACGAGCTGGGCACGCTGCGCGGTGCGCGCGAGCGGCTCGAGCTCGACCTGCTGCGCGTGCGCGACGAGCTGAAGACGCTGACGGTGGGCAAGATCAGCCTGGAGCGCGACCTCGACGACTGGAAGGAGAAGCTGCGCGACGCGGACAACGAGAAGGAGCGGCTGGAGGAGAAGCTGGAGCTGACGAGCAAGGAGCTGGAGGAGGCGGAGCGTGGCTTGGAGGAGGCGCTGCGGACCCGGAGGCGAGACGGAGCGCCGCGTGGAGGAGCTGGCCCGGCAGAGCGAGGAGGCGGCCGCCGCCAGCCGCGGCGTGGCCGAGGCAAGCGAGCGGCTCGCCGCCGAGAAGCAGCGCCTCGAGGCGCGTGTGGCGGAGCTCGAGGACGAGGCGAGTCAAGCGCAGGCGCGCGCCACGTCCGTGGACGCCTCGTCGGAGGAGAAGCAAGGCGCCATCCGCGCGCTGACGCAGGAGAAGCAGGCGCTGGCGGAGAGGATCCTGCAGCTGGAGGACCGGCTCAAGACCACGCAGCTCGACCATGAGGCGACGAGCCGACGCCTGGCCGAGCTGGAACGGCCCGGCGCGGCGCCGCGGCCGCCGGGCGTGCTCGCCGAGGGCGCCGCCGGCTCGCAGCCGGCGCCCCAGGCGGCCGCTGACGCGGACGAGCTGCGCACTCGGCTGCGGCAGCAGGAGGACGAGTTGATGCAGCTGCGCGCGGAGCGCGACTCGCTGCAGAGGACCAACGCCATCCACAGCGGCCGCATCGGAGAGCTGGAGGCCAGCCTGGAAGCGCTGGCCGCCCAGGTCGGCCGGCTGGAGGGCGGCGCCACGCCGGCCGACCACCTACCCGACGTCGAGGCGGTGATCACGAAGACGTCGGCAGCGGCCGCCTGCGCCGCGCCGCCGGCCGCGGCCGCCGCCGCCGACCTGGACGCGCAGATCGTGGCCGCCGTCGGGGCTCGGCTGGACCAGGAGCAGGAACAGGGGCAGGAGCAGGAGACGGAGGAGCTGCGGGCGGAGCGCGCCCGCGCCGAGCGGCTGGAGCGGGAGCTGGCCGACCTGGCCCGAGAGAAGGCCGCCGAACAGCGCCGGCTGCAGCAGCAGCTGGACGCCGAGAGAGCCAGGGCAAAGTGAGTCCGCGTCCGTGTCCGCTGGCCGACCGGCCGCTCTCAGCGCCTGTAGCACATGGCTGATTGACCCCGCCCGGCGTTCGCGCCCGCTGCTCGGCTTCACTAACAGGTCCAGTGTGCGCTCCGGCGTGGCGTCTTATTCCCCGCTGCGATGTGGAGACCTGTCGTGTTCGTTTCGTTGGTTATGCCACTACCATGGCGCTCTGCCGGCGTTCGAAAAATTATGTTAACTTCGTGTGAGGTGGGTATGATTGTACGATTACTTTCCCATCCGTTGTCATGTGGTCTCGTCCCCTCTCTTCCCTTTTTGGCTGCGTCCCTGATTTGCTTTGTCTCTTTTGCGCCACGTTTGCGACTTCCTTTGTTGACATTGGTCAGTTCTCTTGGTTCCCTGCGGAATTATCTGCGCCATGCATGCCCTGAATTTAGCCATCTCCGGTGGAGTCGTTTTTGTATGTCAGTTCCCTCGTTGTGCACCTTCTCGCGCTCCCATATCGAGGTCAGCATCTGCTGTTCCTCGTCTGATGTTCATCGATCCGAACACCTCGTCGGCGCCTGAATACCTGGGCTTCCCGCACCTTGGCTAAACGTGGGCAGTTTGCATCCGCGATCCAGCCGCTGTATCCCGATCGTGCCGCGCCGTGTTCTGCCCGGCCGTGTAGCCGGCAGCGGCGTCCGGCCGCCGGGCCGAGCGCTGTTCCGGCCCGGCGGGGCGTCCCGCGCCGACTGAGGGGCGTCACTCGCACGTCACTCGGCCGGAGCGGCGCCTGACGCCGTCTGATGACGGCTCACGTCAGACGCGCTGGCGGCCGGACGTCCCGGCGCCCGGCTAGCGGATCGATCCTGAGCACGGACTTCCGCGGTCGCTGCTCGCTGCACGACGTTTTGATGTTGCTGTGGCGTTTGAGGGTCTCAGTTTGATGAGCGTTTTTGATTATGTGGATTTGACTTCAATGATTTGAGGAGTTGCTTAAATTGGAATTCATGCTAATCAGGGCCTGTTGCGTCGATGATTTGACATCAGTGATTTACGGGGAAACGCTTAGGTCGGAGTTCATGCTAATCGGAGCCTGTTTCATAGACGAGTCGTGCAGCTCCGGGTAACGGTCGCTTTGTGACGAAATTGTGTCGTGCCGTCAGGATACGGCACGGCCGTGTGGTAGTCAGCGTGACGCTCTGTGCCATCGTAACCTGCTTTTCAACTAATGCTGCTTGCCGCATTGCGTTTTCGGCCCACTTGGGGATGACATTCCAACCAAATTACGATGCAGTTTTAATGTTACCATATTTTGACTAAAGGAGCCTGATTTTCCTTTTTTGTAACTGATTCCGACTTGGCAAGTGTACTCGTGCTTCGAAATGTTTTTAATGCGATCTCTGGAGTAGGGACAACATGGAACTCTTCCATAAATATACCCTGGCAGTGTAAATAGCCAATATTTCACGCATGGAGAGAACAGAGACTTTGGCGCCCACTTTTGCACATCGTTGTGATATTGGGGTCGGCTGAATAGTGCATATCCCCGGGACTTCTTTCCCCTTCCCTCAGACTGTTTATCCCGACGTTCCCTTCCTGCGATCTACCAAGACCCGCTCCTCGCGTTTGACTGTCGCGTTTCCGACACCCTCTTTCCCGTTAGTTGTCTACTGAGTCTCCCTCCCCCGCCCCCGAGTGTCTACTGAGTCTCTGCCCTCCCTTTTGACTGTCTACCGAGAGTGCTCGCTTTCGTTCGTTTCGACTTTGTAACGAGACGGTTTTCTTCCCTCCCTTTCCACTGTTAACCGAGGCCCTCTCCTCCCGTCTGACTGTCTGCTGAGACACTCCACTCCACTCTCCTGTCATTATCTACCGAGACACTCCATTCCCCTCTGAGACACTCCACTCTCCTCAGAGTCTCTTCCGAGAGCGCTTCCTCACCTGACTGTCTTCCGACACCATCTCCTCACTCAGCTATCTTCCGAAACCGTTCTCTCCTTTTTGGCTGTCTACCGAGACTCTGTCCTCCATCCTGACCATGTACCAAGACCGTCCCTTCCCTTCAGACAGAGCGGGACTTGTCTGTGCCGGACCGGGTTCGTGCGTGCTCAACAGAGTACCCCACACTGAGCTGTCATGTTCGGTTGCGCCGGGCGGGTCGTGTTCCGCGGCGTGGCCTTGGTCTGCAGCAGGGAGCTGCTCAGGCTCCTCCGACCCCTGTACTAACTGTCTGGACGTTCTACCTTGACCCCCAGCCTCTGACCCAGCCGTCTGTTCGTCCGGCCCAGACCCCCAGCCTCTGACCCAGCCGTCTGTCGTGTGACCCAGACCCCCCCAGCCTCTGACGCCAGCCGTCTGGATGCTCGGTGGGATGTCCGGACAAGTTGACCGGTCCTCTGTCCCGGCCGTCTGCTGTGTGGCCACGGTCTCTGGCCTCTGCTGGAAACTTTGACCAGACGTGACGGAGCGTGGCGAGGCGTGACGCTGATGGTTCGGGCCCCAGCGAGCCCTGTATTGCGGAGGGGGACAGGCGGAGTCCGTGACTTTGTCTTTTGATGGACCGTTGGGACGGATGCGAAAGTCTTCAGCACCCGGAAAAGGCACTTAGTGTTCATGTTGTGAGGCTTTGTCTCTTTCTGCGGTCGCAAAGTTTGTTCGCATCTCAGAAAAGATGCAGCGTAAGTGAGACGTATTCAGCTGGGAGTGTAAGTTTGCGAACGCCGGTTTGTCAGTGTTGAAAGCAATTAAATTAGGATGATGATGTGGGGGCAGTCGCATCGCCAGGGGTTTCTGCCTTATTCGAAACATGAATCGTCATCATGGATTCTTTTACATCTGACTCCTCCTCGCGCGGTCTCGTGTGGCATTCTTTTCTCCCTGACCTCGTAACACATCCGAGGGAAATTCTTTCATGCCTCGCCCTAACAGAAGTCGGGAAAGGAAATTATTTAAGAATGGTGAAGGGGAACTGATAACGCACGACACACGGGTGCCCGAGGGGTTTGGTTTTCATCGTAAACATGGCTCTCCGCACGAACTGCATATCCATGATAGTTGGGTATGACATTGAACATGTATTTCCATACCAGTCGCACATCCCCGATGGTTGTGCTCCTGGCAGCGTAGCGGGTATTACACAAAAAAGTAATGAGGTACTTGTGTACCCTCACTGTTTGGAGTGGGCGCCTGTAACTCTCGTGTCCCGTTGGTGATGCCCTGGTATAACATAATATTGAAAAGGATCGTAGCTTCAGGTGCTAATGCTCGGCCACTTGACAATGCTTCTACTTAATGTAGCTGGAATCGCTTATGGTCTTATTCTTAGTGCACGTAAACGCGACATTGGCTTGTTTTGCGAAATGTTCTGTTTCATGGTCGTTATTGATACTGCGTTCTATGTTTGTTCCTCCTTGGAGTTTTTTTACTAGTTTTCTGGGATCACATGTTATGCAGTCAGCACAAAGAGCGACCGTATAGTTGCCGTATAGCTTTTTGTTGATTTTGAGTAGCCATGGGAATGGTTCAAAACACTGATTTGTGCGTACGTTTGTAAGCAAGCTTCCATTACCGAAACCTGTGGCAGCCAGTCTGGCGTATTCGACCCGTGATGCCGACGGCCTGGAACAGTCGTACCTCACTCTCTCTCTACTTCGACTGTGTGCCCGCCGAGCCAGCCGTGCCGCCGACAGATGGCGACACCGGCGGGCCGGTGCGCAGCGCGTGCAGCGTAGCGCGGCCTCGTGCCCCGTTCCCCGGACGCTGAGGTCGCGCCGTGTTCCCGCAGCGTCTCTCTGGACGAGAGCAGCCGGCTGGCGGTGAAGAGCGTCGCCGAGGACTACGAGCAGCGGCTGCGCGAGCAGGAGGAGGGCCACCAGCGCCAGCTGCAGCAGCTCATGGGTGCGTGCCGACGCCGCGTGCCGTTGCCTCCGACGGGGGATAGCTTGTGACACCTGCGTTTATTGTTCTTGGACTTTCGCGCTCGCTTCGTTTAGACAGACGGGTAGGGCTGGCAGCGAGCGCGGTGTTTGCGATAGTCCGCTTTCCTGCGGCCCCGTTTATGTTTTTTTTCTCCCCTTTTTTCTGTTCGAACTCTGGGAATCAGGTCCAGTTTGCCGCGTACAGTGCCGTCTCGCCGGCAGCAGCCGCCGTTTCGATAGACAGCGTGTGGCCGTCTTTCGCGGCCCTTGATGGTCTGCTGCCATCAACGGTGTCTGTCGTGTCTCTCGCTGGTCTGCCGCCATCTCTCGTGTCTCTCGTGTCTCCTGATCGGCTGCGGCGTCTCCCAAGTCCCTAACCGGCGGCGGCCCGGTCCGCAGGCAAAGCCGAGGACCACGAGGGCTACCTGACGCAGCAGCACCGCGACCGGGTGCGCTCCCTGTACCGCGAGATAGACGACAAGGTGGAGGCCATCGACCTGGCGCGCACCCAGCTCAAGGTGAGCGCCCGCCGGCCCCGTCCCGCTCCGCCGTCGGCCGACCCGCCTCCGGCCGCTGGGAACCCCCACCCCTGGGCTGGCTGGGCGCTGACCGGCGGGCCGTCCGGCCGGCAGGACCGCGAGACCCAGCTGAAGACGCTGCAGGAGGAGTACCAGCGCCAGCTGGAGCAGATGCGGGTTCAGTTCGCCAGCCAGCTGGAGGAGACGGTGCAGCGCGCCTCGCACGAGCACCTGCAGGAGCTGGACGAGCTGCAGCGGGACCTGCGCGAGGAGCGGCGGGTGAGGCGGTCTGGTCGGCTGTCGGAGTCCTGAGGGGCTGACGGCCGCGGCCTGGAGGGCGCCCGACATGTTCGATAGCTCAGAGCGTGACTTCTTCGTCGTCTTTCCCTGCTAAAATCATAATTTCAGCGTGATTTTGTGCCGTGCCTGGTGTGTTTTTGATAACCCGAAGACAACTTGTCTGTGTGTTTTTTGATAACCTGAAAGCAATCTTATTAGCTCTAACCCCTGCCTGCCGTTTCGATGTGATGCCTGCCGTTAACCGCTGCGGACGTATTTTGTTATAGCCTTCAGACGAGACGCAGCCCACCGAAGAGGTACGTTTTGCCTTCGTTTGTACTGTTTGTGGCGTCTGGATGCATATTGGCCTAAAGTCAGGATTACGTGTTGTGATGTTGCCGAATGCATTAAGACATTAGCTGGTCTATCAGTGGAGATTGATGTGATGTGTATTTTGCTATGTGAGAGGGACGGCCAGCGCTTGCATAGTCGGGAGGACAAAGTGGTCGATTTCGCGTGTGGTCCCATCTCATGCATTTCATAACTACCCCTTGAGATACCGAGGCTGATGCGTCCGCGCCCGTGCCATGTGGCGTTCACGGCAGTTCCATGTCGCCAGCGCCTGGAGGAGACCAGCAAGGTGGCGGCGGCCGCAGTCGAGACGGGCACCTCCAGCCTGGAGGCCATCAGGAAACAGGTGCTGGCCCAGCACAAGCAGATCGAACAGATGCGCAAGAAACACAAGTGAGTGCCTAGGGGTAGTTCCAGCGTGTGATGCCCTGCGTTGTCTTCTCGTTGGCTCATTATGTGGCCTCTTTCTGTATCTTCATTGGCTCTGTCCTTAATGCTGGGCAAGAATGATCGTTCTGTTTCGTCTCAGATAAGCACGTAAGGGCTTCGTTATATGTTCCAGGGGTCGGAAAGGGAATCTGATGTCGTTGGGTCGTGCTCTCCGCTTCATCTTGCCGCCATTTTGTTCCTGCTAAACGTGTTGTGATGTTCCGCTGTGTCTCTGACGCCGTGTTGTGTGACGGTCTCTCCCTTCGGCGCCCATTCTCCCGACTTCTTTGCCGCCTGGCGCGATCATCATGCATGCATCGAAGTCGATCCCGACAGCCAGCTGAGGAACTGAGCAGCCGGCTGTTTGTCTTAACACGGCCGGTAGCTCTCTGTGCCTGTTCCGTGGGAACCAAGCACACGGCCAGCGGTAGACTTGATGGGCGGCCAGGAGGTGCTGCTACCTGGGGACGTTCTGGGAAATTATTCGATTTTACGTCGTTTGTTGTAAATCGCTGCGACGAACGCAGCAACGGGGTTACATTTGCGATGTGCAATTGTTTGCAACGCCAGTTTTTTCCAGTACAGTTTGACTACGAATGACATTTTTTTAATGCTGTATGAACTTTCAAACTCAACTTCACTCTGTACTGTCTAGCTTTAAGTGTCGGGAAGGTATGTTTGCTGTCCGTGACCCGAGGCCGTCTGGTAACAGTGCAAGAGCCCCGGCCGTGAGTCCGTCCGTGCCGCTCTGCCCGGCTCTGTGCGTCCCGTGACGCCCCTGCTCCGCTCCGCCAGGCGGGAGGTGGCCGAGCTGCGGCGGCTGCTCGAGCTCAAGCACGTGTCACCCCCGGACGCGGCCGCCGCCGCCGCCGCCGACGGCCAGCCGACGCTCGACGCCGTCACCGAGCTGGAGTACCTCAGGAACATCCTGTACGAGTACATGATGGGCAAGGAGCCGCTGGTGAGTTGGAGTCGACGTTCTGCCGGGGGGGGGACGAGTGTTTTTAGGGAGCCGGCACGATTCAGTGACGGCTCTGAGCTCACGACGTCTGCAGTGATGACTGTGGGATTCCATAGCGCCCTGGTTTTTAGCAGAGGATGGGCTTTTTGGTCGCTCGGTCGTCATCGGTTACTGGATTATTTGCAACGATCTGTCTCCGTTGTAAGTTTGGTCTTGTCCGTCATCTGCCGGGTACTGGTAGACTGGTTGAGCCGAACCAGAAACACCACGTCTCACTCAAGCTCCGCTGCGGAGCTGAAGAACGCCGACTGTCCGGGCTGTGGAAAAACCGTTCGTGCTTAGAGGAGTAACTGTGCTTATTGTACTTGAAGCATATGCAAGACGTATAATAGCAGAAGCATATTTACATTCGCATATGCCCGAAATTAGGTGTTGTTCCCCTGGAGCTGAGAAACGAATGTTTAGGCCGGGATAGGGCAGACCAGAGGAGTATGCCGCAGCTGGCTTCGTCCGAAGGGCGGCGAACCTTAAAACGGCTGCTTCGCACATAAACAGATGTGCCTTGATAAAGCTTATTTTTTCTCGATGATGCTTTGGAAATGATGACCTGTCTTAAGACCCGGACTGCCAGTGAATTTTTTGTCAGTAGATACAAGTTTCTCAGTTCATCGAGACAGAGGTGTCGATTGTCAGTCTTGGCTATACTTGCTCAATAGCTTTCTTTAATAACATAGTTTCGAATCTGTGCAGTTTGTAGTACTGTCTCGTATCCCTGGGGCGACATGCGTTTGAGTGTGTGTTGATATCAGTGAAAGCATTTGCGAATGAAAAAGGCAAGGTTCTTGGGTTTGGTTGTATCCTGAAGAGAGAGAAAAAAATGCTACATCCCCGTATATGCGTCTTTTTTGCCGGCAACTGTGCACACATACCCATTTTAAGCCAGTCGGAATAAGTCTCATCTCATGAAATACGTCGTCCATGAATAAACGAAATAGCGATTTTCCTTTTCGCACTTCAGGATTTATCTATTTCTGAAATATTGCTTGTAGAACGCTAGCTCTTTGAAAGTCCAGGTTTCTGCCGTCCTGGACTGCTTGCTGGCCGTCCCTTTCCGTCAGCCACCAGTGCCATGGTAGCAAAGCCGAGGAGAATTTCACGATTGATATGCGTGCTCATGGAAGTTCTCTGGCCTAGTTTTGACAGCTGAATTGGTAATTTGGCCCGCTGTGCGCCGTGGGCGTCGGCCGAAATGACTGGAAGCCGTTTCGATGCAGAAGCCATCAGACGGTGACAGCGGCCATCGGTTATATGGCGCCGGTCCGCTTTCTGCTCATGTCTGCTGGGACGTTACGTTGCGCTGGTACTCACCGCTGTTGTCTGCTGGGACGTTACGTGGTGCCGGCCGTACACCTCTCGTGTCTGTTGAGACGTTATGTGGTGCCGGCCATACACCACTCGTGTCTGCTGGGACGTTATGTGGTTCCGGCCGTACACCTCTCGTGTCTGTTGGGACGTGATGTGGTGTCGGCCATACACCTCTCGTGTCTGCTGGGACGTTATGTGGTGCCGGTCATACACCACTCGTGTCTGCTGGGACGTTATGTGGTTCCGGCCGTACGCCTCTCGTGTCTGTTGGGACGTGATGTGGTGTCGGCCATACACCTCTCGTGTCTGCTGGGACGTTATGTAGTGCCGGCCGTACACCTCTCATGTCTACTGGGACGTTATATGTCATCGGCCTGACCACTGCCTGTCCGTTCCGGGACGTTATGTGTGATGGTGATCCGAATCGTCCGTGTATGCTGGACGTTATGTGGTGCTGGGCATACACCGCTCGTGTCTGCCGAAACGTGGCACCGGCCTAACCACTGCCTGTCCGTGCTGGAACGTTGTACGTGGCGGCGGCCCAAATCGCTCGTGTCTGCTGGACGTTATGTGACGTTGGCCTGCACACAGTCTTTCCCTGTTCGAACGTTGTGCGGCGCAGGTCCTCACACCGCCTGTCCATGGTTGGACGTCCCAACAAACTTTTCCGATTCCACGCTTCGCCATGTGCTGAATGAGTGATGAAGCGTCGGGTTACTTCATTCCGTCTTGCATAGTTTTGAATTATTTGTGGACCGGTCCTACCCGGCACTGGCTATGGTCGGTGTTACCGCACTCCGTTGCTCAGAGTAAGGAGCTGAAAATTGTCCAGCGGATTCCTGGACTTCCGGATAGTCCTGAACAACGCCAGTTGCCTCGCATGGCTCAGCTCACACGAAGGCGCGCTACTTTAAGCTCACCGTTGCATGGCGTGGCCACATGCGTCAGCCGTGATGAACTGGCCGACACGTTGTCCGGCCCGTCGTTCGTGCGGCGGCGCGGCCGGCTCGGCGGCCGGGCGGCCGTTTTCAGCTGCGTTGTCGCCGGCGTCACTGGCGCCCGTGATAAGGACGGACGGGTCACGGGCGGCCGGCCGGCCGGTCTCGTCCGCGCTGCTAATGGATTGAACATCCGTCTCTACCAATCAGATTGTCGGGCCGACTGTCTCCGCCAATCGGATGGCCGGCCGCGGCCGGCGCCGACGGCGGCCGGCGAGAAAGTTGCCTTTGTTGAAATGGCCGGGCGGTGCCGGATGCGACCGGCGTACGCCGCGGGGCTTTGGTGCTGTCGTCTCGTCGCTGTTCGGCAAAAGCCGCCTGCTTCGTTGGCGGTCGGCAAAGGCTTCCGTTGCGGTGTCGTGCATTTCCTGTCGTGAGCAGAACCGCCGCCAGCAGCGGTTTTTTGATGTTCATGATACGCAGAGGGGAAGGTGTCCCCATCGCAGTGTAGGATCTCTCTCTCTCTCTCTCTCTCTCTCTCTCTCTCTCTCTCTCTCTCTCTCTCTCTCTCTCTCTCTCTCTCTCTCTCTCTCTCTCTCTCTCTCTCTCTCTCTCTCTCTCTCTCTCTCTCTCTCTCTCTCTCGCCATTGTCAGTGACTGGTTCTACCGCGAGTCCTGAAGATGGGTAACCATGAGCCTTCCTGTCTATTCTCGTTTCTCAATCTCAGCTGTCTCGGCGCAGCCCGGCGAGCCCCGGGACTCCACAAATTGAGCGCCACCTATCGACGGCCGCGGAAAGGTCGCCCCTGGAGATCTCGGCCGCCAAACGAGCACATCCGTCATCTGGGCTGCGGCGACGCCCGGGCCGAAATTGCCGCACGGCCGGCGACAACTGCGCCGCGGCCGGCCGGGCGGCGGCAGACGTGGCGCGTCTTGTGTCGTCGCACGGTCGTGATTTATCTTCGGGCGCCGTAATTGTAGGCGGCAGATTTCGAATTAAAGTCATGGTTGGTTCGTTTGTCAAAAGTTTTTCGCAGATTAAAGCGACGTCCAAGTCGAGTGATGGCCTTCTCGAGCGTTGGGGAAATTCCTGGATATTTCGGTGTCTGTATCCGGCGGCCATGTGTGGTACGCTCTGACAGAGAAATTTGTCAAATGACTACAGCCGCAGAATGACGGAGAGCAATAAGAGCGAAATGATTTCGGTCAAAGAAAGGCGTTCTTTGAATCATTTAAACGCAGTGCGTGTCACAATGTAGCACCCAGAGGTACGATTGATTGGCTTCGTGAATGTTGTATCCGCGTTCGACGTAACTGGACGTTTAATTTTCGCAAAATTCGTCCGAAACGAAGAATGTCGTACTCGTATTTTAGTACTACGTTCAGATTGTACGACATAACCTACGGCCGCCCCTACTACCCGCCGACCGGCCGAGGCCGCACGGACATGATCAGACGGATCCCGACGGATCGGGACGTACTCAGGCGGATACGGACGAAAAGAGAAGGACCCGACCGGATACGAGCGGATCCAGACGGCGTGGAATGGAGTCGGACGGGCATGAGGGGACCGGATCGGATCCAAAAGGATACTGACAATTTTAGGGACCGATTAACGACTGGACTGGGCCGTAACCAAATGGACATGAGCGGACCTGGACGGGTCCAGACGAATGCTGCCGGCTCCGGCCCGGTCCGGACAGGCCCGGCCGGTCGTGGACTGACCCCGGACGAGACCGGGCGCCGTGCGGCTGTCGCCGGGCGGCGGCCGCCGCGGTCGGCCGGCTACTTAGCTGATTGGGCCCGTCATTCGCGGCGGCGGCGCGGCGCGGCCGGCGCCGCCGGCCGGCCGACCGCTAACGAGCTGAACTTGTCAGCGGCGCCGGCCGGACCGTCACGCGCCACGGCCGCCATTTTGGCGGCACGGCCAGCGCCGGCCGACACGAGGGCCTGGATGACCACCGGTTACACGTCGACCCCCCCGCCAGCTCACCTATGGGACGGAATGGATGGCTGCTGGTGCTTGCAACACGCCGGCAGCGGTAGAACTGTGGCTTAGTCAAAACGGTACGAAGGGGACGCTTAACGATTAGCTCGTTATGTAATTTAGCATTGTAGCAGCCTGACGCAGAATTAAGCAAAGCATTTGGAGGAAAGGAACGTATGAATGCTCCATCGCCACACGAGCCATCTCCCGGTGGTGGAGCTCCTGTCCCGAACGGAAATCCATGTCAGTGACTGCAAACCCGTATATCCATGCCCGGCAGAAGCGCTCTTTATTCCGTCATTCGAAACGGTAATGTCGTGGTTCTGTTTTCATCGTGGTATGTTTTCATTGAAACCTGCAAAGGTTTCTAGTCTATGTTTGTCTTCTTCGTCTTGATCCGAAAGTTTCGAAGTGGATGTCGCAGGAGTCGGATATTGCACAGAACTTAGTTTTTTACCTGTAACTTGACCCGGCACCGAAGGATCCCACCTCGGCGTTATTAAGCTCCAGGCACCGTACCAACTTTTGTTTTACAATATCTTCATCGTGCTGAGCGTTCTGACGGTACGGATACCCCGTGGTCCTACAGGCGGCTGACCCGGCCGGTCTGGGCCCAACTACTGCGCTGTTACAGCGAATTGGAGCCAGCTTCGACCGCACGCCAGTGCCTGTGATCGGCGTTACGTTCGTTCGGTCGGCAGCGTCGCGCACTCGATGTTGTCGGGAGCGAAATCGGTCGCGACGAGGCGTTTTGGAGAGCTGGGAGCCTGCTGCAATTGATGTCACGTTTTGACGCCTCCGAACGCGTTTGCAGACGCTGGCCAAGGTGATCGCCGCGGTGCTCAAGTTCAGCTCGGACCAGACGGAGAAGGTGCTGGAAAGGGAGGAGCATAGGCAGTCGGCGGTGAGTGCCATCTGTCGGGCGCCGGGCGAACTGCGCTCTGTGGCGCGCTGGCCGACAAATGATGAATCTCCGCCTCTGAGTTTCAGAGAACTTCGCCAGCACGCTGCACTGCCGTTTTGTGGTTTTAATCTAGGAGCTGATATGAAGGAGGTGCTTAGGGATTCACCACCGCATTGTTTCACCGCCGGGGGAGATATTGTCGGGTGTGGTAGGCGTAGCTAGGTGCCAGCTGGCTTCAACTGCGAACTACTCATAACCAGAATAATGATATCTGCATGTATGACGTGATTATCATAACCTGGAGCAAGTTTCCTTCCGTCAGACTCATTCGCTCTCCCCCCCCCCCCTATTTACACCATTGTTTGGACAGTCCGCATCGTGGCGTATTATTCAGGATGTTCCGCGCCGCGTTTGCAATGATTCACTAGCTTGAAACATTAACGCATCGTTGCTCTTTCGAGCCATAGAGGCATGTTTACCCGTCAGTGAAAGATGGAGTTACGTTAGCTTTCGGTCGAGTCTCCCGCCGCGCCCTCTGAAAACTCCGCCGAACACGGCCGGAGCCGCTCGGCAAACAGAGGCGGGCGGCGGCTCGCCCCGCGGCCGGCTCTAGGCCGGGTAACCCGGCCGGTCCGGCCCGGTCTGACGGCCGCTCCGTCCGCCAGCTGTGGCTGCCGTCGCCCCGACGCGTGGTCCCCTGACCCGGCCAGCCGCCGACGCCCGCCGCCCGCCGCCCGCCGCCCGCCGCCGGTCTGTAACGCCCCGGCTCTCCCGCAGGGCGGCTTCGGCAGGGGGCGCGTCTGAGAGTGCCGGCTGCGGCGTCACGCCGGTGCCGTCCGTCGCGCCGAGTGTGTGCCGCGTCTGTCTCTCTCTGTCGCCGTCCGGGGCTTCGCCTCGGCTCTGCTCTGGGGCCCGCCAATGCCGCGTGTGGAACGTTCGGCGTGTGGGACTGGGGACTGCGGCTGTTTGGTGTTGTTTGTTTGGTCTGGGGCCGGCGAGGGCTGGCTTGGAATGCACGGTTTCTTCCAGGTAGTCTTCGCTGGCTGGGTGCGGCTGAGTGACGGCCGCTGCAGCGCTGCCTTCTTTGTGTGGGTTGTGCTGTCCGACACGGGGAATTTCAGGCGCGGTTTGCCAGCGGTACACCGTGGCTTTTCCGGCAAGGCTTATCGGTTAGACTTCCAGGAAAATGCCGTTGGGGCTCTGTCTGCGGGGGCGATTTTGTGGGGCCTTCTGCTTTCGCTACGGTTTTGAACACCGCGTGGTACAGGATTCGTGCTGACGGTCTCCTCCCACGTCCTTCAGCGACCGGAGGTGCCGCCGTCCGAGGACCCGGTCACATGCACGTGACGTCACCGATCCGGGCCAGGTGGTGGTGCACGTGTTTGAACTACGCTGACTGATCTTTTTCGTGTGTGTGTTTGTGTGTGTGTGTGTCGGGTTGGCTGTGTTTTGAGTGATTTTTTGGATGCTCGAGTGAGTTGCTAACTCGTGTTTTAGTTCATTGCGGCTGATTCGGGTTGACATATGACAAGTGGCTGTAGTTTACTTTAGTGAATTCTAAATGCAGTGAACGTCTGAATCACGTGTATCGTGGTAGGTCAGATCGAACTTTTTGTATGTTTTTGCCGTTCACGGTTATTGCAGTGATCCTAACTGGAACGACATTCACGATACTAACCGCCAAAATCTCCCACATCATGTTCCGCATCCGCATCAAAATCCCCCGCATCCGAGCGGCTACTGCCGACAGCTGATTTCGATATGCTTGTCCTCTTGTAAAGCGAATCTTTCAGAATAACGTAGATGCCCTGCTAACATCCCGGCTAACCGTTGAGGAGAAGCTCGGTCTTGTTCTCTGTTAACCCGTTTTCCGTAACAGCCTGTGGATGGCATGTCGTGACGTCTCAGTAGGCGGCGGGACCAGCAGCGCACTAACAGCAGCGGTCGGTAACACACCTCAGGCCTCGTGACTCCTTTGACGGGCACTACCGGCACGCTAGACCGTTCTCAGAACTGACTCATTGCGAAAAGACAACGGCAAGAAGCCTCGGTGTGCCGTACACAGGAGCCTGTTTGTCTTCGGCGTGTTGAATTATATAAGGGTAGCTGAATAATGTGGGCCGGTGCTCGGAATGTGGCTGTGGGTTTTAACGACGGACTGCCGAAGACGCTACGTCCAGACCAGACCGAAGGCGATAGACAATCTGAGCCGATTTGTCGGCGCGAAACCGGGCGGCACGTGCCATCACGCCGGTCTCGCGTCGCCTGCCTCACCCCGCGCCGAGCGTCGTCACGCCCGGCGCGAGGAGCGGGCGGGTGGACGGATGGATACTGCTTCTCGACGATGTACCGAGCAGATGGGAGCGGGTGAACCGCTGATGGTGGCGAGCTGTGTCCGAGTGACGCCGGCGGCGGGTGCTCTGCGCCGGCCGGCCGCGCGCTCTCCTGCCGGCGCCCTGACCGTTTGCCCGGTGTTTCAGCTCGCCCCCGGCCTGTCCGTGGGCTCCACGCTGGACACGGTGGGCTCTACGCTCTCCGCGCTCTCCCCCTTCAAGTGGCGGTAGCCGGCCGCGACCGCCGGCCGCCCATGTGATTCAGCGCGCCGCGCTCGGCGGCCGTCGCCAACGACGCGTCGACGACCCGTCGACGACCTGTGATTTCGGCCGGGCCGGCCGGCGGCGGGGCGGCGGCCGCGCCGTGGCGTGCCGCCGGCGGGCGCCGCCCGCGGCGACCCGCCCGCCCGGCCGGCCGGCCCGGGCCCCCGATCAAGTGTTTCGAATGATTTGCGTGATCAGCGGCGCGATCCCGAGCGGCGACGGCCGACAGCTGATTTGATAATGCCTGTCCTCCTCTATGCTAGTCACGGTGGTGCCGGTTGCGGGCGCAGTCGCGGTGGTGTCCCTCGTCCAAGTGTTTTGTGGCGGCGTTGGTGATTGCGAGAGTGGGCGGAGAGTGCCTGATGCTGTATGCACTACCCACGGCTTGTCCCGGAATATATTTATCCACACTGAGCGGACTTGTTGCGTGCCGGCCCGGCCGGAAGGGGGCGGCCTGTGACCCGGCTGTGGGCGGGGCGAGACAAGTGGGGGCGGAGTCGCGATTCGGCCTGGCCACGCCCCGTGGCGTTGCCTCCCTCTGACGGTGGCGAGACAGTGATCTAGTCGGGGATTCACGGGCATGGACATGGCAGTGCTTTGCTGCGCGAGATCGGGACACCGTACCGCCGCGTCCATTAGTTCGCGTCGCCATGTGGCACGCCGGTCGGTTGCATTCGGCCTGTGTTGACCGGACCGTGTAATTTTTCCCCAGATGCGACAACGCGGTCTCTGACGACATGAAACTTTTCCCGATAGCGTGTAGATGCAATGTTTTCTTTTGCAGAGAAACTTGAAACCGCACAGTTCAGTTTGAGTTCATCCCGTGGACTCACCGCACGTATTAGGGCATATGGGCTGCGGGGAACATAACAGCCAGAACTTTGGGGATAAAAAGCCGAAACTTTGCAGGAAATTGGGGATCGTTCTTAGAATTCTATTTTTCCGTGCAGCGACTCAGCGTAAGAGTCTGCGGAAAGGTTGCTGCAAACGAGAAAGTTAAGAAGAGAAGCTAGCAAGAGAGCCTATGTTGCGGGGCTTATACGGCGTTTCCAGTTCTCGCTAGAGAGCGAACTGATTTCGTTTGAGCATGGCTACGAAAACACAGTACTGAGAACCTTGTACTTTGATTCAATACTAACAATAATGAGCATCCGACTGATTTCATTACGTTCATTCTCGTCCCAATTTGCTCGTTCATAACCGATGCATGCCGTTCAAAAGTAATACTCCGCTTAGTACATGCTATTGTTTACAGGACACAGGCAGGGGCGCGGGAACTCCCTGACAGCTGGGGCGGGGGGAGGGCAAAGAGGAATTTTGAGTCAATTCTTTGCAGTCAGCGCCCGTAGAGTCAATGTTAAATCTCAGAAGTTGGTAGCCAGTGGCCCCCTGCCCTCCTCCCGCTTCCCGCACCCTTGGGCATAGCGTATTTTATCAAAACGCCTTCATTGAATAGCATTAAGGCGGAGTAATAATGCTTCTTTAAGGAGACACATAGCACTTACGGAAAACATAACTACGTCACTGACTTACGAATACTCGCGTGTCCATTCTCTTCACCGGCGAAGCAGTTCACCCCCCCCCCCGCACACAAAAAACAAACATGAAAACTTTTCTATTGAAGTGAATGGAAACGAGACAACTACGTACCAATCTGTACTTACCACTTACAATTTGCCTTCGGATATTCGGACACGTTCCGCGAATTTCCCAGCACAGTAGCCGAGCTCATCACAAAGGGACGACAGCTCGCTCGCATCGGACCAGAGTTGTTGAAAGCCGCCGGGCCGGGCGGAAGCAGGATGTGCCGGAAAAAGAGCGGCGGTGCATTAGTACTCGCCAGCGGCGTCCGAAAATCGGACATCTTTGTCAAACGCTGGCGGCGCCAGTACACTGCGCGGGGCTTCCGCGATAGACAAGACCATGACGGACCAGCAGCAGTGTAAAACATTTTATTTATGAGTTCATAGCGACGAGGCTATTTAATCATCTCGGAGCATTTTCACGCCGTGAGACAGCCTGTCCGAATGGAGCTGACGCTGAGCGAAACTCGAGAACGTTCTCAAGCCGTTCTGTCTTCAAGATCCGACGATTCTTTTCTGTGATCCAAACGGTTTTGATAGGCAGAGAGGCTTGGGCTCTGTTTGAACAACATCTCTTCTAAACGTCTTCCCACAAGGCTCAGCTTAAAGAGTTCTCTCCGCAAAAACGGGCATCTTAGGATCAGAGGGGTGTGGTCCTCCAGATTCTCGTCTAGCTCTATGTGCCTATTTATGAACATTTGATGTTTATTTATGCACATTCGATGTTGACATTTTTGGCCCGAAGCTTGCGTTTATGTCCAAATGGTTTTCTTTTTCCAAGACAAGCAGTTCCATCTCACGTCCAAGCGAATCACTGTAATTTCTGTGCATTCGTCCAAAGTTCTGAGGCCATTACCCGGTCCCGTTCCCGCTTTGGGTGTCCTTCGGTTAGGGATAGGTTCGGCGATCGCTCTTCGTTAGGTTCATGGCAGCCTGGGACGGCAAAACACGTTTAGCTTTTCAACCACAGGGAATCAAAGCGCTCACAGCTAAACATCTTTTGTCCAGCAAATGAACCGGGGCTGCAGATCGGAACTCAGGTACCGCTGTCCATTGCCTGCCGGCGCAGCATTCGTCCGATTGCTGTGGTAATTGATGGTCGTAACACATCACGCATATTGTCGTGTCACAGCGCTCCCAGAAACCGAGCGGCCGCAACTCTTCCGCTGCGGTCACGGCGTCACTGGCTAAAACAGGGAAAAATGAACTCACCCCACGTTGTGACTTCGCCAGAAAGCGCTGCAGTGTAAGCCGCCGCATCCTCCACCGCCCCATTGCTTCCCGCCGCCGTAAAACCAACGGCAGATCACCCAGCAAAAACAGGAAAAACATTCTGACGCCTGTCACCCGCCTGATACTCTGTGACGCCTTTGATGTCGCGTCTTTCCCGTCACGTACGCACGTCCCGCGCCACCCCCGACACGCGGGTAATTCCGCGTTACGGCGTGGGGCGCGTGCGGGCCGCCGGCAGGCCTCCCTTTACGGGCGATCCGGGCCCGGAACCGAAGTCGGCCAACAACAATATTGAAAACTGGTTCGGCAGCGAATACCAATGGGCGGCGACCGGCTCCCGCGGGCACCGTAACGTCGGGCCGGGAGGGGCCGAGGCTGCCGGCCCGACGCCGAGGCGGCCCCCTCTGCGCCAAACACGTACATCATCGGATTCGAACGTGTCTGCGATGGGTCGGCGATCGCCGCTGGGGAAGATGAAGGTATGCCGAGACGTCTTTCGCAGAGGACTGGCGGGGAAAAAAGCAGAACTTCGACAGCGTGCACCGATGGACCGTCACCTACCGCTAGATGATTTAGTTCTGAACCGCGTGGGTTTGGTAATGCGTATTTACCGCGGTTTGTTTGCCACATGTGCAAAGCAAACAAGTTGGCTTGGAGACATGACGCATGACTGGCGTTTTTCGTTGTGGGATGGTTTTTGTCCAACGAACATTTAGATTTTCCGGGCATTTGAGGGCTTTTGTCTGTAGCAGGGGTATTTTTTCAGAGGCCTGTTAGTGCCCAGACCTCAGCAGTATTTGAGACCTACCAACTTTTCTAATGACAAATATCTAATCGTTTATGTACATAAAAAGGCAAATGGAATTAACCATAGCAGAACCAAGAATCAAAAATTTCATATAACAGATATGTAGAACATCCATATAACACTTATATCTACACCCACCCATAGTAACAACTACATTACGCCCATATATATATATATATATATATATATATATATATATATATATATATATATAGCAACAAACAACAGCAACAAACAACAACAACCATAACTGGCAACAAACCTGCTGGCAACACACACAAGCTTTTTTACCAGAATGGAACGATGACGTCCTACTTAAAGGATAAGAAGGTGCTGCGGGACATCTTCACCAAGACTTGCAGAACGCGTCATCATCTAAAGACAACATCAATTTAGTTGTCTACTACAAGAGCCCGAAATCGTCCAGCCTGGTCATGAAGAACAACTTGCCGCAGAACCCATCAAACCTGATGTCTACCAATGTAATATACAAGTTCGATCGCACTAACGGTGACTGTGCGCACCATCCTGACTGCTGCTGCGTTGGTCACACAGTAACGACGCTCTCAAGAACATTGGTGCTCTCAAGAACCTGCAGGACAGGGCCCCTGAGAAGCATTTTCTTCACTCCCACAACACGGAACTCCTGCGGAAAATGCTGGTGGAAAACGCGACCATCTTAGCACGCTTCCAGGACAAAAGAAAGCTTGAAATGCTCGAAACAGTTCATATAAGAGACAAAGATTCGCCCATCAACCGACAGACGAACCAACGTTCGTCTCTATCGGTATATGGACAGATGGCCATTAGGGGCGAGACTGCAGGCAGTGAGGAGTGAAGCTTGGCTTGTAACTTGAATTTAAAATAGGTGTGTGAGCATGTGGATTTATTTTACTTCAAACGTGTTTCCTATAGGACAATACCCCGCTGTATCAGCGCGTTACATTGTTTGAAAAATGTGCCCATATTTTCATGTCATTTAATCGCAACACAATTTGAAAGACTGAAGTGACACGAACCTGACTTGATTTTAATTGCATGCTTATGCCTAAACATGCTATAAGAAATAATGAAACGTTGCAAAGGGGTTTTGGGTTTATTTTACATGAATTTAAACTGGAACAAAGAAAAGTGGTGAGAGTTACTGAAGCCTTTCATAAGAACCAACTGCTTGCATGCTGTCAAGTTCAATAAAACATGTGTTCTGGAAAACCTGCTTCCCAGTGACATCATTGCGGGCAGCATTAACACTTACGACGATTCCACCTTTTAGACATTATATGGCTAGGCTGAAGCGTAGCACAGAGTGCAGAAAATCGCAATACCCAAAATATCATTATTACCACGTTCCTTCAAACGTCTCCTCCAGCCTCTTGTCCACGCCAGAACCACCTATCACCGCGTCTGCGTAATTTCCAGAGTCGTGCTCCAACAAATCCGACGTGTTCCCAGAGTGCAGAAACGTTCTTTAGGAAGTCAGGGCCAGATCCTCCCTTACATAATTTCATTCTATTCAGCACCATAGAGCTCGTCAGGTTGGTAAGCCTCCCGCCGTGCCCGTCCTGTGGGCTGCTGCAGCCAAGTCCAACACGTGCCCCGGAGCCGGTCGCTCCCAGTGCGTGCAGCCGGTCTTCAGGGCTGGCCAGGCCGGGCCGCGGCAGACACCGGCGCGCCGCCGGTGGTCCATGCTCTGAGGCGTTTATGTGGCTCTAGTTCCAGCTCTCATCGCCGGCCAATCTCCGGGGAAATCGCCTCCCGTCCGGCGCCGTGCCGGCCGGCCGCCGGCGCGCCGTGCGTGAAATGACGTCACGCCGGAAGTCGCACGCGTTGTCCGACCAGTTCTGCGTTCCGCAGCACGAGAGGAAGCTCTAGTGCACGTTGAAGCGTGCCATATGCGGCGCAGTTTGTCGAGAACTACCGTTACCTTAGTGCACAGCTTGAGTACAGCAATGCCTGAGAAGTTTCCTCTGCTACAAAGGAAGCAAATTTCAAACGTGACGGAGCCGTCTCCACGTGTTCCCAAACATGCAGTAATTTTGCGCCCTAGGCGGCTAACCAGACGGCACTGGATGGCCTCCATCGTGCCATGCAGCTCCAGAACACGACCGTCCGTGACCGGCTGACCCTTTTGGTGCTGGCCTCGGGCCGAATGCGGGCGGCCGTCTTTGAACACCGTCGAAACAACATTCCAAAACGTCTTGCAGAAAATTCCCATGAGAAATTCGTAGTTTCCTAGCGTATTTAAGCATCTTTCCGCCAAAGCCAACTTTTACGAATGTTTATGTCAATGACAATAAGGCATGCGAAAACATGAAAACAACAGTCAAGCCATTCACGTAAAAGACGAGTAAAATATGACACGTCAGTTGCTGAAGTAACAGCCGACAGCCTAGGAGTATCAGAGACTGGAAAAAACAGCATGCCAACCCACTTCTTTTGCATCGACAGGTAACGGGGTGTTGAGACTAGCACGCAGCGACCTGCGGGATATGATTTCTATGCTTAAGCGTTGTCTTCTGGGACGGGTCGGAGTTCCAGCCGTAACCGAAAATTTACACGTTCGTGGGCTCCTGCGGACACGTAGACGGGTCGGCACGAAAAATGTTGAGTCGTCCACACGCACTCCAAATTTTGACCTCATACCCAAATCCATGACTGAAGTTCTAAAAGCCACTGGATGCCACAGGATATTTTGTGCAATCCGCTCGCCGTCGTAAGTCAGTATTTTGTAACGTAGCAAGCCATCATATTTCATGTCTTGTTTCAAGCTCTTCCTACCATCGTCCATTTTTGATTCCATCCCGTTGCGAATGGAGAAGGAAAATATGTAGCGTGGCCTCAATGACCTGTCATTTAGTCTTCAGTGCGCTGACGTCTGCACTGTTTCTATGAGCGAATGCGCGTAAAGCAGCGGAAGATGTGTAATGTGTACCGCCGGAAAAGCGACAGTTAGGAGAGGCACGAATGACTGCCTATGGGGCTATCGCCCATGGTCATTTCGGTCTGGCAGTGATCCCAGGCAAGCCCCATATTCTGGCACTGAAATTCACTCCCGTGTGTCTTCATTAACTGCCGAAATGGAACTCTCCTGCATTATGAAGAAAAGTAGGGCGGTAAATCTCGGCGACGTTTCGCGGATAGGAAAAGGCGGAATATAAACGGAAGCAATGCGAGGGCGAGGATAGATGCATCGGAATATAGGGCGAGGCATTAGACCATTTATATCTGGAGTGAGATGCTCAATCATTCATTCTAGGCCGGGCGTCTTATCGAGGCGTGCGTGGGTCATTTGTCACGTGACCTAATATAGAGACAAATCCTTGGCTGATAGCCTCAATAGATCGTAAATGACATGTCTGCAGCCATCGTTGATTCGTTTTCGCGCGCATCCGGACGTATTTGATGTTCCCGTGTGCCTTGTCTGTCGGGAAACGCTCACATTTCATGCCTCAGTGAGAAATGAAAACATCCTTGTTTCACCTTGCAGACATGAAAAAACGTGCACTTCCGTGCCAGGAAATTAAGGGAATAAAAAAGGAAACGCTTTAAAGAAATCAGCCAAATTGTTCGACTTCTTAGACTCAGATCAGGTTGGTCCGAAACATGACGCATCCATTACTGATGACGTCATGCAGGTCTTTTGCTCACGCTCATAGCCCGGCGTCAGCTACGTCAACAGGTGACAATACGTCACGGCTGAATAGGAGACGAGGGCTGTTTGCGGGAAATTGCTTTGAAACTCCGTAAATATAATGTTTTAATGTTAATATAATGTTTAAGATACGAGGTGTATAAAAAAGGTTTCTACAACTGCAAACTAAAACTTGGCTACCTTAGTTCAAAACGTGTATCAGTGGTAATTCATTCCTCTAAGTCCAGCGTGTACATGTAGACGTTGCCATCTACATGCCTGTCCGGGAGTTTTACGGTCGAGTGGGTAGGTATTTGCCAGTTTTTATGGTCCAGCCTGACCTGGTACATCAGCGTTGACTTTGCTGCCTACAAACAGGGACGTAGCCATGGGGGATCATGGAGGCCATGCCCCCCCCCCCCTCGAGCCAAACGGCCCTCACTAGATATGTGGCGATTTCGCACGAATAGGGAACAGTGATCATATATATGTTGCAAAAGCAAACATTATATGTCCTCCTGTTCGTTAAACATGAGGCAAATTACATAAAACTGCCGCTTTTATCCACAAATTTCGTCATGTGCCAGTGGCATATGACGAAACATTTTGCCCCACCCCTGGGGAAAATCCTGGCTACGTGCCGGACTACAAATGAACGTTACCGTCTTGAGTCAACAGGTCCAGGGCTAGCAAATGTCTTTCGCATCACGTAAATTGGGCTACCTGCTCCTGAGTCAGCGGGGAAAATAAAACGTATTTGTCCCAGCAGTTTGAGGATGACGGAATATCCCCTATCATGACGCGTTAGGCCACCAGTGATTCTCATAGACGTCAAGGAGAGTGACCAAATCAGTGACATTTCTCTCATAAACGTGTGCAGCAGCCAGCACAGTATACCGGAAGGAGTGACTAGAAGGCTGTACACAAATGTGGCGTTCGGAAAAAAAACATTACCAGTAAAAAAGGCAGTGAACGGTCGGGAGCACTAATGTCGTCCAGTATAAGTGATGGGATGCAGAAAATCCACGATGAATAAAAAAACCGACGGCAAATACGGCATGTACAGCAGCGTCTGCCGATGAATCGGCAAGCTTAAGGGGCGATCCACTGTGGTTGACTTTTCATAAGAAGCCTTGCTTGATGTAAAACATTCGCTGATGACGATTTCAGCACCTAGTTGTTTGAAAAAATATATTGAAGAGTCGGGAAATGCAACGAATTAAAAAAAATATTCTTCAGTCATCCGCCGATATGATGCAATCCGGGCCTGCGTGAGCCAATATACGCAAACGTTCGCTATAACGCCTGTTTCAGAATAATGCCATGGCTTATACTAAATGTCCGCGTTCATAAGATGTACCATTCGAATAACTTTTTTGATTAAACGCAAGTCGACGTAAGAATGTTTTCATCTCCCGGAATCGGACTCCGCGTAGCCTCTAAAGGAGTTGTTTCCGCAGCATCTGCCCAGCCCTTTGGCAACGTTTCTTTGGGCGAACGGCACGATTCCGCTGTGCAATATTGTGCTGGTCTCAGCCATTACCCTAACATGGGCGTGGGATAAAAAATTCTCTCCTGCCACGCCGTTGTCATTTCCTCGCTTGCACAGCTGCGGCACTTTCGGCCGTCAACGTTTCGGCGCCATGATTTTGGCGATCCGGAATGAAGTATCGATTTGACGTGACCCGCCAGCGGGAGGCATGGTGCCGCTGCCGCCGGAGCCATGCAATTTTCATGGCGGCCGTCTGACAACGGCACGACGACTCGGCTGAAAGCTCCGCATCAATTAGGAGCGGGCCTCTAATTAAAACTGGCCCATTCACGTCACCGGACGCCCCGGTGGACACCATAAGCGGCCAGTGTACCGGATCAGAGCCGGCCGTTTCCTTTGTTCAGGCCATTTTCGTGTAGAAATTGATGGCAGACTTTGTTCCCCCACTTCGCAGGGATCAGAGATCGCTAATTGCGACGATGAAAATTGGCCTGCGGAACCAGGCTTATTGCTGGGGGCCGTAAAATGCCGTACGGAGCACCGGCTGCATTCATTCCACTTTACAATGGTATTTTCTTAATTAGTCTTTGTATTTGTAATCGATGTTCCAGTATCACTCACTGTTGGTGCGTTGCAGCCTTGACACGTTTTCCCTTAGGTTGTGGCCCCCTGCTTTTTCCGCATACTCAGTTTTTAGTCGCTAAATAGGGAAGTATCGATTGGGTAGTGCAGATGCGGTTACATAGACATGCCGATCCAAAAACAAGTACAAAAATAACGTTTCTGCTTACAGATGTGTTTCAGATGTTCCTAATTTTGGAGCACTCCTTCTTTTGCTTCTTCTTCTCCGATGGTTCTTTTTCTCACATTTCCTTGAAGAAAGTCAGTACTTTAGAAATTTACATGCACACAACACGCGGAATGGCTCCCGAGATCAACAGATAACGAAACAATGCCGTGTTCTTTACATTCTTGAAAGCAGGCCGCCTAATGCAACGTCACGAAATGACGTGTGTAAGGGAATGGTATGTGCCCCATAATGAAGTGACACAACGGAATGAAACGTCGTCGAATGAGACCAGCAATCGGCGTGGCACCTTCGAAGTAAGAATGATGTCTACAGCCCGCTCTATGCTTCCGCCATTTGATTTCTGAAAATGACTGCCTCTCGCACAGCGGCGTAACTTTTTTAAATGGATTGAGGGCGCCCGCTGTTGCATTGCCTTGGAGGCTCCAGATCATTGCTGGTGCTCACTCCATAGAGCCGCATGTTAAATTCATAAATCTTTGGGTACCCAATCGTCGTTAAGGATAGTTCCAGAGCAGCTACAAAATAGAACACCACACCAGCAATCACGCACGACTAATAGCGACACGACGTCATTTCCAGACAGGAGCCGCTTTCGAGGATGCTAATCCCTTGCTCTTCCGACTTAGGTCATGACCCCTCCTTAGCCGTCAGCTCTGTGTCTACCAACGGCTGACGGAGACGCGACAGCGCGTCGTGGAGTTGAAGGCTGGGGATGGTCGCGGGGGGAGGGGGGTGGCGGCGGCGTCTGGCCGGGCCGGCTGTTGTCCAGACTGACGGCCACGTCCGGCGCGCCGGCCGCGACCGACAACTTGGGAATTAAAGTTGCTGACCGCGCCGCTGGCTCTCGGACAGCGGCCGACTGCGTGGCGGTTCATGGAACGGCATCGAAGTGACGGCTGGCTCCGGCCAGTCGGCCCGCAACTTCGCCGCGCGCCGAGCCATCCGTGAAATCCGGCCAAGTCCGACAAAGATGGCGCGCCGGCCGGTCCGCAAATGCGGCGCGATTGAGACGAATCCCCGCGTCCGGCCGGCGCCAGTGAGCCGGCGCTATTAGCACTACTCGCGCGGTGGGACTGCGCTAGTTTGCCAGACTCAGAACGTGCGCTGCGTGGCCTGTGTCGGGTCATGTGGCACAAACCAGCAGCCGGCCAAAAAACCAATTGGCCAAAAATAAGGCCCATCATGGGGTTAGGAACAGGAGCAGGAGCCATGGCCATCAAATTTTCGGAAATTTAACATTAGCCGTACCGGAAAAAACTCTTGCCCCCACCCACACGCGCACGTGGGATGCTCCTCTCCTGCAGCCAATGACCACTGGGTATAAAACATAATAAAAATTCGTAACCGGATCTGCTACCGATTATGATAAACTGTTTTAGGTTTAATCAAGATGTGGAATAAATGTCCGTTGACCAGCGAAAACACTGCTCCCGCAACTGTCATGTAGCATGAAACGCCTGCAAACTAACGCTTTGCAAACGCAAATGCCTGAAGTCTAAAGAACTGAGTTATCTTCTAACGAAAAGTTCGCGCTTTGATGCACAGTGGTTCTGAAATTATTAGCCTTTTGCCTTCAGAAGATGTTATAACCGGGTCGGACCGGGTCTGCAGCTCAATCTGATTTTCAACCGGCCTTCGGCCTCGTTCGCAACCACTTATTCGTGAGAACATAGCAATCATGCGTGATTTTGGAGAGTCCTGCGACATTAGAACCCTCAGTAAATGCTCGTAGATACAAGAGCCATTGACCAGTGCTGGCGACAGACATGCCGCTGGATCCTGATGGAATGCGGGCCAGCCCCGTTTGATCTCCGATCCCATGTCGGTCAAGATACGTGTTGCGTCGCCTGGGCAACGCTTTGCTCTGTCGGGATACGACGTTCCCGAAATGACGCAATGACACTCCGAGATCAGCGAAGGGGCCAATATAAAACGGGGATAACGTCCCAGCCAGCAATTCTGATCGCGGTCCCAGCAGGCTGTGATCGGTTTCCGCCCAAGCCCAGCGTTTGGGCTCGCCACAGCAGTCACTTCGGTTCTGGTCGACGTATGACACAAGAAAGCCGACCACGAATGCACTTCAGCGCGACTGGGCACCGCTCGGGCAAATGACACCAAGGCTCGAGCATATGAGGCGTGCCCAGTTCCCCCTCTTCCTGTTCTCGTGCCCCATTTGCTTCACCTCATTAACACCTCAGTCGTCTCCGGTGTCTTTTCCTCATTCTGGAAAGTTGCTTGCGACGTCCCGCTCCACAAAGCTGGCTTTCGTGATGTCGTAAGTAAGTATCGTCCTATCTCGATTTTGTGCGCACTCTCCAAGCTACGTGAAAAACTTGTATGTAACTGTCCTCATATTTTGTCACAAACAATCTGCTCTGTTTTTCTCAGTGCGCTTACAGACCCTGTCATTCAACGGAGGATGCCGTTGTCGACGCTAGTGGATCTTGAGTCGAATCGACGCATGACACATAGCTGCCGTCATTTCCATCAACCTCAGCTGGGCATTTGACAGCGTTGATTACGATGTCCTCCTGACTAAGCTGCAGTGGGGTGGCTTCGACCCGAGGTGGTTTAAAAGCTACCTCAGTGTCCGGCGGCAGGTAGTGAGGGGCGGTTCCCGTTCCCCTCCTTTATCCCATGGTGTCCCTTAGGGGCCCTTTGTTGGTCTCCTCCCGTTCAGCATCTTTACGAATTTTCGCACAGGCGCTTAGTGCCCTATGCGGATGAAACCCAGCTGCTGGACTCCATATTTCCTGACCACCTTGCTGTCCTCAAATCTCGGCAGGAGGAGACCAATTTCGCTGTCAAGTTATATTTTTCACCCAACTTCCAGCTGGCCAGTCCGGCGAAAACCGCCCTTTTCCTTGCCGGAACTCGCCAGTACCCCAGGAAAACTTCTCCCTTCCAACTTAACACTGACAGCCACGCTCACCATCACGTGGTTCGTGAAGACGCTGGATTTGACCATCGACAGCACCCTGTCCTGGGAGAAGCACATATCCACTGTTAACAAGAAGTGCAACTCAGTGACGTAGCCAAGGGGGGGGGGGCATGGGGGCCATGGCCCCTCCCTGAGCCAAGTGGTCTACACTAGATACATGGCGATTTCGCATGAATACGTAATAGTAATCATATATATGTTGCAAAAACAAACATTTTATGTTTTCCCGTGCAATAAATATGAGATAAATTGCCTAAAATTACTGCCTTTCCTTGTAAATTTCGCCATATGCCTATGACATATGACACAATTTGACATTTGCCCTCCCCCCTCCGAGGAAAATCCTGGCTACGTGGCTGGTACAACTCCATCCTCTTTTGCTTACACAACTTGCGCCGCCTTTGCCGCCAGAATCTCGTAAATTCCTGAATCAGAGTCATGTTCTCCCACATATCCTGTACAGCCTCTCCGTTTGAAGCAGGGCTGCGTGATCAACTTCGGGCCAGTATCGTCTCTGGCGTTCGCGGTCGTGACCACATGTCTCGGGCTGTGGGAGCTCTTGGTTGGCGCGGTGAGCGTGGTCTTGTCACCGCAACAGTCTGGCTGTCTTCAGAGCCCTTAAAGACCCGCGGACTCCAGTGGCGATCCGGTCTCTGTTTACTCGGTGTTTACTCGGTCCGGTGTTTACTCGGTGCGCTGATGTTTCAGGACGTCCCTCACGTTTTTCGGTCGCGGGCGTCCTAGAACCACCGCCGCATCGCCTTTCTTCCTCGGGTAGACCGAGCAGCCTTGTCCTGGAGCCGCCTGCCGGCGGCCACGGCCGCATCTTCTTCCCGGCATGATTTCATTTCTCGTCTGGACTGTAGTTTGTCGTAAACGCGACTCTCTTTGCTTTTATTTTATCCGTTCGACCCGTCTTTTACTTTTACTGGACTTGGTGTTTTTTCTGTGTTGTTTTACCCTTGTGGCTGACTCAAACCAGATGTTGAGACGTTATGTGGTATGATTCGTAAAATACACGGGCGAACTGAAACCGAATTTGATTCGGACTTGTCCCGTGCAGCGTATGAAAATTTTGTATTAGTGGAAATGGAGCCCGCGCGGGTTGAGTCCAAGCCATGCGACTGAGCTACCCTGAACAGGATCTTGGGCTAACGTGGGCAAATCCAGCCAATCACGGCCCATTAACTGATCGGTACCGAATGAATCTCGCTGCAGCAAACCCAAACATGCTGAATGAGATAGTTCAAGTGTGAACTGCCAGGTCTGATGAAAGCACCCTGTACTGTTGCTGGGTATCATGCCTACATGCCCTTTTCGCAATTTACGTATTGGCTGAGAACAAGTCGCGTTCTTCATCAGTATTCTGTGGAAAGCATTCAGGGATGCAAAATGACATACAGAGAAACGATCCGAGCTCTTTACTACATGGAACATTTTCTGGCATTACCACGCGTGTGAAATGACATGTTGGTCCAACGGTATAGAGCCTCGATTACATGGTTGATTTCTCATCATAACGAGCACCAAGATGTCCACGGCTTACGCGGAGTTAAAACACATGGCATCGACAAAATTTCGTTCATTCTCACATGCACACACACATAATCTCGCCCTGCACAACAGATACTAAAATCATCTTTGGAAACGTAGACTTCTCAAAGAAGCGCATTTTTGTGCTTATACTATACTTATATATTTTTTGTTGCAATGTTGGTGCTCGCAGATGTAACGCCAGTAATCATGTATTGCACATTAACAAACATTTTCAATCACGCATGTGACCAACGGACCTAAAACTGCTCCCGGTTTCACCAGGAGTTTCGAAAGTCTTCACCATCAATGGCGGAGCGCGTTGAAAACAGGCGTTTTGCAGCCAGACCTGAAGTCAGAAGACGACGCTCGTTCTGATGAGGCATGACGGTTGTAAAACGTCAGTACCACTGCTGCCAGTAAGCGGCTCGGTTGCGGGGTGCACGAAGCACGTGATGCTTGCGCACTGTTTCGTCATTTAATTGGAAGTAATTAGTGCAGTTCCTAGGAACCCATGTTGTCCGCGGTCATTTAGAAGGATTGCTCGTTGATTATCTCTAAGAATTCCTTGCAAAGCAAGATTAGGAACTACACAAGGCAAGAGCGAGCAAAGGTCCTGCACGCTGAACATCGGAAAGGTTGCCTCCCACGCCTGCACTGCCCCCTCGAAGACGAGTGCCGCTAGCAAAGTCCGCGCTGCCAAGAACAGGGAGAGGCTGTAGCAGACTTCTCAAGTCTCCACCTATCGGAAGAACTTGACGGAGATGTCGCGCCCTCCAGCTGGTGTAAACTTAGTATTAATAAACTAGTATTAGTATAAACTTGATATTAGTTCAATGATAGTCCAGTGATCTTGATGTTCTGGTGGTATTTACAGACGCGGATTTTCACGGAAACAAGCAATGCATTGAGGCCTGTAAACGATTCAGAACCGAGTCAGCATCGATTCTAATTTGCGGACTCTTCTTACGAATCAGAATCAGAATCGATTCTCTATTCAGCAACTGTGAATGGAAATCAGAATCAAAATGAATCGGCAAAATAATCTCTTGGCTCAAGAAACCGGGTCGAATCAATTCAGTGGATAAATTTACAGATCCTGGTTCATTTCAATGTATGTTTTGTTTATTTGATAAACGAGACCATTTATTACCAGTATCTATAAGAATAAAAAATGAGGTCCACCAGCATTGAGAGCAGATGACTAAATATGAATAGGTCATACAAATGTCAGTTACGACACATTGGGAAATGAAATATTTCCTTTACCGTTGTTATTTCCTGTTCATCATTCATGTAAGAGTTTACATGTGGGCGATTGTTGGCGAACATTTTTATCCTCACCTTCACCATAAACGCCATTGCGCATTTTGGGATTTTTAAATCTTGACACTCGGTGTAAACTGACTTAGGACATGGTGCCCTATGCCCATACATAGAAATGTCAAGCAATGCACGATACACCTTAACATTGCCCCCTTATACTATCCTATTAATCTATGGCAGACCTTGGGATAAGAGAAGACCCAGGATTTGGCTATCGCATTTGTGATGACAGAACATACTAGGGCTGTTTTTGTTATCTGGCACGAAACTGAATCGCGAATCGTGAATCAAGTCAATTCCCGGAAGATAAATATGGTCTTTGAATCGGAATCGAATCGATTCCCCTCTCTGCAGCGTGAATCAGAATGATAAGCGAAATCATCATGAGCTGTGAATCGGAATCGAATCATTTCCCGATTTCGCGAATCGCTCATAAGTCTGCATGGAACCGAAATTACTTCAGCCGCACAGCTTATGACGAACAATTTGTTCACTGACGATCGGGTGGGATAATTTCATTCACATTGTCTCTCTTGCAGTTAACTGTAGGAAAATACAAGAAAATCAGCATAAAATTCGATTTGAAAGTTCTGACAGGTCAGGACCAGGTAGAAAGATCAAGTTGCAAGCGCTGACTGTCGCCGAAGCGATTCAGTTTATACATGAGGAATGTTAGTCTTTTTGTACAGTTAGTGCAGTTATTAAATCCACGGGGCAAAACGGTATACTGGCAAGAAACAATAACTAGTGGATAAATCAGCATCCGGGGTATCACTGAACAACAGAATAATACAGCGAGCAAATGAATGTAATTGAAAGGAGGCAATAACAATGTTCTGCGGTTACGTTAAATTACAAAATTATTTGCTTCCAACACCTGTGGTGCACACATGCATCAAATAAATATAACAGGACGTCCGATATATGATTTCAGGATCTTATTTGCGTAAACATAATTATATGGCTAATACGATGTCGATAAAATCGGCCATGTATCAAAATCATATAGGCAGAAGCTGATTACAGATTTGGATTTTATTTAACACTACAACAAAAAAGGACGTTTAAATTTTTCCCCATGCAAATCCAAGGGTCCATGATGTCCTCCGACTTGAAAACCATGATATCCCACGCCCATTTTATATGCAGCTTAAACGTTCCACATTTCGATCTGGCAAGTTTCATTGACACGACTGGAAAAACGGGACAGCCATTTTTTTTTTATCCAGCTCGGTTCCAAGAAGCACACAAAAGAAACGTGATTCCAACTTCAAGAAGTTCGTGGCATTTCTGTGGTGGGAAAATGTTATCTCCACATCACTCAGTCTGATGTATGGCAAATCGCTCAACGCTCTTACCACGAGCTTCATGATGAACCTCAAACCTGATCAGGGAGAGTACTACGAACCGACCACTTACTCAAGGATTACGTACTCCCTCGGGTCCAAATTCAAGAAAATGGGTTTGAAGGTGTGAAACATACGATCGTCGCCTACCTTCAATAGCTGTCAGAATGTGGCTAGGCCTAAATGTCGGTGGGAAAAGGGACCGGAAAGGAAAACCACCCAAACAAGTCATAGGTAGTCGCAACTGTCTCCGTATGTCAACAAGGAATGCTCCTTTGTATCGACTGAGGATTTCATGGACATTTTAAGAGCAAAGAAACCGCGAGGTCTGTTTGTTTCTTTGGACGTTGACAGTTTTTTTTTATTTATGTTTCCGTCCAAAAAATAGTTGACATAATTCTTGATTGGGCGTATAGTCATCCAAATTTGCTACCTCTCAAAATCCCCAAGGAAATCCTCAGGAGTCTATTAAAGGTCTGTACCATGGAAGCACCATTCCGCTCACCAGATGGTCAGCTGCAGGGGTACAGCCAGGATTTTCTTAAGGGAGGGGGGGAGAGCAGTGTGAAATGAAGTCATACGAAAACCGCCTACTGGGAAGACGATGTGCAATGGTATTCGCAAAGAATCAGGTCAAAGGATTCTTTTGACCCCCTCTTTGACTACGCCAGTGGTCAAGTGTTTCGACAGGTTGAGGGTGTCGCAATGGGATAGCCTCTAGGTCCGCTTTTTGCAAATTTTACGTTCCATGTTGAATCGAAAGTGTTTGTGAATAATAGCGATGTGGCGATCCCACACATTTATTGCCGCCATGTTGATAACGTGTTTATTGATATCCAAAATGAGGATCACCTTGAGGAGTTAAGACGCTGCTTTGGAAAAAATCCATGTTAAAATCCGCTTCTGAATTAAGCATTGACCACAGATTCCCTTTTTTGGACGTTTTCATCGATGCTTAAGATGGTACCTTCCAGCCGTCGGTACACAGAAAACAGACGGACGAAGAACAGTGGATTGCTTACGACAGTGGATGTTCCGACAGATAAAAAGCAGTGTTTTCCGAGCATTTATAAAGCATGGTCTTAATAACTGCTCGGATTGGACAAGTTTCGACGCAGAAATTAACAGAATACGACGAAATTTAGTCAACAACGGTTACCCAAATAAGGACATTGACAAAGAAATTTGCCGACGCATGACGACTTTTATGAGCAAAGAAAGTTTGAAACGGCCTCAAAACAATCTAAGAATATTTTACAAAACCATATGACGTCCTCTTGCAAAACGGACGGGAACGTTTTACGAAGCATCATAAAAAGATACGTTCACACTGAAGATTCTGAGACCGAAATACCGCTAATGGTTCATTACAAAAGTAAAACAGCGACGAAAATTCTGATGAAGAACAACCTTTAGGACGACACCAATGATCTAAAAAGTGTCAATGTAGTCTATCAGCTTGCTTGTCCACGCAGACTGCAGGATTCGTTCCTCACACTGCACTGGTGCCACGACAACGACTTTATCTAGGCGACTGACGATGCATTTACGAGAAGGGACACCCGCCCAACACATGGTAGACCATGACAAACGATTAATTCGACAAGTTTTGACGGACAACACGATTAAATGTAAAACAATGTAATAACCACAGGTGCCCCATAATCATCGAGGCGCTGCTCATACATTCTTTAATGTCTGAGTTACACAAAGAAATGAACTACTGTATAACGCTGTTGCTTTGGGTGGCTGGCTAAATTAAAATGTTAGGTAAATGAATAACTTAGTAACGTACTGTGACCAATTGCGCACTCCACTTCAAAATTGCATTCGGAAACAAATGCACTTAGTTTTGCATTGATATTTGAAGGAAAACCACGCTTCAGAGTCGCAATCTGCGTATCAAAACAAACCGTTTCGAGTCATCCCGGCTCCTTATCAAATATTTACATATACACAGCACTAATTCCTTTACACACATTCACCCACCATCCTTTTTTCAATACACGTACATGAAACAATTCAATCGGAACTTCCAATGCAGCATTTCGTTAATAATGCTTACAGATTTGTGTTTCTCTTCCTTTCCTTATTTTTCCTTTTATTGCTATTGGGCAGCTGGAGGTTGATACGAATATCAGTGTTACAATATGTTTACTACAATGTTTCCCTTCCGAGCGCCCTACTGCCCCAATGATCTCGCAACCTCGTTCTCGTGCCATCGTCCATACGGGTAGCAGTTCGCCCGAGCCCCTTTAGAGCTGTAGCATTTTAGAGGGTCTAGGACCACAGATGACCTTGGCTTCAGCCGGTCGAGGCGTATCCACGGACGATAGCGAAAGGAAAAAATTAAGTTTGCACGCCTGGGCACATATTCGGAGAATATCAACGTATGATTTTGGTGGGATGTTGAAATTCAGTGCGTAATACCTCACGTTTTAAGTCGTGGCTTACCCGTTGGCACTCCTACGAGAATGCGTACCTAATCCACTTTGATATTTTTTGGCTTAGCCGAATTCAAGACAGAAGATTTAATGGATCGTCGACTCTTTGCATCAAAATCAAGGTTCAAGCGATGTGAGCAGCCATTAGCAAACCGGTGCTACGCTTGTTACACTTCTTCCTGTGTTTCACTGGATAAAAATTCCTCTGCTCTATCTTCTGCGCTGGACAGCGTTCTCGTCAAGGATGAAGTAGGAAGCTGTAGGTTGGTCGTGGAGCGGATTACGCAATATGTCACTAGCGAATTTTTGCATGTGCTGACTCGTCCTAGTTTGCTGCTGGGTTCATCAAAGCCGCAAATCCTGTCGAGTCACCTCTGGTAAGTACCTGTTCACCAGCCTAGCTTTTGCATTGAATCTCCCTGTGACGGTCTCGTCCTGCCGCCACGATGCCATTGTGCCAGGTTAACAGTTTGGCTTGCTGGTTGATCGCTATCTTTCAGTGTTGTCACACCTGTTGATCGAAAGATCGCTAATGCTTAAACCTTATGTTTTAGATTCAAAAGTATAGGGACGTATTCGGATATTTGGTATGTTGGGAAAGAGCGCGCACGTGGTCCAGAATACTTCATTGAGAGAAACTGATGGATATGTTCATGATGGTCGGCGAGTAGGTGTAAGCGTATGCGTCTGTGTTGGGTCACCGTGATATCCAGCAAAGTTTATAGTTGTGAGGACTGGAATTGAAAGCGCCGGATGTGGAAAGCTTCGTGACGGTTCGATTTCAGAATATGCGCGGTTGTTGCACGCAGATTGCCGGTTACGCGCCGCACGCGCTCCCACGCGGAAAGAAACGCGCGGGCCGACTAGGTGCGTTAATTTTGTAGACATCGTGGTAGATTTTGTCACGGGTGAATCCGGACAAGCTGACTGAAAAGAATGACACATTTTCGAGTAGTAGAAAGACTCATTCCGTTTGTTCTAGAAATTTGTGTTTACTGACTGGTAATAACGAGTTCAGCCTCCATTCATTACGGGTCGTGGTTTCATCGTCCGGCGTGACACCTTTTTTGGGTGTTTTGGGGTAAGTAAAGCCAGTACCTTTTCCGCACCTTGTTGTTTTGTTTACGGTAATCTGTGCGTGCTGTCAGCCGCCTCCGCTCAGGAGCGTGTCCTCCGCCGCGAGTGTCGAAGTCCACGGAGTCAAATCGTAATATGCCGAATGAAATTGGAACTTTCACATGTGAGGTAATGCTCATTTTCAGGCCCATTTCTTCCATTGCAACCCATTTTTTGTCACGTAGGGATATATTTGCATTCCATTTTTTGGAAAAAGCATTCCTATGGGTACTAGTTTTATTAAACGTCCATGTTTCTGTTTCACCTGTTCGTGTCTGGCTGCGTTTGCCAAAGCAACGTCTCTAAGGATAACTGGTCGGCAACCATTTTGTGGTGCGCTGACCTGAATGAAGCACCATCTTCGGTCCGAACATGTCGCATGCTCCTCGGGTCTGAGACGGTGCTTAACCCGCGCACGACCGTCGGTCCGTCCCGAACATCAGCGACTGGGGGGGGGCAGTTGACTGCCCCCCCCCTCTAACTCACGAACGGTTGGTCGCACGATAAAAATAAGCATACCGTTCGAAAGCCTGTGACGAGAAGAGCTCGAAACTGGTCTCATTTTTAGTTTTAGATAATATGTAAGCCAATTTATGCCCTAATTATGTTTTCTCATAGCCGACTGCATGAGACCGAGAAATGGCCTGAATCTCAAGGGCTGTTACTAATAACGCATAGGTAAAGGCACCAGCGCACAAGTAAATGTCCGCGGATGCCGATACACGTCTAATTTCCTCAGATTTGTTCAATATTTACGCCGAAACGTTGAGTTAAAGACACCGTAATTCTCCCGGTCGGCCGTCCGTGTGCGCCGCGTCCGTATGCGGTACCAAATTGACGGGACCTAATTTTGGCGTTCCTTTATTTTCGCGAAAAAGGACAATCTATGTCAATTTTATTGATCTTTGTGGTTCTTGTGATGGTTTCTCATGCTTAAATTTTGGGAAAATTGATTAGTTGCCAATCTACAAAGTTGGCGGAGCTTTATTCGCGAGAGCCTATTTATTTCCAAAATATGCTACTTTTTCAAACTTTTTGAGGTTCCTGGTATTAACTACGTCTGTGAAAGTTAGATCTGCCATTTTCTACCCATTCTGAGTAGTTCATCGTCGATTTTGACCGTGGTACATTTTGGCCCACTACAGTTATTCGTGACCTGACCTCAGGTCAATGGCTGGAGGTCACTGATACTTTGCCCAATGACGGCAACTAGATGTCTGCTTCACTCCACACTAAAAATGTTATGGAATATTCCGTCAATTTCCGAAAAAACAGCGATATGTTTTAAAAATGGGCTTGACCTTAGGTCAATGACCCGGAAAATTCCGAAAAATCTGAGATAGCAGATTTGTTGCATCTATCACGGTCACTACTCCCTGAAAGTATTATTGAGATATCTTGTTTTGCGAAAAAGTTAGAGGGCGCTAAATTTTTTTGGACATAGGTCTGTTTGACCTGACCTAGGTCAGGCACCTGACCTGACCTGATGTCAAAATTTTGACACGAGACGTAAAATTGATGGAGCAAAAGGTACACCAAGTTTCGTGGTTCTGTGTTTGTTGGTTCTCTCGCAATGCCAGAAAAACCTCAGGGGGGGGCAGTCAACTGCCCCCCCCCAGTCGGGGACGGGTTAATGCCTCTCCGCCATCCTGTATGCTCGAGTCTGCAGATCGGTACTAGATGACGTCTCCTTGGGCATTCGGATTCTTCACCTATCGCTTTATGGTCGGTTCGAGGCGACCGAAATCGTGGACCTTTCTCGCACGCATCGGCTTTTCTCCCCTTCCGTGGACTTTCAGATGTGCAATAAGTAGTTTTGTACTCGTAGTCGTCTGATTTCAAGCTATTCTTACAAGTTTGTCTGGTTCTTCTCAAACGTTTTCGATGCGGATGAACTGGCTGCGTCATCTGAAAAGGCATTCTTCACGGAAATGGTTCCGATCAGTTATGAAAGTCATTCTTAACCCCCATTGTCTCAATGTGATGAAATCCACTGCTCAATAGATATCCAGCCTTTTTTCATTGGTGATGTTACAACTTAGACAGCCTGGCTCCATATATCTTTTTGTCATGACCATACAAACGCTGATGTGTTGTCCTGAGCGCAAACAGATGCTGTTGCCGAACGCTTAAAAAAATGCTGTGGTCTTTACACTTTGGTGGCTTAACATGACTGACATCAACGAGGCTGTGCAAGCTTTCTCAGGCGTTGAACCTCAAAGAGGTGCCTGCCTCCCTGTGTGCGCTGTTCCCCCACACGGGTGCAAGTCTCCCGCCGACAGACGGGTGGTGTCCTGTCGCACTTTACACCTTCCGCGATGCCGTCTGGCCCGTATCCAGCGGCATTTGCGCACCGCATAGCTGTGACCGGGAACCGCCTGCTTCCGTCCGCCGCATGTGCCAAAACGCGTCATGATTTTTTGAATTTCAGACGGTGAGACATGCAACCATTTTTGACTTGTATGTGTCTGACGTGTACTCACTGTCATAGCTTGTCTGGGGTTAAAATTCCGACGTCATGATTCGTGAATTGTTTGATATACGGAATCTGAATATGTCTTTCGTGGCCACAGCGGATATGGTCTCACCATTGTGATGAGTGTTCGAACGATGGACATTTTCGGCGGGCACCACGGCTTTGCTGTGTCCCATTCTAAAATGTTCATTGTTCAGTTACCGGACGATCGGCAGCTTCTCGTCAACATCCTGCTCCTGCAATCCCCCAGTACAATGCAGAGCTGCATTACGGGCGTATGTCCTCCGTCCCGCACCTATAAATGATTCGCGAAGTTGCGAATCGATTCGATTCTGATTCGGAACCCAGGAAGGTAAACGGAGAATCGATTGTGTTCTGGTTCAGAGACCATTTTTAATTGCACGGAATCGATTTGATTCACGATTCACGATTCGTGATTCGATTCACAGTTCAGTTTTTCGTCGTATAGCAAAAATCTTGGTAGTTTGATCTTTTTGGAGTAGATGTAATCGCAGTAGCCTAGTCTTGGATCCTGTCTTACCCCATTTGCAGTCTGCAAGAGATGAGAATAGTGTTAGGGAGCATTGATTAGGTAGACCATGTACTGCAGGACATTTGCATGCTTAGGCGTAGGACACCGTGTCCCAAGTCAGTTGTCACTGAGTGTCAAGATGTAAGAAAACCCATTATGTAACTACATTGATGTCTTTGTTCAGGGTGAGGATAAAAATGTTCACCAGTTATCACCCGCAGTTGAAGCCGCTTACATGAATGCTTAAGCAGGAACAACAGTAAAGGAAACATTTCACCTTCTGTTGCATCGTAACTCGACTTTCCATTGCCTATTCCCATTAAGTCATCTGTTATCAATGCTGCTAGACCTCATGCTTATGCTTGTAAATATTTGTGATATTGGTCTCATTTATTAGGTAAGCAAAGCATACTTTCAAGTGAATCAGGATTTGGGAATCGATTCTGTTGTGATGCTTAGGCCAAAAGGTGATCATGATGCTGATTCTTCTGAGTCACGCTTTTTGAATAGTGAAGACATTTTGATTCGAATTCACGAAAAGAGCTCGTGTATCAGACTCGATTCTGATTCGATTCTGAATCGATTACAAGTCCGCTGCGTCCAGTGACCGCTGAAGCAAGGAAGGATGTTGTGGCGCCCTGCTAGGGAAATGTAACGAGTCTGCATCACTGCATACGAGACATGAACGTCGGGTTAATTTCTTTTTTGTCGATGTTCGTAACGGTAATTGTAGGACCAATGTATCTGAAACCATTGGACTCACAGGCCTGTTATGTTTTTGTTCCAAGGCTCTCTGGAAGGCAGTAATGTTGAGACTGAAAACGTTGCTTTGAGAGCGCGAAAATAGTCGCTGGAGTCGTGGAAGCCAACTTAGTTTGACTCTGTGCTGAATCTTGTGGCTTTTAGTCGGTTGTTTAGAATCATGTTTCTTTGGGATCAGGTTGTTGGTAAAATTGTTTTTTTTTAAAGAAAACTAGGAATTTCGATGCTATGGAATACCGCCAGTTGTAATGTATGGCGTACCAGTCCTTTGATGCATAAACGTGAGCGTTATGGATAATCTGAAATGTTTAGGACTGGACCTGGTCGCTGGTCACGCATCAGCACTGCCTAAAAACGTACGCGAAATTAAGTACGCGCCCATGCCTTGATCAGTGGTTAGTACAGTGTCATGTCATTAATGTAAAGTCATTCAAAAGAGACATTTTTAGGGAAATGCGGTATCTTAATTGGTACGAGGAACAAAAATGTGTTGACGGCAAGTCTAAGGGCCTTATCCGTCGTGGACGGTGTGGATTAAGCGCATGCCTACGTTTTCCGAGCTGATTTAAAGTGTTCTGATGGTTGTTGAAGCTATTGATTAAACACAGGGAGGCCTAGCAGCTATGCTTTAGGGCCGTGCATCGACAAAGTAATGTGGACTGGCCTCGTGGAACGACGCATGGGGAACCATTAAACTTAGAAGGATGCTTTTATGAAATCTTATCGGCTGCAGCATGCAAACCTTACCCATTTTACCCTTTTCGGTGATGGATTTCCACTTCTTCGCGAAGGCCTGGCTGGAAGTTCAGCGAGTAGTTTTCCAAGGTTCTACCATGGCGGATGACGGGACAAGTGGCAGCGAAAAGCCTCTCCTGCCCTCGTTGATTGTCCAATCTGCTTGAAGTTCAAAGGTCTCGGGTTCTCGGGACATCAAAAGTAAATGGCTGTTTCGTTCAAACTCCTTTTAATGAGTGAGCACGTGGAGGGTTCTAAAAAAAAAACAAGAACAAAAACAATGAAGTGGCATCGGGGAAAGGATGTGGCCATTTTCAGCTGTTTTGAATCTTCTTTGACATTTCTTTTGTGCCGCCCCGTTCTAGATTCAGTTGGGTACTGACTGGGTAGGGTTTGGTTTTAGTTAAACTTCTCGTTCTTTTTCTTTGCGAACTTGTTATATAATACTTTGCGTTTGCTTATCGTCGACATAGCCAATTCCTGGACCTTTCCGCTTTGTTGTGGGTTGCCCCTTCCTGCGAACTCTTCAGAATGCGTGGTCAGTGCATACATGACACCGGAAAGTGAGTCTAAGTGAGTGAGTCTATACTAGTGGGACAAAGAATACATTGCGTTTTGGTTATCACTTTGAATCGGATTCACGTTTTCGACGAGGCCAGGCGATACTGATATGCATTTCTTTGGAGATATGAGCGATGACATTTAAAGCCGAGCGTCTGTCCATGCTGAGAAACTACGAAGCAAGTGCGAGACACTCATCGTGTGATGACATTGTCCTCGAAGCTTGGTGCCGCTTCTGGAACAGTCTGACTGAATAGACTGGAGGAGAAGGGGATGCCATCTGACTGGTTAGACTGGATGGGGGGGGGGGGTGATGCCGGTGCCAATCGACTGTGTGCGTAACAGCGGGCGGAGGAGGAAAGGGATCCAGTGAAACGAGCGAGCGATCGGACTCAGCTGCCGAGCTCGAAGCCATCATCGCCCGCCCGAGACACCCGGCAGCGCGTCCTCCGTCGCGCCTCGCGCGTGGCCGGTCCGGAGCTGGCACCGCACGCCAGGCGCATGTCGCGGCGTCGTTCGCGCCGCGACCGCGGCGGCGGCGGCCGCCGTGGCCGGAGGCGGGCGCCGGTCGATGGTCGCCGTAAGCGCTGCTAAATCCCCACCCTATCATGACAACCGGCCATCAAATATTGAAGCGGCGCACGGCGCGGCGATGATCGATGCGGTAATGCCGTCGCCGGGCCCCCGCCGCCAGATTACGACCTGCACCCCCCGCGCCGGCGGCCGATCGATCTCGCGGGCGACCCGAGTGCGTCGCTTCCGCCGCTCGGGCGCCGCGCTCGTCGCGCCCGGGTCTGGCGCGGCTTAGCTCGGCTGAGCACGCCGCGACGGAGCGCTGCCGCTTTTGCGGGGCTTACGCCGGCCGCAGGTGGGCTGGGCTGCGAAGCTTGACCCGGTTAAGTCCCGGATGGTTCGATGAATGCTGTCGCGGACTCCTGAGCGCGTGGTAGCTGTGGGCGACCGGCACAGTCGCGGGCGGGTTATCTCGAACATCTGGGGCGGAAGCGTCGTTGCTCTCGGATGCGCTCGCCGGCAGTTGGGATTTGAATGTGCGGGAAGTGGCCAGTCCGTCGATGCACGCGGCGTCGGATGGGATCGACAGCGGCGGGATCGAGCCTGGTGGACCGGCCGAGTCGGACGCGACGGCGCGTGGCGATCGTGCGGCGTCGGCGCCCGGCCGGCCGCCGGTGCAGCCGACTTCAGCTGCCGTCACACCATGGTCCTCTCGCAGGCAGCGGGACCGTGGCCCTGGGGCTGTTCAGGACCGCGAATCGGGGCTGATGCGAGAGTGCTGGCGGATTCTGTACCGGGGCTCCCGGCTGTTTTGCAGTTATTTCACGCCTGCTGACCGGCCGGCGCGTCCAAAACCGTTCTCGGTCGGCGATCGCGGTAAATTCGTCGCCCTGTCAGCGCAGTGTCGTGGACATAACGCGAACGGGGTCACCATGTCAGGAGTTTAAGCAAATGACTGGGGAACATTGAACGTCGCGTTCGTGTATACATGATGCGTGCATTACGGATATTAACATGCTTGCCGACTCCGTCCGTGGCGTCACGAGACGAGACGTGCACGCATCTGTAGTGCTTGGAGCTTCCAGAAAGGTCCTTGGCTGATTTCGTTTGTCGTCGAGGCGGCGCGGCCGTTTTGATTTCCACACGACTGGGGCCAGTTCCGCAGGATTGCCAGAGCCGTCGACCTTCGCGTCCGTTCCCACACGGTTGGTTCTCGCTGCTGTTACCGCCGGTGTTGTCCGTTAGTCGGGACTGCCCGGCGCCGTCGGACCGTGTTCGACTGGTGCCCTCGCGGCCCGCGAGTCCGCCGCGCGCCGGCGGGGCGAGGACGTTCCGCGTCGTCGATCGTCGCCGCACGGCCGCGCGGTGTCGGGGGCCGTCCGGGCAGCGCCGTCGTCCGCCGGCGCCGCCCGGCCGGCCGGTCGGCGGCGGGACAAACGGCCAGGGGTCATAGGAGATAGTTTTGTGTCACCAGCGTGGGACGGCGGGCCCCTGTTTGTCACCAACCAACTCCTGGTGTTGCATGGAGTTGCGAGGCGGGAATCGCCGGCGGGAGTCTGGGGAATGCGTGAAGGAGCCATGCGCGTATTTCCATGATGCAGCTACGTCATGGATCAACTTGCGTGATGGATGACGTACATCACGATGGCAATTTTCCGTCTTACTTGTGGGGAAACACATTGCAGCATGGGAAAAGGGGAAAAGTCACGGCAGACTCGTAAGCCCGCCTGAATTCAAACCGGCGATCCCGTAACCACTGTCCGTCATCGTGGTCTTAGGATCACTTTGGGAGCCTCATTGCGCAGTAAGCCACCAAGCCAGGAGAAATGCCTTACCGAGGACTCTGACGGACGTCCTTCGGACGTTGTTGGCAAGATATTGATGTGCGGTAATTCTTAAATGATTCGTCACCAAATGACATGTTTTGTGAGTCATTCCGGCCACCGACGGCGTCCGTACATCCTTAGGATTGACGACCGCTGCAGTCGGCGGTTCTCGGCGCACCGCCCGACCCGTCTGACCCGCGGCGGTGCCGGCGAATCCGACGCCGACTTCTTGGGACCGGGCAGGGGGCCGTCCGGGAGCCTCGCGGAACGCTAGGAACCACCCGGGGGAGGCCCCGAGGCCATCAGGGATAAACGGGTGTTGCCTGAGACGCCCCGCAGCGTAGTCTGCGTTGCTGTGCCATGATGGCATCAGCAGTGGCAAGCGTGCGTGACACGGCTTCACGATTCTACGCGCCTAGGTGTGACACTTTTGGGCACATTGTAACGCCTTCCCGCTGCGTTGCGAATCGAAGAGGGCCGGAAATGATGCTTTGTGTGGAGAGAAACGTTGCAGGATTGAGAGGACTTGCTGCTGCACATGACTGGGCGTCGGTGCCATTTTTGATCACTGTGCGTGGCGGCTTCATTTGCGCATTGTTTTCCGGAATGCGCGGTCATTGTTCGGTGCGACCTTACCTAGAGATTGGAACCGTTTTTCCCGGCCAATTAATGTAAATGACTTCCGCAGGGAAGTTGTTAGTCGCAGAGCGTGACGCGTATGTTGCTTCCTGCACATGGTTGGGTCGTTATTGTTTTGCTGCTTCCTGCATATGGTTAGCGTAGTGTTGTTTTGTAAATTGAATGGGCACTGATGACCAGTTATTTTCGGCACTTGGTTTGGCATTATTTCGTGGTATACTGCAGGAAGTAACGTGCTCTTGCCTCAGTTGTTCGGCATCCAGAGCTGCGATCGCCGGAGGTTCAGAAAAAGCTCGGCACATGCGAGTCTGTGCCAAGGAAGTCTGGTTCCTGGAACACTCAGGGCTGATCCGCTATCCTGAGTACCAATTTCGGACCGATTTCGAAGATTCCAACGACCATCAATAACTGGCTGTAAGGGCCCGGTAAGAACCGATCGCAGAGGTTACGAGCAGTCGTGTCTTGACAAGTTACGTCTAACCCCAAAATAGACTTATGTTATCTACCGACCACTTTCTGACAGATTTGACGTCAGTCTGGTCACGAAGAGAGACTGTTGGGAATTTTGGTGATGTTAAGGTTTGTATGATGTATCATAAAGGTGTTCAGTTAAAGGTTCAGTTAGCTGAGCTGATTCATCACAGCGTCAACTACTACAAGTGGCCTTACACTTGTAACTTAAGGCCACTACACAAGTGGCCTTACACGACCTTGCTTGAGGTCACTGAATCATTTCTTACGGCTTGTTCCCATTTCATATTTGGTGAATTTCTACCAAGCCTTCTGCGGAGGAAGTAACGGGGCATGGGAGCACGGGAACACGTGAGCGCAACGTTGCTTGAAAACTGCATCACTGAATCACGCTTTGACGTACTGACCTTTGATCGTACGGCGTAATTCTTCATAAGGCTGGAACGTGCCGTCAGGAAGCGATGGCTGAGGGTTCAAGGGCTAGGCTGCTCGGAATGGAGAAGCAAACATTGAAGACTCGGAGTTGTCATAAGACCAGTTCTGACTGCCATGGGCGTACTTAAAAATGTTATATGGTTGTTGACCAGAACTTCCTCTTATGAATGCAGAAAAAAGTGTTTTAATGCTTGTGAACAACAATTTCTCCGGTTTGTCAGATAACGGACGACAGTTATTGCACGGACGTTTTCTATGCTGTTTTTCGGAGTCCTTTCTGATTCACATCACACTTATTTTAATGTAATATGTGAAACGACAGTTTTTTTAATGTCAGGGCGGCTATAAGTTTATCATCGCAATTGAGACGTCTTGAAAATTGTTGCATGAAAAATGTCCCAGAATAAAAGGAACTTTCGAGGTACTTGGTTACGAATAACGTTGATTGGCTATGAACGCTCGTTAAATGCAGTGAGAAAATATGGTATTTTCGTGGACAATTTCATGAGCATTTTTGGTGCTCAGAAATCGGACTTGGTTGGATACAGCGGCATATCGAAATAACGACATCAAATCACAAGGAAACGCCTATGTCAGCAGTCATTTCTTCAGCGTTTACCTCAGACTAGGCCCCCGTGGAATTTACTCGTTGGAGTATAGCTTACCGACGGTGAGTGACGTTGGTCGGTGCTCTCAGGCGCGACCTGACCCGTGTGGCGGTGTTGGGACGGTACCCCCCGTCCCCCTCCTGCCGGCGGTCCGGCGGTTGCCGGCACGCGTCGGTCGCGCCCGCTCCCTGGAACGGCGCGTCTGGCCGGCGGCGTCCATTTCATGCCGCGCGCGCCGGCCGCCCACTCTGCTCCATCGAAAATCCAACAATTATGCCGAGTCGAGCCGGCGTAATTAAGTCATCTATTGGCGGGCGGCCGTCGCGAGGCGCCGTCCGGCCGCCCGGCTGCGGCAAACGGTCACCAGACACGGCCGGGGGCCGCCGTCCGCCGGCCGCCGGAGACCGGCCGCCCTGGTGCCCCCGGCTGATTCGGTTACAAGCTCGTCCGCCTCGCGATTGGGCGTTTGCCGGGCGTTCGTCAGCGGTTCTGTACTGGCGATGGCGTTCTTAGTTTTTCGCTGGTGGGTCTCGGCGCTGAAAGCCGGCGTCGTGCTGACGTCGCTTGCTTGCGGAAGACGGTCCACGCCTCTTTGGGGCGCAGAGGCCACTGACAAAAGGCGCCAGTTTGGTTTTTCCTCCGCAGTGAATGGAGGCTTGTATTGATTCACGGGCGCCATCAGAGCCGTGAATGGGGTTGTTTTTGCGAACTTCGGCATGTTTAATATTTTAGGCTGTCGTCCGGGTAAACCGCGCGGAAGCCCTGCGCGTTTCCCCCATTCATGACTGGCCCTTTGTTACACCCGATGTAAATTATAAACACAGCTTACTTTTCTGCATTATTTCGCATTGATAATCGGCATGCTCACGTTGGGCTCGCTGCACGCCCATGTTAACCCAGCACACGCAGTTTGAACCGCTTCTCATGCGGGCAGGTGCGCTTTGTGGCTGCACCCGACACTGACTGGGTCGAACTGGCCCTGTCCCCCTCCCCGAGAGGGACCACCCCGGCGCCTGTCACCGCCGCCCACGGCCGTCACCGGGCTAATCATCGTCGCGGCGGGCCGCGGACGGGCGATTTGTCGGCGGCGGATTCCGCGCATAGCGGCCGATTAGCCGCGCCGGCCCCGCGGCCTCTGTTTGTCAACAGGGCGTCATCCGTCAGCGGCGGCGCCGCGGCCGGCTCCGGTTTCCCGCCGGCCCGGCTAGTGTCGGGCCCGGCCGCGGCGCGGCGCCACCGTCGGCGGACGGGCTGCGGCGTGGCGGCGGCCGCCGCCGCTGCTGATGCTATCTGCTGGCAAGGGAGACGAGAAATGAGGAAAGATCGGAGGGGAGGTCAATTACCATGTTAAATGGATAAAGGGGAATCAGCAGGGGTGAATATGGTGTTGTGCAGTCATTTGCGAACAAAGCCTTGGAAAGGCTGGCATCAAGGGCGAAAGAGAGCCGGAGAAAAGGTGTTACGTTGTTGCCTTTGGTCACTGTCGAACATAGCGCTCTTTTGCCAGGTGTGGTCGGTCCGAGGTTGAAGGCATTCAAAATGAGTTCGTCCTTTTTACTTCGTCGGGGAAATGAACGAGACTGGACCTTCTGCGATAAACTGTAATACTGGCTGTGCATCCCGTACTTCTAGCGGTGGGAAGAATGCACGTGATGTCATTTTTCTCGCGTGTGGCCGATACTTTCCTCATTTTGTGGCCGTAAAAACAAGTACTAAGTAATGATTAAGCATTGCAGGACGCACGAATAGTTAATTAAAAACAGCGCGTCACTCGGCCGCTTTTACGAAGTACTTGGAATTGAGGTGGAGCGTGCGCGTTTCCTGCTCGTGCCGGCGATGGAGCCGGTCTGCGGCGACGTCCGAGTGGCTGTTGCCGAGCGGCTGGGCGGCTGGCGGTCGGCTGTCAGCACTCTCCGGGCCTCCTCCGACCCGGGCGCGCCGCCGCCTCGGGCGCCGCCAAATATTTGCACCCGTCGGCGTAAACGGGCGGCACGCGTGTAAGCGAGCCGCCGGAGGAACCGGCGCGGCGAGACGAGGCGCCGGCGGAAGAAGCCGCGGCCGGGTCCGCCGCCGCCGGGCCCGCGGGGTCGGCTCCAGGCCCGCGCTCCGTGGGAAGTTAATCCGAGGTGCGAGTCGGTTTGGCCGGAGACCCGAACGTCACCGGCGCGGCCTCCTGACCCAGACCGGGCGCCGAGTGAAGCCGTGCGTCAGCAGCTGTTTACAGTCACAACTGGGACGCCCCGCGGCTCCCGCCGTTTGGCACGTCCGCCGGTCGACCGCTGCAGCCCCCCCCCCTCCCCCCACGGCTGCGGCCAACGTGACCCGGTGCAAGGTGTTGGCACGGAAAACACCTTTTTGCTGGGATTTCGTTTTGATTTATGTTTCAAGTTCTTTGAAACGGTAGTCGCAGTTTTGGACGATGAAATAGGTTTAATTTTTTAGCCCCTTGCGTGTCAAATGAGGCGTACAAAGCAGATAAAAACTAGGTGGATGGAGTGGGTCGTAGAAGTGTAAATAGATTCTTAGTATTAGAGTGAGCGAATCTGCACGTCTGCTGTAAAGTGGAAAGCAGTGGTATGCGTGTGGAGCTGACGAAAACGATGCCCCGTTAAAAAGGAAAGCGGTTAACATATCGGCCTGCAGATGTACCCCATAAATGTTTTAAATGTCGTCATGGATCATATTCATCCTGTTCTGTTGGTTTTCTTTGTGCCTTCGTGATGCGTCAGGGGCTCCTCAGTGAACACTTGAATGAGCGCAACAATGAACGAGACCTTCCAGCGGACCCACTGGAAGGTCAGGTCCGACGCGTCCTGCCACATTTGCTGTGGATAAGTTCAGTCTCTTTGAAGCCCGATTCTGAGACGTGGGCGGATTGGTTATGTTCAGCGCCCGTGCCCGGCGTCCATTTCCGCCGTCGCTGGTGTCTGTGTAGAGAAGCAGGCGCTGTTAGTCCGTCTCCAGTAGCTTAGGCCAACGCTAACACTGCCTATGGCACGAAACCAGGCGATCGGGACAAACAGCCAGAACGGCCGGCCGAGACCGCTAACTGCTGACCTGTCGGGTACCCTGCTCTCCCACCGACCCTCGTCGGGGCACCCGCACCCCTCCAGCGAGACGCGCGCGCCGTCGATGTTGGCGTACCCGACGAGCCGGGATGGCGCCTGTCCGGGGAAGTCCAGAATGTCAACATCTGGCGCCGGGCGATGGTGGGGTGTGAGAGCTCACGCCCGAGGCGTACACGGAAAGGCCATTAGGACTCCTCTGGCTCGGTAGTCTGTCCATGCATGCGACGGAGTTGGGTGGAGGGGGAGTCGGGAGGGGAGGGGAGGGGGCGGGAAGCCTCAGGTGCCAGGGGCGTCTGACAGGACCGCACACTCGTGATCCATGAGTCCGGCGAGTTTTCTGGTAACGTCGGCCTGGATATTGTTACGGCTGGCGTCGAAATTAGCCGGTCGGCAGCAGGCACGTTCGGCGTCGAACTCGCAATGTGTTTGTGTCCCGGTATGTTTCTGTTGGCGTACGTTATGCCTGCTGCTGTGTATCTCCTTGACTTTCGTTGCTGCGGAAGTTTGCCATGTGGGCATTAAGTTACGATGTTCACCTGCCAAGAATAGGACGTGGTGGGCGATGTGCCAAGCACTTTCGACCTGCTATTGGTATGGCTAAGCAGAGAGTCGTTACGGGGGTAGCTTGCTTTTTTGAGGCATCTTTCCTGGTCTGACCGTAATCCTGCATTGCGGGGATGCCCACGTGCAAGGGTATGTCCAAAGGAGATCAGGTTTCGTGTTCTTACGTCGTAAAGGGCGTTGGGAATGAATCGTATTTCCGTTACAAGGCCACTCGGTTAATCATGTTGCCGCAGGCTGCCGTCTGAATAGCCTCTGTCTAGTGTCTGAAGAGATGGAGTCGGCCACTGCATATTGCTATGCTGGGAATACCAGTGCTCTAACATGTTGATAAAAAACCTGCGCTCTTTTAGAAAACGCTCTTGTTCGTGAAAAAATCAAATGCCATTGAAAGATTGAAATACGATTCTTCTTTGTTTCATATGGCAGAAACATTCATGGAAATAAATCTGCTCAGTGTACAACTTCAGATTTCAATATGTCATGGGGAAATCACACCCTTAAGCGTGCACCAAACGTTTGTGTTTGTTGGCTTTGCAATGCGCTTAGAGCAAGTAACCTATGATATTGACGGGTGTCACTAGCTTGTTTAGATAGTTGGATAGTTGGATAGCTTGTTTGGACTAGCTTATTAGGATTGTTTGGATAATATATTTATGTATATTATATGTATACATGTAACACGCGCAAGAGAACATGGGGACTACGTTTAATGTATATAATTCTCAGGACTACCGGATCCGTCACAGCTCGAAGGGCTCGTTGCTTTTGCGCTGCCGTGACCACATGCTGCGCTTCTGCTTAACGTCTGTACCCTGGGATCGTCTAGGGTCGGACCCCCTCCCCCCGCGATTGAAGCATGCGGTTTTCCGTGTTCGGACGTCGTTCCCCGAATCGGGATGTGCCAGAATTTCCGTAGGTGCTTCCCGGCTTGCATGTCACTGCCTTAGGACGGCAACGAGGGGTCTTTGTAGCAGTACCAAGAACAGAAACTTGAATTCAGTCCTGTGAGGTGTATGCCTTTCATCTTAGGCTCTAAATGGGCTTGATGCCATTGCGCCCCAAATCTCCAACGATGCAGCGGCGTGCATGTCGTTATCATCGTCATCAAAGGAAGACCACTTCAAACGGCTTCGTGCTATGATAAACAATGTTCATGACAAATGTGAACACGATCTGGGGATTGGATGCCATTTGGGACAGCAAACTACCATTCGGGCGGCACACATAGTGATTATGGCATTGTAATAATGCCAGAATGAGTAGGTGGGGAGGGGCTGCCGATTCTTGCTTTTCAGAAGCGAAGTTGCATAGATGCCTCAACGATTCCTTATCCGCACTGAAGTTTGCGCTTGCCTCGTTCTGTGGGGTTGGTGGAGATTTGTTTTGGCGTGAAGAGCTGCGGTAATCTCGTCGGAGAGCGTGCGCCATAGAATGATAGACGCTTTTGTTCTCCCACACGCAGAACGAAAATTGTCATGTTATAGCGTAACGCTACGCTGGTTCTTTCTTCACCAAATGCAAGCCCTAGCACCGTGTTACTGTGACACTTAACCACGCGACTACATAGACCAGATCCATCGTATGCGGATTGGCTGTGGTATTCCAGAACTGGCTAATCGCTGTGTATTTAGCTGTGATAGGAGCTGTCTTCTTGATATTTGTGCGTCGTATGGTTACTTGTTTCATGACTCCCCACGTTTTGACCGTTTTGGGTTTGTTACCGAGGCCGCTGGCCATATGACTGGTCTTTTGTGGTGCGGCGTGTGCCCACTGCCAGGAGTCGGGGGTGCACTGATGGGATATTGGATCTGGTCAGAAAACGTTTCTGTAAAGTGTAATGTTACCGACCTGCTTCACTGACCTGATTGCACGTCCTGTTCCAACCTCTCTTGGTGCTCCCCTCCGTAACGTTTTTGTTTGTCACCGTTTTTCGTATTTGGGCTACTAACAACGTGAAGTAAGCAATTTCGAGCTTCCGTTTGCTTATTGTTGGGGACTTCGAAGATAACGATACTCGCTCTGTCGCTCTGGCGTCACCCGTTGACCGTTACTGAAATTAACGAGCCTTAGCCGAACTAAATCCGTGTTGTCAGCTTTAGCCGTATTGCAGCATGTCCGAACCGATTTAGGTATCCCAAATGTAGGTCACGAGTGGTCTGTCGTTGACTTCTAAGCGAGCGCTTTCGCGACTGAGCGAGTATCGTTCGGGGCAGATTGAATGCTTGTTTATGGGCAATCATTGAAGCTTGTTTATCCCTGTCGGCGGCTACGCGGCCGCGAGAAATTCGGCTCAGAGCTGCGCGTTTGTAGCGTTGCGTCGATCCCAGCCACAAGTCACCGCCGGGTTTGACTCAGAGCACAAAACAGCTGCGAGAGAGTCGTCGACGGCTGTCTGATGCGACCATCGCTGCGACCATTTCCTCCGTTGTCCTGTCCGCAGGCGGTCGTGTCTTTGACCGTCTGCGCACTCGTTTTGAATGGACAGGAAACGCAGCACGCGCTCATCCTGTGGGCCGCACGTGGATCTTCGATCCGCCAGCGCTGAGTCTTAAACTGACCGGCACCGCCCGGTCGCACGCCGTCTGGGCCGATATCGCCGCCTCGTCGTGAGCGATGGGCGGTGTGGGCTGCGGGCGGACGGTCCCAGTTGCGGCCGTGCCTGCCGGCCGGCGCCCCTTCAGCCGGCCGGCCGATGGGCGTGCGACGCGGCGACGGCGCCGCTCGGCCGGCGGCGCAGCGCGCCCGTGTCGCGCGCCTTATTGAGCGCCGGCGGCGCGCGCGCGGCCCGCCATTCAGCCGACCGGCCGCCGCCGCCGTGGCGCCACCTGCCGACGATAACGGCCGACCGACGACGGCGACGGCGGCCGGGCCGCGCGCCGCCGGCCTCTGCCGCGCTGGAAAGGCTGCCTGTGGGCTGTGCCGTGGGGCTCGAACGCGGCCGCGGCCCGTCAAATGCAGCCGATGTCGGAAGCCCAGGGCTGCCGCTGGCCTCGAGTGGGAACGGACTGCGTGACGAGGCCCGCCGGCCCGGAATGAGGCCGCGGTAGTGGGCTGCGTCGGACGGCGCGGATTAGATTCCGTCTCGTCCGGCGCGACCTTTGTGTCGGGATGAGCCGCGTGGCGACGTGGCCGTGCCTTTGCAGGGCGCGGGATTTTAACGGCTTGCAATGTGGCGCTCCTCCGGCGCCGGCTTTCAGCGCCATTCCGGTGCGGGGGGGGGGGGCGTCTTATTGCGGTGTGAATGGCGGTACTTGACGCCACCAGCAGTGCTTAGGAAGACCGAATTATTTCTGTCGCATTCACTGACTTGGTGCGTTACCACAGCTGTCGTATTCACGTTCTGATAGCGGACGGGCCGCCGGCCGACTGTAAACATTCGAAACGTCAGGGCGACGCACTCGAGCTTTGTGCGCCGCGCCAGCTGCCTTTGCCGACCAGGTGGCACTTGTGATAAGAACGCAACGCCATACGTCTGTTCTGCCGGGTGGCTTTGTTTTAGAAAGTGCTCTTGGCGTCCGCTAATCGCTAGCTGCGTACGGTATCCGGCGCCGTCTGTGTGTGGGCGGGGTACCACTGGCATGTCCGGCGGGCCTTGTTCGACTGTTGTAAGCTTCTTCCGAAAAGAAGAATCGTGTGCTCTGCTGAGGTTTTGTGGTGAATAGGCTTAAATGCGTGCCACGCCCGGCCAGCTGTTCGGGCGTACAGAGGGCTTCTGCCTCTGTTACCGCGGCCGCGAGGAGCTCCCGCATTCTCGCGATCGGTGGAGGATTCCAAGCGCTGTAGCAAGCCCATCATCAAGCTGAATGTGAGTTGAACGGGGAAGGCGGCGAGGGGCGGGGCAAAGGGCGTTGCCCGTTCGGCCCTCCGCACACGTGTCGTGGCCGGACGCTATGTACACGTGTCTTGTGAAAGGGTTTGCACGTGTTTGGTCGCGCCCCCTGGAGACTCGGTGGGGCGGGACGACACGTGCTGGACCGCCTCTGGCCCGGTCTGCGTGGCGTGTCCGGCGGCCGGCGGCAGCTCTCTGCAGCTCCACGCCGGTCGGAGGGGCCGGAAGTGGTGACGTCCGACCCTCGCGACGTCGGCTCGCCGCTGTCCGGCCGCGAATGGATCGGTCGGCGGCCAGCGCCGGACCGCCGCGCTATCTTGGAGAGGCCGCCGCCGCGTCGGACGTTCAGAAGCGGCGGCCGGCTCGGCGCGCTATCTTTCCGTGCGATTTGATGCTGTCCGGATGGGACGTCGCGGCCTGGCGGGCGCAATTAAGCGGCGCCCGCCGCTCGGGCGGGGTCGGCGGCCGGCGCCCACGCGCCAGTGCCGGCCCGGCGGCCGCCGCCTTGATCTCGTCGACAGGCGATCGTCGGCCGACGCGCCCCGGTCGATGACCGGCGGCCCGTGCTCTGATTGCGGTGTCAGGTGCGTCGCCCGCGGTGCCGCGCGGTGCGCCGGTCCGCCGCCGCAGCCGGCCGCACGGCCTCCGGTCTGACGGGCGCCGGCGACGGCAGCGCCGGTCCGACTGAGGGGCGCGTCGGCCGCCGCTGAAGCACGCCCGCGTCCTGACGCACACCTTACGGCTTCACTGAGCAAATCTGGAGTTAGTGTGTTTTGCTGCGTTTATTTCTTTGCCACTTCGGTTATCATTTTGACCTGAGAGATCACGACACATCCGTGGTGAATGTGTTAAACTTGGGCGAAAGTGGTGCCGAACTTCTTGTCACGGCATGAGCGGCATTGACAGAAGGCTGGTTACGTTTTATACCGCACAACTAGCAAATTATTTTGTAATGCATTTTGCCCTGAGACGGCATTGATGCTCCGTTCATGTGCTTACATTTAGCATAGCCGTGAATATACAAATTGCCATCGATCCAAAAGACCTGCTGCTAATCAACTGTCATCACTGAATACTTATGGAGGATGATTTGTGGATATTGGTCATCTGTCCTCTCATTTGACGCTTGGGAGGGTGGGGAACACTTGCACCCAAGATTAGCAATTCCTGCAATGCATTGTCGACGCGTTTTGCTGCGTTTGACAGCAGTAAACCTTGCTATGTTGCGAAGTGTACGTTGATTACCTACAACGGCAACACTTAACTGCACCGTGGTCGTTATTTGCAACCCTTGTTGCATAGTGTCTGCGCGCCGTGATTTACATCACTCAGTGTTTTTCGGCTCGGGTCTGAAGTCCTTTACGATGGATCCTTGGGCACTTCGCTTGTTGACCCGGGGTTTGATCGTAAGTGCATGACGATCCGCTCACTATTGCAAACTTATGGTTACATTAGCACGTCGCCTAGCAGCTGCCTAATGGCGGCGGGCTGTATTTCCACGTACATAGCATTAGGCGGTACAGCCTACCATTGCTAAGTGGTGCTGCACTAGTATGCCGTTTGTATACGGTCTGGCCTGGTTTCCCTCGGCGAGACAGATCCCATGCCCACAAAGTACTACGATGGCCGTTTCCTGTGACCTGAAGTCGATGGTCAGAGCCGTTGTGCGGCCATTTGCCGGGCGGTACGCGCCGTGACGGGTCGTTTGTCGGGCCGCGGGCGGACCGGTCGGGCGCGTGCCGCCCGTGCGCGGCCGATGCCGGTCTAGTGGCGCCGCTCTGTGCGGCCGCGTGCCGCCGGCGGCCGTCCATCAGTCACGGCGATAAGGCGGTCGAACTTGTGCGCTAATGCCGGCTCCGCCTGCCGAATGCGCCGGCCGCCGGGGAGGCGGTTGGGTGGACGGGCCCGGCCGTCCCGCTCGTGGCTACTTCGTGGCGGGTCGGCACGCCGTCGGCCGTCGCTCGGGGCGTTGGCGGGCGGTCTGACGGGGTCAGGGCGCCGGGCGTCTCTCGGTCGTCGTCTCGCCGTGCCGGGTGGCACCCGTTTGGCGGCACCCGTTTGGCCGTCTCCGTCGCGGCTTGCCGGGTCAGCCGGTCGGTGTTGGTCCCCGCCCGCTCTGCGCCGGACGGGTGGCGAGGCCGCCCGGCTGCCGATAGCAGCGCGCAGTGCCGCCGGCTGTGGCCCGCGGACCTGATTCAACCCGCAACGGACGCGTCCTGCCGTCGCCGTCCGCAGCAGGACTCAGAAGAGCTGGCGGCCGGTCGGACGGCTCGTCGCGCGCGGGAACGACGGACGTCGCGCCGCCGCGTCCCCGGGACCCCGGCCGCGGACTCGCAGCCGACGGGCGGCCGATCTGCGCCGCGCTCGCCGGCCGCGGGCGACGCGCGTCGTCGGCCCGATAAGCCGGGCGTCGCGCCGCCGCCCGTGCCGGGAATAATCGTCGCGTCGCTTCCGACGCTATCCGGGCTAATCGGACGCGGCGGTCGGCGGCGCGTCGGCCGCCGGCTGCCGGTCCTGCGGGACGGCTCGCCCCGGCCCGGCCGGACGGAGTCGGCGGGCCGAGACGCCTGGACGTCTTTTTGCCGCGCGGCGACAAATAAGACGGATGGCCGGCTCGTCGGGCCGCTCCTTTGTCAAGCAATGCGGCCGCCTGTCGGGGTCGATGGCGGCGGCGGCCGGACGCAGCCGGTGGCCGCCGCCGCCGCCGCCGCCGCCCGGACGCCGTCTCGGCCCGGTGGTGATGAACTAATGATGAGGCGGCGGCGCGTCCAGAGCTGCTGGGATGCGTTGGCGCTGTGAGGGGGGAGGGGGAGGTAGAGGTCCGCGTTAGGGGCTTGGAGACATGATCATTGATCAAGCTGTGGGGCCCATGAAACCATGGCGGGCTTCATGAGATCCATGATGATGTCGCTGATCGTGGCCATTTCATTTCGTGTCCCCGCGCTGATTATGAAATGCTTCTAAGAGCCAAACCAGACATGGTGCCGCTGGCTCGGCGCAGAAGATTTGCTGGCGGCACCGGCGGGTAGAGATCCTGCCGGTTTCAGGCGTATTCGGTAGGACGCACTGGATTCAGCGGCCGAATCCACGGAGTCGCACCGTGCCGGCCGTTCCGCCGGCCAGCAGCGGTCTGGGCCCCATCCGACCGCCTGCTTGCCGTGTAAAGATCGACCGTCTCCCGTCCTCGCGGCGCCGACCGGTGTCATTATCCGCTCGACCCGCACAGTTTGCTCATGGGTCGCCCGCCGATTGCCCTCCATCGCCTCCCGGCGAAGTTTTCCTGTTCGCCAATTTGCTCCGTTCCCGGCGCTGCCGCGCGACAGGCCGAACATTTCACATGGCTCGCGGCGCGCGGCGCGGCCGCGTCCCGCGCCGTAAAGCTCCGAGCGCCGCCGCCGCGGACGGCGCCGACGGAGCGGCGGACGCGCGGAGAGCGGCGAGGGAGAGAGAGAGAGACGCGGCCCGGCGAGTGCCCCTCGCGTCGTCGTCGGCGGCGGCCGCGCTTTAAATCGATAGGCCATCGCCGGCGGACGGGCGTCCATGTGCGGCGGCGGCGGCTCTGTGCCGGCCGGCGGCGGCGGCGCCGGCCGGCCGCCGCGCAGCTAGGCTGTGCCGCAGTGCGGCTGTCGCGGTCCGCGGCAGACGCCGGGGCAGAGGCCGCTCGTAGGCGCCAGCCACTCTGCGCCGCCTGGTCTCTGGGTGATAAGGCGATGAAAATGAGGTTGTACATGAAGACCCGGTGGAGATGGAACGAAGGGGTGGGGAGGTGTGAGGATGTGGGGGGGGGGGGAGCAAGCGAAAGATGATGCAACTGGATCTTAGAGCCATTTCGTTCACCCTTGCGTGGCTCGGAGTCGGGGATATGCCACCGTCACTGCCAACGCAGCCGCTGGTGGAAAGTTTTTGTGCGCAACCGCTCTGCACTGAGTTCGCTGCATCTCCCGGGAGACGGAGGCTCCTCATCTCGTCCGTCTGGTACCGAGCGACGATCGGCGGCGCCATACCCGGCCGGCGGCGGGCCGCGACGGGCGTGTCGGACCGCTGTCTTTGTTCGCCGCGTTGCCGTGCCGCGGCGGTCGCCGGCCGCCTTCCCCGCGCTGCCGGCGGCTATCGCCCCATCAGCACTTGCAAGCAGGTGAGGCGCCCCGTTTAAGGCCGTGTTTCGGGCGGGCGCCCGGTGCCCGGGGCTCACGCAATGCCGCCGCCCGCCCGTCATGAGTTATTCAGCGTCGGCGGCGTCGCAGTCATATTGATCTCTATGGCGCCACAGGATTGCGTCACTTTAAAATGGCGCCTGTGGACGGTCGGCGCTGCGGACGGCCGGCCGTTTTGCCGAGCGCGCGGTGAGGGGGTGTCAGCGCCGGGGGAGGGGGGTAACGCTGGGATACGCCGCGGGTGGGCCTTTTGGGTCTCATGGGCGGCTGAGCACGGGTGCTGCGCGTGGCGGGGGCGGTCCAGGTTAATCGGGACTCTGCCTGCGACGTGGACGTTTGCCGATGTTTGGGGATGTCTGCAGAGGGACTGCATGAAGCTTGCGATGGAATTGTTATACTTTTCCCCACAAAACTGTCCGTCAGGTCGTTTTTGGTTTTGGTGCAGATTTGGGCTGCGCAATCGACCGATCAAAACTGAGCAAAGACAGACGTCTTACATATGAGGCTGTTATGCAAAATCCATCGATCTGCTTGGCTGACATTGCGAATATATTTGATGTTTTTGGCTCAGAAACGTTTGATGACGCATGGAAAAGCCAATGCATTTTCTTGTCTCCTTGCTTTGAAGTTTTTTCGTCAACTTTGGAGAGACTGGCAGTGCCTTTTCCTGTGGCAAGATACTTTGCAAGTTAAAACTTTGTTTACCTTGCAAACATTGCCTAAGCCTTTGTAAGCACCCTGTTTGTTTTGGCCGTCTCTAATGGGGACGTAAATTGACTTTGAAGTAGAGGTATCCGTGACGAAGAACAAAAGTAATCATTTCCACATCATTGTGCTTATTTGGCATGTTAGGTCTGTTCTTAGCGTTATCCGGAAGTCTGAGAAATGTAGTAATGCTGTGTTGATTCTTGTAGAGGCTGACAGGATTTGTTTGCCCTTGCATAACTCTGAACCCATCACGACTTCCTCGTCTCCTCGCCGGCGTAGAGTTGACTTATCGTCAATTACGTAGTCGTGAGCAAACGTTTTCTATTGGAGTGAACTAGCCCACGACATAAAGGACAATGTCGTAATGATTGGTTAACATTCTGGGTCTTTCGATGCGGTGTGCGCTGTACAGGGTAATGTGGAACAGCTTCTTTCTTTAGGAATGGATGACGTTCGAAATGACGAAATGGCGAAAGGTCCCTTCAACTGTGACCTGGCTAGATCGGTGATTGGTGGGTTCCAAAGAGGCCACACAAGAGGTTTTGGGACGTAGGGGGATGCAGACTGTTGGAAGTACTACGTGCACTGTTTTGCACTTTTGTTTTGCGTAAGACAAACTCACAGAAGCTTACATTTCGAGGTCGTTTAGGACCGGCCTTTGCAGGAAATTAATTTAATTTCGTTGAATTGCCGCCCGTCTCACCAGACCCTCCCCCGGTACGTGCTGACTCCATAATACTACTTTATTCCAGCATGTGTCTGGACGGTGTTTTCCGTCGGAACCTTCTACGTTGCCTTTGGCTAGGTGGGAGTTCATCATTTTCGGGTGTTTATGTTAGTCGTCTTGAGAGGACTCCAGGTGCTGGAAGGTGATGATTACGGTGGACATATCACAAACAGCATGCAGTAATAACATCAGTCATCGGTTCACGATGCCAAACAGTATTTGTAAGCCGATTTCGTTTAAAAAGATACGATGAACATAACACAAAGAGCATGCAGTTAGTGTATTTATGGTCATCAGTTGGCGAGACAAAGCATTGTTTGTCAACCGATGACGTATAAAGAGATACACTCGCGCCTGTACGCAATGCGACGATGATCAATGGCAAGGACGATCCAGAAGCAGGGGGGGGAGGGGGTGCGGGGCGATGACCCCCAAACCTAGGAATGTTAACGATAGATCTGTAGCGTTGAATCGAAGAAAATCACTTGAGATCGGCCGTTGCTCTCGCTCCAACTTTTCTTTGTACCCGTGCTCTTATTACCAGAACAGGATTGCGGGGACTGGCACGTGAGGATGAGACAGGCTGATGGAGATGTCGATTTGCGTTCAGGCGCACGGTTTTCGTGGTAAAAAACAGGGGATCAAGAGGACGGTTTTGAGAGTATCGGGACTGATTGAAATTTTGCATGTGTGAAATCACATGTGTTTGTCGTTTGATAGCTTGTTGAAACACTGATGAAAATCAGAATGCCGAAAACTAGCGCTGGAGTTCGCAAGAATGTGGGTTGACAGCCTCGATTCTTGTGCGGGAGCCTTACCTCGAGATGTGCCAGGGCCGTCAGACTTCCCCACCTGCATCTCTGCCGCGGATTTCCAACGAAGTGGTGCAGCGCCATTTTTTGTGCCTGGGTTCGTCGACTGTGCACTTTGTGGTCAGAAACTTTGTCGAGGTCATCCAAGGTCATATGAAGATGACGCCTTAAAAACGATAATATATGAAGATTTGGCCGTTTTTCCGAGTCTGCGTGATTTTCATCGATATAATGGTTGTGCGAAATGGCCAGAGAATTGCGTGCCGCATGCCGCTGCAATGCCGTGAGAGGTTAATCATGCTACATATGACTTCAGGTAAAGTCATGGGCGGCGAAATTTAGATAACTGTGATTTTTTACTGATAGTGTCGATGTACGTCTTGCAACAGGTTGACAGTCATTTTAAAGATGTCTTAATGCAGACTCGAGTATTTGGACTAGGAATTTGAAGTGTATGTATTTATGAAGGTTTATGAGGCATATTAAGCAAACTTAAAAGTATCGTAATATTAAACGACATAACCTAGTTCGATCTGTGCCGTTGTTTTCCTCAGAGATGACTTTCCATGCATACCTGTTCATGTACGAGTGACCCAAAGATGTCGGCTGTCTCCGATTTTTACGTAAAAACTGCATGTTCCGAACCCCAAATTTTGGCCTTTGACTTGGCTCGAGACCTGATCTGGGTGTGAAAAAAGCATGGCGTACCCAGAGTCGCATCATCGAGGGAAATCGGGATACCGTTTGAATCAGCGGAATCGATCCATTGGTTACGGAGCTGTTGAGAAGGGGCGTGTCGTGCCTCTCTCCAGCAAGTGCAAGGTGGCGAAATACACCAGCAGCTGCCGGTTTACGGACCAAGGAACGCTTTCCAGTAGAAGGGTCCGCATTCACGCGAGAGAGGTATTTCTGCAATGCCGACGCATCCGTACGATGAATGGAATAATGTTTTGATGATTTCCGGCTTTTCACGGAAGCCATGAGATAGCAATTGTCTTCATGTTGTGATGTAGCCTTTGAGTGGTCCATTCTTGCGTGCGGTGATATGAACTTTTCAAACATGTTTGGAGTATCCTAGCAAGCAGTTTGCGTTTTGAATCGGTTTTTCTCTGCGCCGACGCCGGCAGTTGACGTTACGGACATGTGTTCAGTGATGAGCAGAATACGTGGTAGGTTGTTTTTAGATCCCCGTTAGAAAAGTGTGCTGGGTATCAGCTGCCCGAGGTCAGTGCTCATTGGGTTGACATATTTGGTGACGATCATGATACTTTGTTTCCTGGCCATGTGGCGAAAATCAACACTTTTGAATTATTTGGTGGCAAGGCTGCATTAATGACGGAATTTTTTTCAGCTATCCAGGCAATTTTTGCACCCCTGTACATATTCTCATCCGGTTTGGGGCTCACTAGACGAAACACGACATTGTGTTTGCAGATTGTCGAGTGTTTCGCAATTCCGTTTCCTCTCCGTGAATTATTAATGAAAAGGACATCCACTTCGCTTGTACCGTTCGATGGCACAGCCTCTGGTCAACATTTTGTATAAACCTTTTGTTACAGGCGATTTCAAGAGTGGCTGTCAGCTAGCTTAACTGGTGCTGGTAGTTGTGGACAGGCGCCGCAGGTGCGTTGTGTTATTTATTTCTGCTGTAGCATACATCAGTTGGTACACCGTGTGGCCTGTTGTGTTTCTCGTGCGTGTGTTTGCATTGTTACTGCGAGTTGCAATGCTGTTTCGCACACTTGATGAGTAGCTGCTTTCATGAATGTTTATGTGCTTGGTGACGTGCTTGCATGCGTGTTAGCGGATATGTGTCATGTATACGTGAATGCGCGTGCGCAAATTTTGTTTTTTCCTCTTTGGTTAAACAAAGTAACAGATGACCGTTATTTCTCCGGGACTTTTGGGGAATGGGTACGGTGAGTACAACTATCTTCGTTGTACCGAGAGTCTTTTTAACACTAAAACAAACAGAAGTGAACGACGCGGCGTTTCGGGCACTATGCCGGCTTCAGGAATGATTCGTGAAACTGTACAAAGTCTCGGGAGTTCGCAAGGGGCCTTCCTGTAGCCATAATTTATTCTAAAGGGTCGCCGAAAATCGAGGGAGATGTTCGGGTCGAACTAATGGATGGATTTTGAAATAGTGCGCTTTTCCAACTTTATGTTTGATTGTTATCAACAGCTAGACTACATTTTGTTAGGAATGATCATTGCAGAACCTGGGAACGGTGTTGGGCTGGTCTGCCCCACCATAACGCGTTACAAGTAGCTTTTCATAATTTTATGCAGGATAAATGGCTTGTCGACTTCTCCCGAGGTTTCCGACTTTCTCGGGAATATGCTGCTTGTATATTTCGTGGTTTTTTCTTTTCAGCGAGTTTTGTCGTTTTCATTTGCGTATGTTTTGCAATCAGCGGATGACTGATTGCTCCACAGCAAAGGTATGTTGCAGTCATGGTTGTAACATCGTTTTTTTACAATTGTTAGGATCAGAACCATTTTGATACGGTCACTCTCTGTGCATCACTATAGGGTTTATGTTAAAGTCAACCGACGCGGAGCCGCCGCCCAGCCGGTCTTACTGGGACGATTTCGGCCATGGATACGATAAGCAAAGCACTGCCTGCAACACCGCCCGCGAACATTAAAAGGCATGCTGTTTCGAACTGTTCTCTTGAAACCCAAAGATCCCTTCGTTGTTTTGCACGCCTTTGGGAATAAACCGCGGGAATTGAAGGCGTTTGCTGGCAAGACTACTACACGGTATGTTGCTGGCCTGTCCGGGCTTTGTCCGTCGGCTCCGACTGCAGATTGGACCGTAGATCGGTTGGCCGGGGACGCCCGAGCGCACATCGTTACTGGTGCCGCATTGAAAATCATTGACAGCGCTTCCAGATTTCCTTTGAGACCCAGAGCGATGTTGCGGAGTTGCTCGTTGTCTCAAACAGGAAATCGGTAGTGAATACTTTTATCTATAGGACTAGCTACGCGACACGGATTATTTCTGTGCTAATTTGTGCTTGAATGAGTTATTTTTGTTTTGAAAATACGTCCTATATTACACAGCGCGTGGTAGGTGTAACGTTAGTTGTGGAAATCGCAATCTTTCCTTGTATTTGTCCTTGGCTGACTTTGTTGAAATTCTCCCTTATTTAAAAAAGTCAATTGAAGCACCAATACGAGCCCGATTGAATGCCAGCTGCGCAGCAATACTTTTGTCATTGTCATCTTCCAGTTTTGGCCTTTGTATCGCTAGTTATTGTTCTGACATTTGCTGAGAAGTTCTCGATCGCGATCGAACCTTGGTCGTCATTTAAAGTTAGAAAATCCTCCGTCCTCCCTCGCCGATCTAGTTTGGACATGTTTGATGCAATAACACGCGCTCGCTCTGCACCTTCCGAGAACTGGCTTGCACCCAGGCGGGGCGGGATATTTCTGCCGCCGCGGCGATGCCTGGCTACTGACACCTTGCCTTGGAATCTGGGTGAAGCACGTTCGATGGAGCCTGTCGGGTATTTTCGGCGGCCTGTGGGCGGGTCAGTCGGAAGAGAAACTCCAGCAGCGCAGATCAAAAGACGGCGGACTGTAGGCCTGGGCGGCCGTGTCGTGCGGCGCAGTCTACCCTTCTGCGACGGACCAGCAGCGCCATCTCGCGCCGGGCCGGAGATGCTCGCGGCGGCGGCAGCGCGGCGGCGGCGGCGGCGGCGGCGGCGCCGCCGGCTCTCAATGCGAATGGCCGAGTGCAGATTACCCCGGCCGCGCCTGGTAACATTTGGCGCCGTCAGTCAAATAGAACCCAATCAGCGCCGAAAAGGACTGCTGAAGCCGGCATATTGCTGCTTGAAATGCTCGGCCGGCTGGGTGACTGGCGGAACCGGCGGCTGGGAGGCGCGCCGGCCGGGAAAGGCGCCTGCCCGCTATTAATGGCGCGGGTCGCGCGGCCTCCCGGCCCGGGCCCACCCGCTCGCGCCGCAGCCGGCCAATCCCGCATGCTGATGTTAAACTCGTTGTCACCGCTACAATGGGCATGTCGCAGAACAATGCGACGCTCTTAGGCGAGCCTTTGTGTCTCGGCATTCAGGGTTTCGAATAAGCCGGCATTCGTCTTGACAGTGGTCTGTATGGAGGATTTCAGCGCGTGTTGGGCTTATCGAATTGCCTTTTTAAAACATACAGTGTTTTCCTGGAGTTTGAATCCAATCCAACTGGATTCATTATGGGATCTTCTTGTGCTACATCGAGTACCATAATGTTCGCTTTTTAGAGTTGCTTTTGCTGTCGGCCGGCAGTTCGACTTTTTCCATCTAATTATTCGAAATGTAATGCTGTTTTTTTTGTTACCGGGTCAACCTGTGCACCGATTGCAAGACTTCAGTCTTACGCTTGTGTGATTAATGGTGCATTCGGCGTGGACACATCTATCTTCTGGCCGTGTGAGACCGTTGCAAGTTTCGCTTTTTCATGCAACGTGAAATTCCACGCGATCGGCGTCTAACTTGCTGTAGGCCGTAAGTCCAACTTTTTTTAATTAGCTGGCATAAAATCGCGGTTTGGAGCGTGTTGGCCGTTTCCTTGCGACCCCTCTGAGCTGCGCGACACGTTGGGCGCACGGGCCGCAACTAGCGCACGCAGCCTCGACGCCATTGGACCTGGACTGTCAGAGGCATCTTTAAAATCAGCTGTGGCAGCGGCTGCGAACATCAGCTGTAGCAGCGGCTGGAACTTGGCAGTGGTGATAATAGAAAGAGTGGCGGATTTTATGTTGCTGCATTAGCTTGGCTTTCTAGGCTGGATGCCAGGGTGTTAAATGAGGTCGAGTTAAGTCTGCCGCGACCTCCCGGAATGACTTTCGAATCGATAAAAGTTCAAGCAGTATCAGGGAGTTAAAATCCGTAACGATGACAGTAACAATGAAGGAACATGGAATATAAATAGTCGTATGAAGGATGGCGTCGTGTATACCTCGCTAAAAGATTATGGTACCTCTAAAATGAAAAAAAAACAGAAAAAAACGATTTGTTTCATGAGAGGAAACGGTCACTCCCAAATGTCACCTGAGGAAAGCGCTTTTGTGCTGTGCAAAGGATCTTGCATTTGTTGTTTATGAAAGCAGCGTTCTGTGTTGGAGAGATGAATTGGCTTAAGGTCGTAGGAGGTTGGATCTTTTATCGCCGTTTTTTCTTTGAGTTGAGACGGACATGGTAAACTCACCACATGCCATAAAGCAAATCAGTCGTGGTTGTAGGAAGTTGGTGAAGGGGCAGTCGGTTAGCACTGTTATGAAGTGGTGAGGACAAAGTGGACAGAAAACGGTTGAGGACCATGGCTAGAGGCATAGGTGCATTGTTGACAGAAAGTCCACAATATTTAAAGCACAACCGCGTTTTCGGAGAAGCGTGGTATGATAGGTCGTTGAGAGTGGAAATTGTTACCTGACAGTGCAGGTATAATGAAGCCCACATAGTATTTTTTCTGAGTGTTCGCGAACGGATGCATCTTGATGTTGAGTTTGAAGTGCATGAGAAGATCTGCCATGTCACGCGATTTTTACGCAATGCATAAACATTATGTTTGGTTTTTAACAGTAAAACATCCCCATTCAGACGAACGCCGGATTATATTAATCATTGCAGGTTAGGGGAAGATTTTGGGGAAGGTTTTGACTGCGCTGCACGAACGTAATGCATTGCCAATGTGCTTGTCATCATTTAGCTGGGATAATTCGCTTTCCGACGTGTCATGTGGATGCCGACTTCTGCAGGAAAACAGGTTTTAGACTGGGTCTACCGTGAAGAACACAAATTTCTCCTTGAACGGAACGAAACGTTTAAGAGTTTCCTGAGATTGGCCTCAGACCTCGAATCTTTTGCAGACGAGCCTGATCTCGGCAGGAAGCTGTGTATTATAACTTGCATTGGATGGTGCGTTAATACTGAGGAACAAAATCGGTTTAGGTGGTTTTGTTAAAGATTCTTTTAAGAAAGGACGTAAGACCCCGTCAAAACTCGCAAAAGTTAGCTTTGAATGCATTGGTAATTATTTCTCGCATTCGTAGTGCTTGAAAAACTTGCCGTTTTTTTCATGCCAGATTTACGGATTCCTTTTCCTACTTCACATCGGTAACTTCATACAAACCGGAGTTTTTCGCTTGCAGTGTCATCCTTGGGGATGCTTATACGCCAATATCTCAGGCAGAACCATTTGGTAGAAACAGTGATGCAAGGAAGAAAAAAGTATTCGGTTCATTATACATTGCCTCGCACTGCACGTAAAGCTAACATATTGTTCGGATGACCTCCATCATTACCAGAGAAAAGTTTCCTGAACATTCATCATTAAAATACCCAGTCAAATGTATTCGATTTTGTCTTTATTTGGCGCATCATTTTGTTGTTATAATATTGTTCATGATTGTTTTTGTTTCCATTGGTACGGGTTTGAGAGTTTCTAAACTGTCAAGTTGATTTATCAATTTGATATCGTGTTTTTGATAATTCACTTCCGTTTGTATGGGTTGTCTGTTGTGGACTAACACCGTTAGCATCGTTACTGAGATGCCATAGAAGCGGCAGGAACGTGGTTCGTTAAACTTGGCGATTTCTGAATCGACAAGGCAACGATTTTGTCGAACGCGTTGCTCTGAAAAGGCAAACCCAGGCAGGCGTTGATTTTCCGCGTTTGGCCAACCGTCATTGTTTTGTCGGCCATTTCTCTGCGAATCCGCAACCCTATCCATCAGCCATTTCTTCGCGAAGGCGCGCATCGTCGCCGTCGGCCAGCGGCGTGGCTCCGTGCCCGCCGGGCGGGCCGACGCGCCGCACAACAGGTCTCCGACATCAACAAAGGCCGGCCGGCCGGCCGGCGGGGCTGGGGCCGCCGCTGCCGCCGCCGCCGCCGGCGGGGGGAGGGCGTCGGCCGTCGATGCGCGCCAGTGTCGCGCCCGACGTGTCGCTGCGAGGAGCCGCGCCGACTCGCCACTGCGCCGCCCGGCTGCAGGTAGGAGGCGGCGGCGCCGGCCGCCCGGGCCTCGGCCGCCGCCGGCCGCCGCCCTGCCGGTGCCGGCCGGGCCCGGGCCGGGCCGGAATTCGGCCCGGTGTCGGCGGCGGGGCCGGGCCGGGTCGGCGGCGGCCGCCGGCCGGGCCGCGGCCGCTGCCGATCGATGCCGCCGCCGAGCGGTGCACGCCGGTGCCATGAGCGGCCGGCGGCGGCCCGGCCGGCCGGCCGCCTGTCCTCGGCCGCCTGATTGTGTTTGAATGTCTGCCTGATCGGACGGCCGGCTCGGATTGGGCCGTCATTGATCCGCGGCCGGTGGCGGCGCCTCTCCTCGCGCGCCGGCCGCCGCCCCGCCGCGCGGCGGTGGCGCCCGGCGCGCCACCGCCGCCACTGCCGCGCCGTTTTTGCCCACCGGCACGCGGCAACAATGGCATGTGTTCGCGGCGGGCGGCTGCGCCGCACCGGCCCCGCTGGGGTCGCCCCCGCCCCGCCGCGCCGCGCCCGGCTTGGCGTCGGTCGGCGCAGCTCAGCTGGCCCTCCATGGGCCGGACGGAGCTCTGCCCTACCCGGCCGCTCGTTGGGCTGACATCATTCATTTACATTGGACCGGTCGACTTCAATATTAGGCGGCCCGGGCCCGCGTGTCGGGCGGACGTCGGCGACTGGCTAACTGGTGCCTGCCTAGTGCCTAGTAGTCCGTAACCTGGGCAGATGGCTTTGTGACTGGCTAGCTATGGAGAGGGCTGCTTAGTGGTGTGTAATTGGTGGATGGCTGGCTGGCTTGCTGGTGGACGCGGGCGGCCGATGGGCACGCTGGGCTGCGGGTGCTCCACAGTCCTGGCATATGGACCGACTACCCGCGTACGGGGTACAGGATGGTTTTGTGTTGTCACCTTCTGTATAGGTTATATATATATATATATATATATATATATATATATATATGTATGTATGTTTTATTTAAAACAGGGGAATAATGTGCTTTTGTTAATGTTTCTTGTTTTTTCCTTTTCCTTGATATTATGGCCGATGTGTTTCATTTCATTGCTCAAAGTATGTAAAATTAAACCAAAAGCACATAAGTTCATGTATTGAGGATATCGGTTTGGCTTTTCGGATATAAGATTATCCATGTTCAATACCATATTACACAGCGGCATTACAGACATACGTACAGGGCACTTGCTTTAAAAATGGCATGACACGCGTTCGCTGGTGGGCCTGTACCTCCTGTACCACAGCTGATTGTGATATATCGTGTAATTTGAATCTGAAATGGGTAATGTTATATCCGAAAGGTCATATAGATACCCTCAGAATATGACCTAACGTGCTGTTTCGACTCAGTTCCTTCAGCAGTGGAGTAAAACACATCGTTATCTCGAAAAAATCAACGAAAAACTGATACAACCAAAATATGCCTTAGTTTTCAAAACAGCTTACATACCAAAAATATGTATATCCTTAGTTTTCAATACAGCTTACATACCGAAAATATATATATATATATATATATATATATATATATATATATGTATATATACTGTATAATGTGAGGTTGAAAATGGGTAGTGCTGTATCCGAAACGCTATAAAAACATCCTGAACCCTCGCTTGACGAGGGATTTTCACTCGCACCGATGATGGTGGAGGGGGGGGGGGAGTAGGCATCCCCCTCGCCGTGTGGTCCCTTTTGAGGTAGCGGTTCGGGACAAAAAGCAATCGATAGCTGGTGTCCAAGAAATTCTACGGTATCTACATTCACCCTGTCAGCTTATCCAGCCCTTGACCTGACCCGGGAAGGTCAGAGTTTTCATCAGGTCAGGTCGAACTTAATGCTTGGGAACTGTAAATCGCTTTTCCGGAGTCAAAAACGACATCTTTGGGGCCAAATAGGCCAAGAATCGTCTCCTTTATTATACTCAGTGCCAAAAATTGGCATAGCGACGTTCGTAAGCAAAAAAGGCCACATTTGGTCTTTTAACTTATTTGATCGTGAAAGTGATCTGTCTAAAGTGTTCTGTTCACATGTGGACTACCATTCTGATCGGATTTCGTCCTCGTCATCTGCCATTTATGGATATCTTTTTTAAAACAGTAACAACCCGACATTTGGCGCAAAAATCGCTCGCAAACTTTCAGTAATGACGTGATAGCTCGCAAACCTCAGGTGACTTGGATCACGTTTTTTTACAACATGCGCGATTAATGTATCGTCAGCTATGCCAAATGTCACGGCGCTGTCGTGCGCTATTTTGCCATGGTCCCGGAAACACTGTTTGGGGGCTGGCATCCAATCCCGTCGTCGTAAAATGGCAGAATATTTCCATTAAGGCAGGTTTTAACAAACGCCAAGCTTTTGTCCATTTAATGAGCTTTTTCTCCGTCTGTTGTAGTTCTAATTTCCGCATTAACAAAGACTTAATACGGAAACTAGGACAGACGGAGAAGAAGCTCGTCACAGGCAGGCATATATATATATATATGGAGCTTGCCGTCGCACTGGGATATAGTTGGGAGGACTCGGTATAGCAGTATCTTATGCTCTAAAGCTGCTATAGCTGATATATCCATGGACTTTATGTGATGTGGTTATGAACTGGATCAGGGATCGGGCGGTTGTTTGTATTTTAAGACGGACCACCCACACGGTCTTTCGGTGACTCTGTAGGCCATATACAGGAAACGTCGTGTTTTTATGGCGGTTCTCTCCGGACAACGCCAGTAAGCGTAATATTAAATTTCTAAGAGGTTATGTAGCGCATTCCTCGCTCCCGCTTCAGTATTGGCCTACGGCATCTTGACACTATGCGATAATGTATATTGCATGTTTGTAACACTTTCTTTTGCACGCAGTGCGATATTGGTATTGAGCGTCTCGAACGGGTCGGAAAACGGATCATCGTGCCCGGCTCGTTGTTGAAACGCGTAGATTCCAAATCGTCAGAGGCATAAAAAGTGTCGTGAAAAAGACCAGACCAGAAATTGGATATCCTCCGAATGTAAGCATTTCTCAGTCCGGCGTGTCTTTATTCGGCGTGTGTGCAACATTAGGCGGCATCGCCAGTGGCTGCACGTTCCCCGTTCCATCGCAGTTTAACAGCTGCAACACGTCGGGGAGGCCGGGTATTTCCCGGACTGGTAATCGCCCGATTTCATATTTGCTGAACAATTTCATCCGGGCCCGAGATGGAGGCACGATTTCCTCCGCCGAGCCCATTCGCCCGGTCGGACGGGGCGGAATTTCTGCAGCGGTCGCGGGTCTGGGTGCGGCTCGCCGCCGCTGCCAGGCCTGGTTCCCGGCCCGGTCACGTGACGTTCGGCGGCGTGGGCGGCCCCGCCCCTCCTCTCCGCGGCTCTGCCTCCTCTGACGCTTCGAGCCTGCCCTGCCGTCATCTCAGCTTGCCTCGGCCGGACGGCGTCTGACCCTCGTCCTTCGTGGCGCCGTCCGGCTGTACCTTCATGGGCTAGATGTGTAGGTCTGCGGTGCCTTGTCTGGTTGTGTCGGCCTCTATCTATGGGCCGGGACGTGTCGGTGTCTACATATAGATCGGGTCGTATCGGTCTCTACGTCTGGTCGGAGTGTTCCAGTCTCCGCCGTCATGTAAGAGTGAAGGAGTCTATCTGTAGGCCGGAGTTGACCATTTTTGGACATTAATCCGCCAGGCTGTACGCCGGGGTCGGGCTGCGCCGGCGCCTCAGCGCTCAGAGGCTCGGCGTGTGTGCTGGGCCCTCTGCTATCTCCCGCCTGCTTGACGGTTCTCCCCGCAGCTCGAACGGTCACAGCGCTCAGTGGTCTTCCCAGCCTCGGCTGTCGTCTCGTGACCTCAGCGAGCGGCCGCGCGGACATTCTGCTCTGCCCCAGACCGGCGGCTGCGCCCGCTTGCCTCCCGTCTTAGGCGGTGTGGGGAGACGTGACCAAAGCAGAAGTGGTCGGCCTTGGCGCAATCCGATTAGCCGGCGGTCGGCTTTGTAAGGAGGCGCCCGTCAGGCTGTCGCTGGTACCGGAGGTGGAAGGGTGAGACAGACTGTCTTTGACACGCTTTCGAGGTGAAAAATATGCGCGCGTCGGCTGCTGGCCTGGGATTTTGCATCCACACGCCGTGTTCCTTTGCGTTTTTTCATGATGTATTTCGTTACGTTGAAATGCAGACATCTTGATTCATTCTAACGTGGGGCCGATGCGTGTGCATTGGCGACGCCGTTTCTCCGAAAACGTCGGACGGATAACCGCGTTTCAGCGACAAGCAGCACGTCGTTACCGTCTCGGTATCGCGTCCGCGTGTGCTCGGTCGCCTGCTGTGCCGTCTGCCGCCCCGCCGGCCGGCCGGTCGCTCAGGCGTCCGCTCGGCCGCGCCTCGACTCGGTCAATGAGTTTGCAGGCTGCCTCCGTCTTGTCGCTGCCTGATGCCCGGCCGTGTGTGGACAGAACTCACAGCTAACTGTGCACTAGCTGTACATTGCTAACTATGTTAACTGTACAGTTAATGTAGTTACTGTACACAGCTAACTGTAACTGTAACTGGGATGCGCCCGGAACAGCTGTCGTGAGACACGCTGTTCGCATCACAGCTCGATGATAACGTGCGGAAAGCTTTTTCATTTTCCTGCGAGCCGACCGCCGGACGGGCGTACGCCATCCTGCAGTTCGGCGGCGAATATGTGAGGAGGGTAACACGTGCCGTGGCGTTATGCGGTATCCGTGCTGCTAGTGGAGGCTCTCGGATTCAGCTTTCAACCTTTTACGCGAGCCGGCGGCGTCGTGTCAACAGGTAGTAAAACTGTCAGGGCTGCCTGGAGCCGGCGAAGCAAAAAGCAGAGAATGTGCCAAAAGACTACCACCGACCACGGTGATACAACATCCTCCCCGTCCCCGGAGTATGCGGCTGAATAGCACCGACGTGGGTGCGCGTTTTATTGGAAAGAAACGGTACATAAGTGTGGCGTTACGGACAGAAACATGTCTTGCAGACAGACATATCTGGACGCCCGATTTTTTTTTTGAATGACACTTTATGAGAGGGCAGCGCCGGCAAACCAGCTGATTTCTCTGCCGGAAGGGAAGGGCCTCGTAAAGTTGGCTTCCAAATTCAGGAAGCATTTTACGGGAAGCATTTGATTTGGTAGCTCTGCATGTTGTGCTGCGGCTCTGCTGCAGTAATATCGCGACTTCGGTAGACGTGATTCATATTTGTGTATCCGTTTATCGTCGTTTTGATACACCCGATGGTCTGCCCCGAGCGATGGAGCACAGCACTTCGCACGCCGTTCCTGCTCCATTTGCGCACCCTTTCTAGACGTGAAGGAAGCTAGTTGTCAGCGATGTCTCCTTGTTAACTCATTGAGATACAGAGCCTGGCGTCTGTCAGAGTTTGTTCGTTTTAAGACCGACCCATTCAAGGTACCAATCAAAAGCTCTCCTGAGCTGCTGAGCTACAGAGCGACTAAGCAGAGGGCTCGCGTCCACTGGTGCTGAGGTGCTGAGCTGCTGAGCGGCCAGGCAGCGGGCCTGCTCCGGCTGTTGAGTTGCTGAGTTACTGAGGTTCTGCGCGCCTGGGGAGCGGGCCGGCTGCGGCCGGCCTCGGCTGCTGAACTGCTGAGAGCAGCGGACGGACGCCCGCCGGTGCTGCGCCGTGCGCCGCGGCCGCCGCGGCCGCCGCGGCCGCCGCGGCCGCCGCGGCCGCTCCCCGGTCGGCGCGCCGCGAATGTACAATTGCTCCCCGCTGAATGGGCCGTAAATTGTGCCGTCGGCCGGCGCGCGGAGGCGAAGGTTCCCGGGAAGGCGTGAAGAGGCCATGCATCGCAGCGACGGTCGGGAACGCTCTGCGGGGACGGGCGATAGACGACGCGGGAATAGCCGACGGCGCCGGGCGCAGGCAGACTGCCGCCGAAACTACCCCGGAAATGGTCCGCTTTGTTATGAACTTGCTCGGGAGAACTGTGGCATCGAGTAATTCATGCATGCATTGCCTGCACCCCTCGGATAGAGTTCCCTGTCTGTGGGCTCCTCGTCGCGGACCCAGCGCAAGAGAGAGCGCGTCGCGTAATGTGGCAGAATTCTGGTGCACCTCCGCTCTGAATGCCATTTGTGTGGCGGGCTATGTTGTGCATGTCTTCCAGCGCTTTTGGATGATGCAACATTAGGAAGTTCACCTGGGCGGGGTATTCATGTTCAGGTTGTGTGCAGTGCTTAACCACTGCGTAAGTTTGTAATACAGAGCCGCAGGGTTGGGAGGACCGGGCGTTGTAATACAGAGCCGTAGGGCCCGGCCGATGGCCCTCGGCGGCCGCCGCGTGTGGCTCGGCAGCGGCGTCGGCCGGCTGTCGGGGCCGCGTGTTCTTAGACAGCGTCTCCAGCCGTCGCAGCAGATCAGCCGCTCAGCTAACTCGGCCCAACTCGAGCCCGCGTGAGGGATTGGCGGAAGGGCGGCGGTGGCAGCGGGCGCGCGCCGGCCGGCCCGCGGCCTGTATCAGACGCTCGGCGGATCTGCCGCGGTCACGTCTGCCGCGCGGACCGCGCGGTCCGGCCTGGCCGTCATCGCCCGGTTCTGGTCTGGGGTCGGTCGCGGTTTGTGGCCACTGGGTCTAGCTTCGGTTCTCCGCTCTTCCAAACATCGCTTCCATCTATTCCGGAGACCCCTCGAATTGCGTCATTCGCGATTCGAAGCTCGATCACCGGTCGCCCGCGGCGCCGTCGCCTCCGGCGCCGCCGGCGACGGTCGCAGCGCGTGCCGCCGCCAGCGCATAATCTGGCCGTGATTCGACGGCGGCGCGACTCCTCTCGACCTGTTCGGCGGCTATTAATCAGGCGGCGCGGCGTCTCGCGGCGGCCGCGGCTCGGCGGCAATCCACTTAGCGCGGCCGCATCGATTGGTCGGCGCCGCGCCGCGGCCGGCCGGCCCGTCCGGCCCGCCGGAACAAAGACCGGCCGCTAATTTGTCGGCGCCACTGATATATGCCGGCATTGCTATGATTTGAAAATAAATTGAAAATTGATAGCGACCGCCGGGTCGATGGCGGTGGCGCCGGCCGGCGGCCGCGACGTTTTTACAGGGGCTGGCGGGCGGGGGCGGGGGCGGGGGCGGGGAGGGGGAGCCGCCGACTGGGTGGCCCGGCCGGGCGGACACCCCCCGCCGGGCGGTCGGACGTGACGCCTGCAGGCGCGCCGCTCTTGTTGCAGGCGCCGGCCGCGTGCACGTGCGGCACCGCGGTGCTGGGCGTGACTGACGGCGCGGCCCTGGGTCAGCGCGGGTCATCGCCCGACGCCGCGGCCTGCCCGGGCCTGACCCGGCGCGACCTTGGGTCAGCGCGTGTCACCGCCCTACGCCGCGGCCTGTCCGGACCTGGCCTGACCCGGCGCGGCCCTGGGTCAGCGTGGGTCATCGCCAGACGCCGTGGCCTGTCCGGGCATGATCTGGCGCGGCCGCCCACCGCCCCCCCTCCCCCCCGGCGCGCACCTCCAGCCGGCCTCGACGAGGCTCTGGGCGGTCGTCCAGCGGCTGGCCGGCACGTGTCAAAACAGCGTTGACGCGCGCCGGCTGGTACCCAATTGACGGCACCTGCTGTGTGGGGTCGTGGGCGCCCCTGCGACGCCACGACCGGGCCACTGACGGGGTTAGGGTGGGGGAAGGCCCTCTCGATGGGCGTTACGGTTCCCCGTGAAACTGCTGAGTGGCACGCTGTGGGGCTGCTGGCGGGTGTACTGGCCCCTCGCCCAGCCTGGTGGCTCGGTTAATTTGCCCGAAATTGCCGATTGGTGGACTCGCAGAACTGCTGGAACTCCAGGAACGTTCCATTTGCGTCGGTGGAGGTGAAAGCATGACTTTTTTTTTGAGTAGCTTCCGTGTTCCAATTTTGTTTCCAAATGCTTGCGATAGGTTTCTGCTGTTTTCTCTTGTCCGTGGTTGTACCGGTTTTTGCTTAAAATTGTTTTTTTCTGTGTACGTTACTAATTGCAACCATTGTTCCAGAAGTCACACAGCCAATGCAAATCCCCGCTGTTCACATTCGTCAGGAACAGTTCATTCCACGTGGGCGGCGTGCCCGGCCGGCCGCGGCGGCGCGTTTCGCGCCACCTGCTCCGTCGTGGCGCGCCATTTTCACGCCGACTCCGAGCGGCCGCCGCTTCCGTTGCGGCGCCGCCGGGCGTGAAACGGCCGTCTCATCAGCGCGGCCGGCAGGGAGCCGATTACCCGGACCGAGCCGTGCCTCGGTGTCGCCGAGCTGGCCGCCGGGACCGCCTGTTTCCGGCAGCCGTGTCGCGGTGCGGGGCTTTTTGCACGCGATGCCGACTGCGAAGTAGATCTTGGTGGCACTCGTCAGTTCCAGGTGGTTGGCGAGCTGTCGCCTGGCAAGAGGTTCGGTCGCCCGGCCAGCGCCGTGCGGTGGTTAGTTCGTGGAGCTGTCGACGACAGGCCCGATGTCGTACCACGGGCCCCATATCGTACGACAGGCCGCATATCGTACGGGGCCCGTGTCATACAAGGGCCGCGGTCGGACCCGCTGTCATTGCACCACGTTCCACCGGTCGGTGCGCCGGCGCCGGCCGCGCCGCCCGGCCCGGCTTGGCTTTTCAAGGCGGCGCACGGACGTCGCCGCGCTCGGCCGGCGGCGTTTCCGCAAATCAGCGGCGACTTGCGACACGGCCGGCGGAGGCGGCGGCGGCGGCGGCGGCGGCGGCCGGGCCGCGGATCCGTCTTCGGCGGCGCGTTATTGCACGGCGGAGCGGGCGGCGGGGTCACCTGAGGTCGCGGGGTTACGCGAGGCCGACTGGCCGGCACGTGACCGGCATGAGCAGACGCCGGGCGCGCCCTCCAGCCGAGCAACGGCCATGCTGGCCGAGCCGATAACTTTGCAATCGGGGTGGGGTCGGCGGCGGCAGGGATGGGCGGCTGCAGCGTTGCGGGGGGGAGGGGGAAGAGGCGCTCCCGCATCGCCTGTGTTCGGCCGCCACCGTGTGGTCGCCCTTGAGGCGGAATTTGGGCGTCAGAAAGGCCAACTGCCCCGCAGATGCGTTTTTGTGTATGCGGAAGTGCACAGCGGTCCGATGTATCAGTTGTTGCTCGTAGTGTCCATTGGTTTTTAGTTACTGGCAGCTGGAACTGCTAAACATGGCATTGCTCTGCTGGCCGCTGAAGAAAGTTCTCTCACAGAGCGTCACCACGCTAGGCTGAGTTGATTCGCCGCATCATTCATCGTTCACAGTTAGAGACGTGTCGGGAAGATGCTGACTCTCTGTTTTTTTCCTCTCGCAGAAACTGATTGGGTGAGAGGACAAGGCTGACTGACGATCAGGCACTTGCTCTGCCTCACGAACGACTGAATCTAGCCGTTCGGAGACTGCCGAAAATAAGGGCCGTAGTCGCATGTGTGTTTAATGCAGTGAAAGCGAAGGAAAGCGAATTGTTGCCGTAAAGTGGGATCGCCAGACAAGGCGGTATTTTGATAGTATTATTTGTTACCTGCCTACCAAAGTGACAGGAAAATAAACGGCGAGCAGGGCTGAGCAACAGAACGCCTCCTGGCATGACGCAGTGCATACCAGTCGTTCCCTCTAATTTGTTCGTCACGGGAGCGGACCGGCGGTGTCTGCCGCCTCTGTCACGTCCTCTCAGAGCGGCCGGACGGTGACGGCGACCAAGACCGATCCACCTCTTCAGTCTGTGTGCCGCCGGTCCCGGCCGTGCGCGGCCGTGCGGCCGGGCGTCGGGCCTGGCTCCCGGGAGGCCGCGCCGTTGCCGGCCGGCTGCCGGCGGAAAATTATCCGGCTGTGTTTATTGGCATGGTCGGTGGCGGCCGGCGCCCGATCCGCCGGCTAAAATACCCGGGCGAGCGCGGCGAGCCGCTTACTCAGTGCGGCCCGCCCGGCGACCGACGGCGCCCATGCCGCGCCGCCGCGGCGTGCCAGGAGGCCCGGTCAGAGGGCGGCGGCCACGGCGCTAACGTGATGCCGTTTCGCTCCGCGCAACTTTTCAAGGGCTGTGTTCGCGGCCGTTAAAGTTGGCCTGCGCTCTCATCTGCCGTAACCTCCGTTCATAACTCAGCTTTGGGACGGCGTTTATGAAGACGAGCGCCTCGCGTCGCCGTGCGGGCGGGCCCCTGGAGGGCAGGGCGCCAGGAGGTGTTTAGAGCCGCCTCTCCTCCCACATCCCCAGACTGGCGGCATGCACATGTTCTCTGCCAACACGGACAACTGGCGCGGAGGCCAGAACAGGGCCGACCGGCCGACCGTCGCCCGCGACCGTCTGCTGCGGGCTCGGCGTCGGCGTCGGCGACCGATAGCTGCCGTCTGGCTCGGCCGATACGCGGCCTCTCCCAGGATCGGCGCCGGCAGGCCGGGGAGGTCCGCCTGCGTCGGGGGCGGCGGGACCGGGCGCCCGGCGGGCCGGCCGTGCGGCCGCCGCCGGCCATCCCGCGCCCGCGGCTCAGCCGTCCTGCCTCCGCCGCGCGTCGCCCGCCGCCCGGAAAGCAATGCCATTTCTGGCGGCATTATCGCATTAGCGCGACCTAATTGGTGTGCGCCGCCGTCGCCTGGGACCGGCGGCCGCGCGCCTGGCCGGACCGGACCGGACCGGACCGCCGGACAGGACCGGCCGGCGGTCACGTAATGAAGCCGCCGCGCCGCCGCCGGTCGATACCTAATCACAATAAATCTCTGTGTTTGTTCCTGGCCTGTCCTCGCGCCGCGGCCGGGCCCCGCGCCGTGCAGTGGCGGCAGACAGTCCGGTCTGCCGGCGGTCCGGTTTTCGGACAGTCCGGCAGCGGCAGACGGTCCGGTCTGTCAGCGGTCCGTCCGACGGCGGCAGAAGGTCCGGTCTGCCGACGGTCCGGTCTGTCTGCGGGCCGTCCGAGGGCAGCAGACGTCACTCCGTCCGGCGGCCGGCGCTGACGGCCGGCACGCTGCCGCTCTCTGTGGCGTGAAGCCAGTCCGCGCTCTGCGTCGCCCGCCAGCTCCGCTCGGCTCCGGCCACGTTTCGTGTATTCGGGACGTGTTGGTGCATACGGCGAGTGTTGTGTGACAGCGAGGTGGCGGACTTGGCTGCTGACCGCGCAGTGAACGGAATCGCAAATTTAGCGCGACAAAACCCAAACCATCAAGAAACCGTCTCTGCCCTTACCTCGACTACTGCGATCATTTTTTATATGTAATACATCGCAATGCTAATGAAATCTACAATAACAGTAAGCTGTGGATGCTACTTACATTCCCCGAAACTGGTTTTTTCCAATGTGCGCGTCGATGATTAGCCCCCATTATTTGAGTTGTGTTATGGAGAGTGCCACGCTGCTTTCTGTACAAAAGGTCAGCGAAACTACCCACTAGTTTTGAGACGGAATGCTTGGAAATATACCAAGATAACGTTTCAACTCACGCACAATGTACAGAGAGAGAGACAGACAGACAGACAGACAGACAGACAGACAGACAGACAGACAGACAGACAGACAGACAGACAGACAGACAGACAGACAGACAGACAGACAGACAGACAGACAGAAGACAGAAGACAGAAGAAGAAGAACAGACAGACAGAAGACAAAGAAGAAGACAACAGACAGACAACAGACAACAGAAGACAGAAGACAGACAACAGACAGACAACAGACAAACAGACAGACAGAAGAAAAACAGAGACAGACAGACAGACAGACAGACAACAGACAGACAGACAGACAGACAGACAGACAGAAAAGAGAGAAGAAGAGAAGAAAGAAGAAAAGAAGGAGAGAGAGAGAGAGAGAGAGAGAGAGAGAGAGAGAGAGAGAGAGAGAGAGAGAGAGAGAGAGAGAGAGAGAGCGGAGGGCACAAGTTTTCCGTTTTTTTCCCTTGGTGGTGACCAACGCCATTCGGATCTTTTTTGCTTCGCCATATCCATTTGACGTGTCACATAATTACCGTTAACGAGACATCTTCAAGGGCTGTATTCTTAAAACATGGCGTGCTTGTCATTTACAAGCGTACAGTTTCGGGAAATTTTCGAAAGGAAGTGGCCACAGGCTACATTCAGTGATGATCAGGGGAACTGCGTACGTGCAGACCCATTGGTGCCGTTTAAAAAGTTGCTGAAGGGTGGCAGCGACATGGTTTTTTCTCTGGGGTATGTCAGCTTCACTGCAAACGCGCCAACAGATGTGCAGGTATTTGCGCACGATCGTTGACGGTCTTTCATGTGTAAAAATCCGCGTAGATCCCGATGATAGAAATTCATAAGCAGAAGTACGATTACTCGTGACTCGTTTGTCATATTTCTGTTAGCAATATTTTTTTTTCTTTCCTGCGGAGATCCCCATTGAAGCAGTGTTCTTTGGAACCTCTAATTATTAAGTCGATTCCAGATTTTCCACTTGTCTCAAAGGGCACATTTTGGTGATTGTCACGCAACATTTATGTCGATTGTCAGATTCCTTCGCACCATTTTTGTGATATCTTCGTGGATAACGTGATAGGTTTGCTTCAGAATGTCTTCGTTGTACCATTATGCTCATTTGTCCAATCAAGCGCTTCACAATAGAACGATTTACAACAAAAACCAACGGGTGGAAAAGAAAATGCGAATAGTTCGCTATGCGATGACACCATTCAAAACCGTCAGTTCAGAAACGATTTTCAGCTTCGTGGCTCTAAGCAGGCGATTCCACCGAGCCGCGGCCGACGCCAAGTTGCAAATGGAGTGCATATTTTGCCCCTCGGCCGCCTCCCGCGGGTGCACTTAACCTGCAGTGGTTGCCGCCGGTGCACTTGCTTCCCCGCCGGAGCGTCGATAAATGTCGTCGTCCAAGTAAAGGATCGCGAGTGGGCAGAGCTGTGTCTCGCCTGCGGCGTCTCGACTTTGGTCGGAGGCGTGTCGGAACGGGCGTTTTTTCCGCCGCCTTGGGCGTGCCGCTTATATCAGAAGTTTTCGGACGTTTTACGGGGTTCAGAGTGTGAGGAACACTAAGTACACGATGCGGCGGTAAATGGGCCTGGCGTTAGCAGGCATCGCAGCGGGTTAAAGGGAGAATGGATTCTGACGTGGCCCAAAATTGCGCTTCACCTCGTGCCAGGATGTGCTGAGCGCCGCCAAGTTCGCCGACGCGTGCGCCGGCCTCGGCATTCAGATCCATTCTCCCGTAAAGTAGTCTTCGCAACATCCCATGAAGCGTTCCGTTCAGCTTCGCGCGACGCTGTCCCTGCGCCAGCTGTCAGGCGCCGCCACGCCTTGTCCGTGCGGAGGGGCGCCGGTCAGTCGTGAATGCGGGCGCCGCGAGCCCTCGCCAGGGGCTGCAGCCCGGCTGGCGGCGGCCGCGGCGCTGGACACTTGTTGCCGCCGGCGGCTGCTGGCCGGGTCGCCCTCGGCCGCGCGCTCGGCCGCCGTCGGGGCCGCGTCCCCCGTGCGGCCGCCGTCACCGCGTGACAGACGAGCCGCGGCCGTCCCCCCCCCTCCCGCTGCTGGGCCGCCCCGCGTCGCGCCGCCGCCGGCCGGCTGCAGATGCGCTTATTGGACGGCCGTTGCGCGGCATTTGTGTATGGAGAGCGCAGATAATTGACGCGGCCGAGTGGTAATTCCGGGCGCGCTAGAGCGGCGGTCGGCGCGGGGAGAGGACGCCGGTGCGCAGGACGGGGGCGGGCGCGGCGTCCGCGCCGCGGGGTGGAAGGTGGTGAGGCTACAGGAAGGGTTAAGGAGTGGTCGGGGATGGCTGCCTGTTTCGTCCATGGTGAAGCTGTTGCTTTTTGACGCGTTTTCATTGTGAATTCGGTCCTGCTGGCAGTAGTATTGAGGTCATTAGTGTGCGCCATCGTTGCAAACTTCTCCATTTTTAGGGGTGAATCTGTGCCAGAGTGACTCAGCACATTCTGGTTGATGCGCTATGCTCATACATTGTAAAACTCTTCAAATGATGTGCAGTTTTTGCAGGGTTCGGGACAGGCACGTAGCCAGGAGGAGAGGGGGTCATGGGGACCATGGCCCCGCTGAGCCAAGCGGTCTACATTATATATTTAGCGGTTTCGCAGGGATACGGAATAGTGGTCATATATTTCCTACAAAAGTAAACATTACATGTTTTCCACTGCGTGGGATATGAGGCCAATTACATAAAATTGTTGCTTTTCCCTATAAATTTCGTCATATGGCAGTGACATATGACAAAATTTGGCATTTGCCCTCCTCCTCTGAGGAATTGGTTTCGTGCCTGGCTTGGAAAGGATTCTGCTGTGCTTAGTTACGTGGAAGAGTAGATATTTTGGATCCACGTATGTGATGCACTTTATACACCTTTCATTGCTAAAGCGAAACTCATACCATTCATGCACCTCTAGCGAAATGTTTAGGAAAAGTGTGGAGCCTTTTGGTCGCTGCAAAGTGCAGTTTCAGTTTTCTCAGCTAACGCGACTTCCCTTCTATTTCAGGTCTCCCTGTGAAATGAAGTGCGCGTCTACCGGCGGACTTTCCGGTGAGTTTTCTCGGAAGCCGCCGACTGGTGACGCCGTTACCGTCCGTGCAGTGTGTATTCGTGTTAACGGGCCGGCGTCGACGGTCGTGCCGTGGGCGGCGCCGTGCCAGCCGACCGGTCGCGGGAGTGGCGTGACCTGTTCAGAGGCGCCTCCCGGCTAAAGGGCGTCAGAATCGGCCATCACGCGCCGACGCGGGAATCGCGGCAGCAGACTCCGAAATTCGCCGACCGCGTCGCGTGGAGCGGACTCCCGGCGACGTTCAGCCCGTGCGTTGGGTCAGAGTTTGAATTTGCGTCTCCGGCGCGACGCAGCGGATCCCGGCCCCGCCGGCTCATATCGCACGTCGGTAACCCCATTAGCGTGCCGTCGGCGTGCGTCGGTCGAACGGCGTGATGGACGCCGCCGGCGGCGGCCCAACTCGGGCCGTCCGGCGCGCTCGGGCGGCGCCGCCGCAGATATCGCCGCCCTTTCGGCGATCCCTTCAATTAGGATCGCGGCCAAAGATTGATGTGGTTTCTAAAGCAGGCAATTTTGCCGCCTGGCCAAGTTGGCCTCTGGTCGGCCAAGTTTGCCGCGCGCGGCCGGCCGCGGCGCGGCAAGCTCGACTTAATTAGGTCCGGCCGGAAGCTGGGCCGGCTCGGCCTGGCGGCCGGCGTCGCCGCCGCCGTCGCCGTCAGGCTGCCGGCCCGGCGACACTGGCTGAAGCTGCGGAAGCTCGCCGGTGCTGCACGGCCAGAGGTGGCACCCTGAAGGCCGGGTTGGTGGTGCTTACAGACTGGACGTAGTCGGTCATGTTTGTCTTCCACAGAATAGTTCTTCTGCAAGATGACTTTTGTGGCCAGCCACCAGTTCTGCTGGTCGTAGCCCTTGTGGATGCTCCAGCAGTTATTGTGGTATCTAGTTTTAAAATGGTTACAAGCACGAGGTTCGTACGCGAAGTGTGGGGTATATTATCCAACATACGGCAAGTTCGGGAAGTTCTTGTCATTCCACTTGTGACTCATGAGTGCGAGACGGCGAGGTCTTGACTCGTGATCTGCGGAACTGAATAAATGCAGAAGTGAAGGAAGTTATTTCTTCCCATTTTCAAAGAAGCTGACGTTACTCAGGAACATTCGAGTCCCTGGCAGCATTCTCGGGGTGCTCGTTGTGATAAAGACCTCACATTACTTCGGCGGAGACAGTTTCTCCGGTATCCGGGTTGGTGCAGTTTGTCTGATGCGCGGTCCCAGGCATCCCGGCCGTGAGAATTCACCGTCGGGCATTTGTGTGCCATGGTCCAAAGAACCATCTGGCACTTCCTGGTCGATGGTGTGCCTGGTGCTCCGGATGAGGCGTTTTACCTGGTACCTGGACAGCATCTCGGGTATACGGCGCCAGACAGTTTGCCTGGTACTCTGGCTGGGATGGCGTGTCCCTTCGTGCGGCCTGGGCAGTCTGTCCTGTACTCCGGCACAGAGGATAAATATATCCTGCGCCCCGGCCCGGGATGTGTCCTGCACCCTGCCCTAGGTCTCTGACCCAGAGAGCTTATTCTGCTCCCCTGCCCGGAGCGTGTTCTGCGCCCGGCTGACGCAGGCGGCCGACGGGGCGCGCCGGCCGGTGCGACGTTCGGCGCGGCTGATTGTATTATTCGGCCGGCACGTCCCGCGGGCGTCGTTCGGCCGCGGCGCCGGCCGGCGGCCGTCCCCGGCGGGCCGGCGCCGACCGGCCGCAGCCGGACATGGCCGCGCCGCGCCGCGCCGGCCGCCGGCGGCGTGATGACACTGGCCGCCGCGGAGGCCCGAAGCGACGCGGCCGCCCGCGACGCCGGGCTCCGGCAGCCTGGCGAGGTCCGGCCCCGCGCGCCCGGTCCGGCGGCCAACAGAACGCCCGGCGACGGTCGAGGCCGCCGGCGGAGCCGAGCCGCGGCGGCCGGCGGCCGCGCGGTGCCGGTGCCGTCGTACACAGCGCGAGGGCGGCGCCGGGTCGTGTCCGGTGACGGAGCAGGTGCGCGATGCCTGGTCACGGATCACCGCCGCCTGTCAAGGGGGTCTAGGTGCAGTGCGGCCGGGATACGAGCCGCCGGAGCAGACGTCCCACGGCCGGCCTTTCGCTCTCTCGGCACCCGGTATACGGTGTGGCTTGCGAGCTGTCGTTCGTGAGATGCAGTCGCAACATTACCAAATGCTCTGGTAGCGGTGAAATTGCGTTGCCGTGCGTGGGTGCGGGTGCTGGTCAGACAGCACGGCTTTTTTGTTGTCCCTGAGCTTGACCTGCTCCATTGGTCTCGTTCGAGGTGTGTCAGTTGCTTCGCCGATTGGCTTGTCCGTGGTGGATCGTTAACAACGGAAGACGATTTCGGTGTTGTTAGAACGTGTACATGGACCAAAAACTGGTTTGTTTGCGCCAGGTGCCGTACAGTTGACAATGATCACCTCAGGCAGATGCATTTTGTACCCACTCATGTCTTATTCAGTAGATACACTTAAACCCCGGATTTCGAAGCATCGTCGCCCTGGGACTTTTTTCGGTTATGTTTTGCCTGTTGCGCTTAGTGATAGCAGCGTTAGCGTGAACCGGCGTTGAAGTCATATGAAAGGTACTTTGGACTAGTGTTGTTTTCATTTCCGAGGAGGAAGCCATTTGAGTGTCCAAAATTATCCAAAATCCAAATCTGTCCAAAAAGATTCCGTTTTTTTTTTATTTCAACGTATGCGTCCGGTTTGCAAACAGCCAGGACTACATATTGCTTATTTTCGCGATAAAAATGACTTACAGTGATTGGTCGAAGGAAGCAGGAAAAACTGAATGAACATGTCTTTCAATTTTTAGGCCCGTGGGGATGCAAGGTATTATAAGGTGGAATGCAAAGGTACTATCAGTAATACCCTGTAGACATATGCCACCCTTCCCCCGACTCTTGCACGTTTTCATCTCGCACCTACGCTTTTGTGTACAGGTAGTAGCTTAAAGTTCGGAGTGTTAAGTGAAGCCTCTTCTGAAACAAAAATGGGTGATTGTTCTTTACATGTGTAGTGCATCCTGCGTAGTCTTTCCATTATTGAATTTGTGTGAAATTCCTTTCGTTGGTTAATGGGCGGCCATATGACATTAAATGTGGCGCATCTTCCTGGGCTGTCGATGAAAAAGGACGGGTAAGGGACAGGTATGGCAGGGAATTCAGTCATGTTATGTAAATAAATAGGGTAATTTTAATCTGGGGAGGGAAGTAGGACCTGACACTGAGCCGCCGGATTTAGCGATATGCAGTGTTGTGGGCAAAAGGTGTTCTTGGGGTACGTAACACATGAGCTTCCTTTGGTAATTTGCACACGCTGCTAATTGTCTTTGAGTCATCTGTCAGTTAATAGGGGACAGAGTGCGGTTTGTAGTGGTATGAAGTAGTCTTGGGCCTTCCATAGCGGTAATGTTGTATCTAAATTTCTGGGATGCATGGGAACCCCTCAGTGCTTTCAAAATTGAACATTTTGCCCATGGGCAGTGCATGAGAAAATGGACCCAAAAGCTGGTTGAACACTCCCATCAATTTAGTAGAATTGCATTTATGGGTCATCTGCATATCATACAATATTGAAAACCGTTTATTGTAGTCTGTTGATTTGCTGTGGCAAATGATAGCGTGCAAATGGTGGCGTAATATAGTGTGTTCTGTTTGGACATAATGTTATTAAAATTGTGGCTATTGTGGTGCGTTTCAGTAAGTCCATAGTGATTGGTTTGACCAGCAGCAGTCTTGTTTCACTTCAGATGTATGCAATGTGGATATGAATATTTAAAGCTGTGGAACTGAATTGGGTATGCGAAATGCAAAAGCTTAGCCAAGCATGGTGTTGAGTGACTATCAAAATGATAGTTTGTGCCATACTATGAGCTGAGTTTGGAATTGGAATATTATGCAACGTTTGGTCGTCACATTTTTTTTGGCAGTTCGCTGGCAGTAAACTGGCCATTTTTTCCAAGAAATAAGTGCTTTGTCCAGTCAGTTTTCTTTTCGGAAACCGTAAAATCTTGGGAAGACCAAAATTCGGGTTCCGATAATCAGCACTACTTTGGACGTTCATTTTGGTTCCCTTCAGAAACGAATGCATTCCCTTAGAACTGAATGCTTCATTTTCCACATCGGCTTCTTGTGCTGCTCCGATTAAGCACCATTGTTAAGCCAACCCTTGAGCCATGAAGACCTGCGTTAATCCACTGGCCACAATCACTCTGAGAAAACGTTACGAATCGAACCTTCCCTGCCGGGCCTCTCCCGGGGAGAAGAGCCCGCTGTCATGTTCCTATCTCATATTCGGCGCGCCTCTGCCAGGCGGGACGTTGCCGCGTGATTGATTGCGCCGGCCCCGGGCGGCGTGAGTCGTTTCGCAGGCCATTGTGTGGCCGGCGGACGGGTCGGCCGGCCGGGGCGGCGGTCCGGACCGCGCCCGTCTCCTGGCGACGCTCTGCGGCCGGAGGGAAAACCGCCTGCTCGAGTCTGTCCCCGCTCTGCGGCCGCGGGGGGAGAGGAGGGGGAGAGCGGTGTCCGCCGCCTCCGCCGGCGGCCCCCCGACCGGCACGTCCGGCCGGCCGGCCGGCCGCCGGCGCGCTCTGCCGGTCTGCGGTGCACCGCTCGGCCGCTGCGGTCGGACGTCCCGTCCCTCGGCGTGGACGCCGCGTCCGCCCGCCCGCCGCGGAGACGACGCGGGAGCCACGTGATCGACGGCCTGCAGTGGCCGGGTGGCCGGTGGCCGATGGCCTGACCTCCGAGCACACGCTGGCAGAGTGGGCCGCCCTCGTGGCCTTTGATTAAAGGTCCTGTTAAGAGCAGTTTCAGGCGTGGTCCGCGCAGGCCAGTGCAAAAAGTAGCCGGCGGCAGTGCTTCCCGAATAGCAGTTAGTTATTCGGGAGATGCGCCTTATTGTGAACATTTGGACTTTTGGCAAGGGAACATGTCGCCATACTGCTTCAGGGGCTAGTGAATTTCAATTTACAATCCTGCAATGTTGTTATGTATTTGGACGGCGAATTGGTATTGAGTGCACTACTCCTACCGAGTAGTGCACTCAGTGGGTCCCAGGTGGACTTTAGTGGGAAATTGTCACCATAATCATCGAATCAGCTGCTCTTCGTTAGATTGGCAGACACCGTGCGATATGCTTCGTGGAAGTTACATCACACTCGGTAGAGAGAACGGTCGGTTTGTCAGTTCACGGAAACAGATATCGCGTCATAGTATGTCACCAACTTCCTTGAATCTTTATACCGTAGCTGCACGTTGTGCCGTGTGACGACGCAGGCGGCGAATAGCTATTCCAGTAGCCAACGGGCGCAACCCTGACCACGGCTAGTATTCGCAAAAATATTATCGTCGCAAAGTGCGCGTTGCTCGACTAGAGTTCAATGTGATGTTCTCGTAAATGTCATAATTTTGCATTAATATTTGTGTAGGACCAGTTTCGATTTACGTGAAGAACTCGGCGTTCGCTGATCACGCCATTTTGTCATGTCTCAGGCGAGGCGAACCATCCGGAAGGGCTTTCATGAACTCGCGGAGAACCCTCCGATATGAGACCGGTTGTCGAGATTGCCTCTTGCTAAGCCTCCATGAAGAGGGGCTTTGAAGCCCAGTACTACGTCGAGCGAAAGATTTCGAGCCGAGTTTCGATTCACTGTGGGAAATTGCGAAGTCGCTCGGGCCTTGCCAACTTGTGTGGGTAGAAAGGTGCCTTCAGGGAAGCTGTTAGGAAACAGTTGTCAAGTGATGTGTACGTCAGAAGCTTGGAATAGCGAGAGCAACAAGCGTCGCGTTGGATGAGCTGACCATCGAAATCAGACAGTGACGGACACTTCATTCTGGCGCGTTCGGGATGAGAAAGAAAAGGTTTTTTCTCTACTCTGGTTGCTGCAGCAGTGGTCGTTCTTGGCTTTGTCTGCTGCCCCAGTGGACAGCCTGGGCTCAGTGTGATGTTCCAGTGGTCGGTGTCGACCGGGGCTGCTGCTCCATTGTTCAGTCTCGGGTCTGGCTGTTTCTCCATTGGTTGATCTCGGCTGTGGTTGCTGCCTCGTTGGGCAGCCTCGGCTCCGGATGGTGCTCTGATGGTCGGTCCGGACTCTGCTCTTCCATTAGTCAGTCTCGACCCGGGCTGATGTTCCATTAGTCAGTCTCGACCCAGGCTGATGTTCCATTAGTCAATCTCGACCCGGGCTGATGTTCCATTAGTCAGTCTCGACCCGGGCTGATGTTTCATTAAATTAGTCTCGACCCAGGGTGATGTTCCAGTAGTCAGTCTCGACCCAGGCTGCTGTTCCATTAGTCAGTCTCGACCCGGGCTGATGTTCTATTAGTCAGTCTCGACCCAGGCTGATGTTCCAGTAGTCAGTCTCGACCTGGGCTGATGTTCCATTAGTCAGTCTCGACCCGGGCTGATGTTCCAGTAGTCAGTCTCGACCCAGGCTGATGTTTCGTTAAATTAGTCTCGACCCGGGCTGATGTTTCATTACATTAGTCTCGACCCGGGCTGATGTTCCATTAGTCAGTCTCGACCCGGGCTGATGTTCCATTAGTCAGTCTCGACCCGGGCTGATGTTCCATTAGTCAGTCTCGACCCGGGCTGATGTTCCATTAGTCAGTCTCGACCCCAGGCACCGGGCTGATGTTTCATTAAATTAGTCTCGACCCGGGCTGATGTTCCATTAGTCAGTCTCGACCCGGGATGATGTTCCATTAGTCAGTCGCGACCCGGGCTGATGTTTCATTAATTAGTCTCGACCCGGGCTGATGTGCCATTAGTCAGTCTCGACCCAGGCTGATGTTCCAGTAGTCAGTCTCTACCCAGGCTGATGTTCCATTAGTCAGTCCCGACCCCAGGCACCGGGCTGATGTTTCATTAAATTAGTGTCGACCCGGGCTGATGTTCCATTAGTCAGTCTCGACCCGGGCTGATGTTTCATTAAATTAGTCTCGACCCGGGCTGATGTTCCATTAGTCAGTCTCGACCCGGGCTGATGTTTCATTAGTCAGTCTCGACCCGGGCTGATGTTTCATTAAATTAGTCTCGACCCGGGCTGATGTTTCATTAAATTAGTGTCGACCCGGGCTGATGTTCCAGTAGTCAGTCTCGACCCGGGCTGATGTTCTATTAGTCAGTCTCGACCCGGGCTGATGTTCCAGTAGTCAGCGTGACCCGGGTGACGTTCCAGTTCTTAGTCTCGACCCGGGCCGATGTTCGAGTAGTCAGTCTCGACCTGTGCTCATGCTCCAGTGGCCAGTCTCGACCCTGGCTGTTGCTCCAGTGTTGAGTCTGTCCGGGCTGCAGCCCCAGTGGTCGGTCTCGTCTCTGACCGTTTCTCGAGCGGCCAGTCTCGGATCTGGCTGCCGCTCCAGTGGTTGCTCGCGACCCTGATGGCCGCAGGTCCAGCGGTCCGACTTCAGAGGCGGCCGTCTCCGTGCCGAGACCGGTAATTCAGCATTGATTGGGGTCGGACGGCGGCGGCGGCGGCCGTCCGTCAGGAGGGCCGGCCGAGGCCGGGACGTGACGCCCCTGCAGATGACGCCGGCCGACTGGCGCCGCTGGCGGCCGGCCGAGCCGCGCAGAGGGAACGAGACCAGTCCGGCGACGGGGTATCGACCGTCGGGCATGCGCAGGAACGGACGTGCAACGGGGGTGCCTGTACCGTACGCGACTGGAGGAAGCTTTGCTTGTATCTACGGGTATTAGCCAGCAGCGTACCTCTAGTCATGTATGGTAGTTGTGTGATAAGCTCGCGTTCTGTTCAGACCTCTTCACAGATGAATTTCCTACTGAAGTGAGTTTGCCGTGATAGCTGGAGTTTCCGTCGGGAGAATTTTCATAGTTAGAAGTTTTCAAATTCATCCTTATTATCCCCGAAAATGACAGTCTGCTTCTCCGTGGCCACGCATATTTTATCTCACGGTTGCCACGGTGAGCCTTCGGCACCAGGCACGAAGGCTGCGTTGGCGGGCCTCGGCTGGTGCCTGTCGGGCGCGGCGTGCAGTGATGAGTTCCAGACATCCCGGCTGCAAGGCTGCGTCAGATTTCGTTACTTCGCGGGTTTATGTAACGCCGAATATGGGCCATTTTAGTTTGGGTCGTGTTGCTGTGCGGTGGGACCGAAGCCTCGCACTCATGCGTTGTCGCGGTCAAACATAGACTCACTTATATTTATTTATATTATCATTTATCACATATGCTACGTAATTTATATCACCAATCATATGAAATATTTTGGGCTATGCGTACAACCGGTGCCATACATGTACATTTAGGTGTAGAGCCAAGTGGCTACGTGACAAACAGCAATATTTTGTTCAGGGAGAATGTGCCATTATTAGGTAATGCGAGCTTGGAAGTGGGTGGTGTTAGGGGTCATGCTGAACAGAGATTGTTCTGCGTCCTTGACCTTGTCGCACCGCTGAACCGAACCCAGATCTGGAGTAATGTCTCCCCAGGCACCGAACGGGACGGCGCCGAGGGATGCTTCATGTGCCGCCAATGCTACGGACACGGCGGTCCCGTGGTGCGGGTGACCCAGGTGTTCCGGATCCAGTAGCTCTGGGGCGCCTTGTGGGCGTCGAACCACGGTGCACGTCACGTCGTGGCGTGAGGTGGACATTTTGCCGCAGAGCTACGTGGGTGGCCATGTTTGTTTGGGAGAAGATGTGGGCCCCGTGACCACGGTGAAGTTGTTTCCAGGCAGCCCCGTTGACAGCTTGGTCGGGAATCTGGCATACTCGACCACTACCGTACCAGACAGACTACCAGGCCCGTGGGCAGGGTACCCAGTTACTGCTGTTTTAAGCCGCCGTTTGGTTTCATTTGGAGGGTCAAATTCCTGTGTACTGACGCACCAGTGGATGAACCAATGTGCCCCGAGGGATTGAAACATCATCTGTTGCATCATTTGCGCTGCCGACTCCCGTCTGCCGGTTACGATACGTGTACAAATGCAGTCGATCCCAGGGTTGCAGTTCTGGGCCACGATATCCAGGGACGGGACTGCACTATTTGCTGACCATGGCACTGCCTGGGCTGCAGTTTTAGCTAACGACGTCCGCTGCCGGAGCGGAATTGTCGGCTTTCCGCCGCGGGGCCGCGGTTTCGTGTCGTCCGCGCCGGGCCTGGCGGTCGGCTCCGCGCGGCGGCGCCGGGTCGTGCCGGCTCGCCGGCCCCGGCGCCGCCGCCCTGAGACGCGGTCACGGTCGCGTCGTGCCGGGCGACGACGTCGCCGCCGGCCCGGGCCTGGCTCGGCGCGGCTGCGTCGTCCGGGGCCCTCCGTTCGCCCTCCCGGCCGGGTGGTGGTGGTGGCCGTGCCGCGGCCCGACGGTCGCTGAGTCAGACCGTGATAGGTGACAGCGGGGATGGCCCGCGTAGCTGACACCGCTGCAACTTCAGGCCTCTTGGCCGCTTGCATCGCCACTGAGTGTGGCGTTCCGGCGACACCGCTCAGCATACGTGCACTCGCCTGCTATTCGCCGATGTTGTTTGCCGTCGTTGTAAGCTTCCATATCTTGCTTTGAGGCTTCATCCCACCCGCCACGTCAGTCCGGTTAACAGTGCTGCTAGGCTGCGTGATGGGATGACTGACGGTCTCGGACTTCTGTGAACAGGCGCAGGCGGATCAGATGTTGCCGCGAGGTCTAAAAATGTCTTCAGACTCATGCCTTTTTGACTCGTCCTCTGAAACGCCACAGGAACGGATGGATGCGCACACCTGCGTCGATCCGCAAACCGTTCCCTGAAGGCGACGCGGCTGACGAGCGGTCAGTGGGGGGCGGGGCACAGCCGGCGCTGGCGTGGCCTGTCCCCGCGGCGGCCGGGCCGGCGTCGACAGCAGCGGCGGCCGGCGGCAAACACGCCGATAAATCGGAGGCCGAGCCGCCCACGCCCCCGCTCGGCGCACCGCCGGGCTGGCGGCCGGCCGCGCGCGCCGCTCCGAGCCGCGCTGCTCGACCGGCCGGCCCGGGACGCGGCCGGAGGACGGCTGGAGCGGACGGACGCCATCGCTCGGTCACCCGGCGTACGGCGCCAGCTAATCGACTGCGGTGGAACGGAACAGCGATCCGTGGCGACCCAGCGGGCGCAGTCCCCTTTCAGACCGGAGTCCCTCCCGGGGGCGGTGGAAATCGGCGGCCGGCCCGCCGCGCAGTGATCAATGCCGGTCACGCCGGCTGTGGCCGTCGTCGCCAATGGGTCCGCGGGGGGCCTGTTGGACTGAATCGCACGTCGCATTTGCCGGAGCTGCGCAGCGGCGCCGGGTTGCTGGGCGCCGCCGCTGTTTGTGCTTAGCTGGTGCGCACATGGCGCGGTGGCCAAGCATTGAATCAGGGCGCGAAATGAGGGGACAATAGAGCCGGCGGTGTTCGGGCGGCGCAGGAGCACGTGCTGGCGACCCTGAGTGCCTCGCGGCGACGCCCATTGACCGGCGCCGGAACTGCGCCGCTTCCGGCCGGCCGGCCCGGTCGCCGCGGCGTGCGCTCGCGTGGAGCGGCCCGGTCAATCGATGCTCGGCCGCCGAACCGATTAACATGTTGCTGACTGGCCGGCGCGCTGGCCGCCGTCCGTCCGGTGATGAATAATGTGGGCCTAATGGGGGCGCTACAGGTCGCCGGCCACGCCCCGCGCCGCACGCCGCGGCCGGCCCGCGCCGTCCCCGGCCGTTCGTCTGCCGGTCGTCGTCCGCTGCGGAGCGGGCCGGGTCCGAGCGCCAAGTTTGCTCCGTGATTCGGCGGGCGGCGGCGCCGGCCCCTCGGGAAATAACGCGGCCGCCATTACTCGACTGGCCGGCGCCGGCGGCGGCGACGGGGACACGACGGCGGACAGGACGGCGAACGTGCCGCGCGGCCGGGAAACGGATGGCCGCCCGGAGGGTCACGGCGCGGACGCGGAGACAAGCAGGCCCGGCGGCGCCCGGCGCCCTGCCGGCCGAGCTCCGGGCGGCTGGGACCACGAGGCCGGTGCGGGTTATTTCCAACACGGTCCGACCAGGGGCGATTAAGGCTTATCTGGTCGTTTATCACGCTGTTTCATTACGGCACGGCGTTAATTGTCGGAACTCAGCCCGGCGTCGCCTTCATTGGACTGTCTGCGCGGCGGCCGGGCGACAGAGGCATCGCTCGGCGGCCGCCCTGCCGGCGTCCGTCCGGCCGTCGCCGCCGCTGAGCCGGGGCCGGCCCTCTGGACGGGTTTTGCAGAGGTGCGCCGGCCCGGCCGGTCCGGGCGGAGTCGGGGAGCGGGCCGGACGGCCCTGTGCCGTGGCCGCGCGCCGGACCGGCCGGCCGGCACGCGGAAGGCCCATTCATCGGCGGTTGGTGGCGCGGCGTGGGGACGGCCCGCGCTTTCCGGCAGGGTTGTCGCGGAGAATATTGTGTTGCCTGTTAGTGCGTGGTCGTCACAGTCGATTGGCTGTATCGGCCTGGTCCCGTGGACGCCGGTAGCGGTGCTCACCGTCGTGATAAAGGAAATTTATCGTTAGCCCGCGGCTTCGAACGGCGTTCATCGCCCGGGTTCTGAACTCGTCCAGCCGCTAGTGCCGGCCGCGGATGGGAGAGTCAGGCTGAGCCGGGCCGCTGCCGCCCGGCTGGCGCTCGCTGCTGTCGAGGATCACGTCTGGCCGCCGCCGCCGCCGCTCAAGGCCTCTCTCCGCCGTCCGGCCGCGGCTGCAGCGTGCAGGCGCCGCGTGACCGCAACAATGCGGCGGCTGCAGAGGCGGCGCTGCGAACGTTCACACGGCGGCCGCCGGCGCGGCGCGGGCGGCCGCAGGAGCGGGCACGACGGCAGCCGCCTGCCGGCCGGCCGCTGCCGCCGGGGAATTAGGCGCCTGGGCGCGCCGATCGGTTATCGTCGTCACGAGGCGGCGCCCCTATTGGGGATTTGTGTATGAGCGGCGTCGGCGAGCCTGTGAAGTTCGGAATGCGTGCGCATGCAATGGGCTGGTTAGCCGGCCTTTGTCGGAAGCGGCGAGCATTGTCTGCGGTTTTTCTTTTTTATGGGATTCTTGTTTCCGACTTTTGTGTGCCGATACCTCTTTTGTTTGTGTGGGGCTTTGATCACAGTCGCTGGTTTAGTGCCTTAGGTGTCGTTTTAACCTGTCAAATCAGCGTGTGTAGGGGCTGTTGACACGTGGTTGAGGCATCATCCTGCACCAGTGAGGTGAAAGAAAGCATTGACCGTGCTCTAGGGTTGGAAAAGTTGTTTTTGGTGCTGAAGAACACCAAAAGCATTTGCCCCAAAAGCATATTATACTGCAAAAGTTTGATCATGTCTCTCCTTCGAAAAGGTGCATAATAACCATGTTGGCGGACTTCTAATTCTGCAAGCAAATGTCTATCTCCATTCAGCAAGAAGTAGATATGATGTCATATCTGACGTTCACCAAGAATTCCAACTTAAACCATACTCTGCGAAATTTTGCACTCCAAAACCAAAATCATGCTCCAACACCAAGATCAAAAACCGAATTTCCAACCCTGCCGTGCTGTGTTCCTAGCCCAATCGTCAGCCATGCGTCTGGTGAATCGGCCGGCGCTCGGGCGGCCATTCTGGCCCGGCGTCGCGAGGGCTCGGAACATCCGCTCAAGGAAGCCGTCTCCAGCTCTCGGGTCTGCCCGGCCGGACTGCAGCTGGCCGCGGTCAGCTGGGCCGAGACCAGGGGGAGGCAGGCAGGCTGGCAGGGTCGCCGGCGACGGGGGCCACCGGCGCGGGTCACCGTCGCCGCCCGGGGGTAGTCGGACTGGTCGATATTTCCGGCCCATCGAACCACGCTCGGCCTTGGCCATCGCCGGCCCGGCCGGTGTTTGTCCGCTTTGTCGCCGCTGTTTGCCGAATCTCAGCCCGTTTGCCTTGCGGGCGTGGGCTTGATGCGATGGGGAAGTGGGCGTGGGTGTGGATAGAGGCCCTGCAAGGCGTGCCGGTTTTGGTCTGTGGGAACTTCGCATTCCTCACGTAACTCGAGAATGGTCACGTGGCCTGGCGAGGGCCGAAAACAACGTGTCCGTCTACCGTTACCGGCGTGGGCGCGAATTCGGTGGCGTGTTGGTGATGGGTGTTTGTGCAGTGTTTGCCGCGTGTACCCGCTCAGCCGCCTGTGGGCGCCGCACGTACCTCACATTGTGCCGCTGTAACAAGACGGCCCGGGACGCCCGGAAACAGACGGGCCCGCCCGCCGGGCAGCCGTGTTGTGCGCGAGCGCTGCACCGGAAACGGGGGATTGTCACAGAGGTCAAACAGTGCAGCAGTGTTGGGATCTTCAGGGATCAGCGGGCGGCCAGATAGCGGTCAAACGGTACCTCGTTGCTGGGATCTGATGGTTTCTCGTCGTGTAAATGCTGTCGGTGTGGGATTCAACGCTGCAATGGATGGGATGTTTATCGAGTCAGTCGCGTCGTTCTGATGAAAATGATGCAAATCCGCGAAGGAGAATAAAAACAAACACGGATCAGCGGCACATGATTGCAACATAGATATTCATCTTCGTTGCCTAGCAGCGGCCATTGTGACAGGTGAATGAAAATTCCAGGTGTTCCGAATATGAGGCGACGGAAAGTACGATGTTCTTGCATTATGCGCTGCCGTCTTGCTAGTTTTCCGCCAGCCTTTGCACCGGCCTGGTGGTGGCGATGCGCAGTACCCGACATCGGGATCGAACCATACGCTGGCTGATCCCTATTTTCGCGGGTTATCTTTGTGTGGACGTGAGTCGAATGGTGAAGAGACGTGATCTGGCCTGTTATCGTTAAAGCTTTACACGGTGATGAGTTGTACAGATCGCGAAAGGTGCACAATAGAACAGAGGATCTTGCCGGGCACTACGGGCTAGTATGGTCTGGACGTTTGCCTCAGGTTCCAGAAGACACTCTGAGACCTCTTCAGCTTCGTATTAAACACTGGGTACTATTGAGAAAAGCCTTTTGCGAATTTGCAATGGTGTCTGATATGACCATGGCAGTTAGACATGTCGCTACCATGATTACGTCGTAAAACCAGTTGGATTGGCAGTAGACGGATGTCTGAATCTGTTACATTCAACACTTTTGCTGAATGTTGGTCTATTTGGTGACCGTCAGATTTGGCCGTTTTTCTCAAAACACCACTTCCACGTTTCCACACAATGCATTGGTTGCTATTGGGTTATTTAACGACGCTTTCGACTGCCGGGGTCATTTGGCGTTGCAACCTCTCACGCCGGTTGTCGCGAGGGACGGCGAAATGTCGCGATTATCCGGACTTACGCACAACGCAGTTGGTGAGGAAACACAGCCGTCAGATCGTCATGTCGTTCTCAAAACCCCCCCCATGTGGCAACTGTCCATTGAAGTCCGGTTTGGGACTTGGCATGTACCAGTTCTACAGCGCCTCTAATTTCACATATGCCTGTGTTCGCGGACGGTCAGAGTGCTCCAGGACGGCGGTGAAAATGTTTCGGAGCACCGCAGGCTCCTGGTCGGGTGGTGGCCGGCCGGAGAGCCGGGACGCTACTTCCAGCGTGCCCTCCAGACCTCTCCGCCGTCCTCGCTGGCGTGATCGGGCCTCTGACCGCCGCCGCCCCGGACCGGGACCGGGACGTGCCGTGCCGTGCCGTGTCGCCGAGCCCGGCAATATCGGCTGTCGACCCCGGCGCGATTACGCCCCCCGGCCGGCGCGCGGCGTGTAATTGGCGCCGCCGGCCGCCCCCGCCAGACGGACCGGCTGCCCGCGGGCGGGGACCCGCCGTCGTCCGCGGCGCCGCGCTCCGCCGAGCCGTCGGAGCCGCCCGCCGGGGCCGCTCTGCCGGTCTCGCCGGGGCCGCGCGGCGGCGTGGCCGCCATTCTGTCGGAGGCTCTCTGCAGGAGTGGTCTGGCTGGCCGTCGAGTCCGGCGGCCGGCGCCCCGCCCGCTGCCGGAGGGCCGTCCGTCTGTCGGCCGGAGCCGGCCGTCCCGTCTGGCCGCGACGGCTGATGGAGCCCGCTCGTCCGCCGACGCTCGGCAGTTATCTGCAGGAGCTATCTTCCGCCGGTGGAGCGAACTGCGCCGTCGGCCTTTTGGGCTGAGCCGTTCGGAAAAGCGGCGCCCGCCTGGCAGAACCTTTCCTCCGCCGGTGTGTCTGTTTCACAGAGTCTGTCTGCCGCGCGCTGCTGTGGCCTTCCACAGCCCGCCTACTGAGACCGCCTGCCGAGGCCGCCTCCTGGAGCCGCCTGCTGGATACGGTCTGCCGTGGACCACGGTCGCCGCCGCCGCCGCCGCCGCCAAGCTGCCTATAAACCTGCCGCCAGCAAAGAACATATGAGAGCCGCTTGAACAACTGACTGGCCTGAGTTGTGGCCACTTGGCCGGTCTTTTGCGATGTGGGCGAATGACCGTAACCGGCCGGTATGGGTCGTTGCGAGGATGTTCCGCGAAGCGATGGAAACGTATGGCGGCTGGCGCTGTTCGGGGGACGGCCGCCTGCGGTACACGGACGTCCGGGTTCGCGGCCGCTGCGCCGCGCCGGAGCCGGAGCCGGAGCAGGAGCAGGAGCAGCCGTTGGCGTCCTCGTTCGAAACGTCGCCGCTCCGGGTTTTTGCCCGGGGGGTGTTTGGCCGCACGCCAGATTTGTGGCCGAACGGGCGGCGGCCGGTGGTCGGTCATAACCGGGGCGCCGGTCGGACGGCGTTCGGCTCCGGCCGGCGGCCAGGCGATCAGGTGTGAATGTCCTGCGTGGCTCCGCGTCCAGGCTACACTATCGGTCCACCTTCTTGGGCTGTGGAGATGCGTCGATCGAGTGGTTCTTTGAGGCGCTGTGCCAGAACGGGACGGGGAGAACGACAGAGGGTCCTGGCACGTGCGATTGCGAACTGGGTGCGTAAGCAGGTCGTAACCTGATACGCTCGTCTCCTGCGGACATTTATGGGCGCCGCGCTCCGGTAATTTGGCGGGGCTTTGAGGGGAGCGTGATCGATCTTCGCCTGATGCCTTACGCCTCCGTTCACCTCGGGCGAAGCTTTGAAATGGCGGCCAGCGATGCGATTGAGCCCACTTGATGGTGATATCATTTTGGGGATTGATATTGGGCCGCAGGACGTAGTTGATCTTGTTAAGTAGTGCATTTGTGTTTCGTGGCTTGTTAGAAGGCCACACTGATATGTGATCTGGTTTGGAATTGACTTAATCTTCGCGGAACGTTCCATTGGGGACGGAATCGTTCAGTCCATTGTAATGTATGATGCCTCATTTCCCTGAGGGATAGAAATGAAGACCGTTTGATCGTATCATCCATTCGGCTGTCTTAGCGTTATCTGATGGCGTTCAAGAATATTTCCATGGAACGGCGTCCAGAAAGCCTCCTTGTTTGACCTTGGAAGCGAATTCTTTGGCACCTGGTGGAAAAGATTATCTTGGTCCGTTGAGACCACTGAGTCTGAGCGCATCTGAAAGCCGTGTTAAATCTTGAAGGAGATGGCTTCTTGCTCTCTATTCACCGTCCGTCGTCCAGAAATGGGAAAGGCCGCAGTCTTGTCCCGGCCACCGAGTGTAGCGGCTTAACGAGGTCGGCCAGATCAGTCTAAAAGGACACCCGGCGGATAAGCATTAGCGTCCGCGAGCATGACGGCTGACCTCGACGGATATGGACAGGCGCTGCTCGGCCGCTGCCGGCCGTTGGGCGTCGGGCGGCCTCCGCGCTCCAGACAGGATGTTTCTGCCGGCGTGAGTGGTTCACGGGAGCCGCAGGCGTGGAGGACACTCGACCTGGGATCCGGCGGGCGGGGCCACTCCGCCCGAAGAGAGGTCATTGGACGGGATCCCGCCCGTGCCTGCCGGGAGTCAGGCCGGGGATCACACTCGGCGTAGCGTCTGAGGCTCGGAGTAGAGCGTTTTGTACGTTTCTGTGACGGAGGGTTGTTAGAGTGGCCTTGAACCGGTTGGTGCCATGGCCCCGTGCGGCCGTTTAGACGTCTCTGCATTTGTCTTAGTTTCTTGACGGAGAAGGAAGGCTTTAGCGCTCCGAAGTATTCACCTGGGTGCTGTGCAGTGTGATCGCTCCCAGGGCCGCATTTGGCCTGGGCAGGTGGATCATCAGGCAACGCTCAGGACGAGGAAGCTGCAGCCCTTTGGAAGGATGGCGCCCGACGGGAAGCAGTCAAGGGAAAAGGACGACACTTTCTGTGTAGAGTCGCGCCTTCCATTGAGAAGTGCACCACTTTTTTGCAGAGTCGCAGTACCATGCAGAAGTGCATCGTACGTTGCGTGATCATGTCGAACCCACGCAGCGCAGTCCTCACGTGGCTTGCTGTTCAAACTCAAACTCGGCGTTATCTCGCCATCCGGCGTGCCTTATTTTCCTGTGAATCACGCCGCCGGAGCCGCTGCCGGCCGCGGGCGCCACCTCGCGGCGGCGCGGCCACTCGCGCCGTGACGTCACCGCGGCGGCCGGCGCTGAGTGGCGGCCGGTCGGCGTCACGGGCCGCGCGGCGGCCGGCCGTGAGGTCAGCCGCGGCCGGGGGCGGGGCCTCTGCTGAGTAACGAGCCGGTGACATCACCGGCCGCCGGTGAGTCACGGCCGGCGGCTGACTCAGGGCCAGCGCCGTCGCCGTCTTCGTATTGAACTGGCGGGCCGGCGGCGGTTTGGAGACGCCCCCTACCGGCGACGCGCTCCGGATGTCTGGTCACGGGGTGAGGGGGCTTCGGTCTCGGCCGGGGAGGGGGGGGCAGCAAGCCGACGCAGGGCTGCTGCGGAGAGGTTGGCCGTCGGTCGGACGGCGGCGACGTTTTTCTTTTCTGGTTGTTTTCTGAGTGCTTCAGGCTGTCGCCAACTGACAAAGGCGTTTGTTTTTTAGCGCAGGGCTTTTAATGCGTGGGATAATTCCCCTGGCTTGTTCAGCCCTCGCGCCGGAGTTCACGTGTCATTGTGTCGAGAACAGAGGCGAGGCGGGCCCTCGCCGTCGTGCTCGGCGGATGAAAAGGCCGCTCGCGGCTCCCCTCCCCATCCTGGCGCGAGAGCTCGGCCAGTCGCGGTGTCCGCGGGTCGGCACGGCGGTCGCCAGCCATCCGTTCGAGAGCCGAGCCTTGGCCGAGCGTCGTCGGCCTTCGCGGCCGGCCGGTTTGAGAGCCCCGGGCGCGGCGCCGGCGCGAGTTGGGAGCCACTGGCGCCGTTTGAAACCAGGTACGGCGGTCCTATCGGAGGATAGTGCGGCCGATAAGCGCCGCTACAGTGCGCCGGTCGGGCGGTCGGGCGGTCAGGAGTCAGGGCTGTGGGCCGACGCGTGCGAACAGCCAGCGCGCCGTCCGTCGTCGGGAGCCGGACCGCAGCGGCCAGCGCGTGGTGCCGCCTCCAGGAGCAACGCTCGTCGCCTCGCCGTGAGTTGGCGCCGCCGGGACGCCGGAGGCCGCGCGCTGCCCTACTTTTGCCGGCGGACGTGGAGAGGGGCTGCGCGGGGTTAGGGTGCGGCGCTGCCGAGCGCTCAGTCCCTGCGGCCGCCGCTCGTGTCTCGGCTCGTGGTGCCGGCTCTTGCGAGGAGGTTCTGGGGATCGGCCGACGGCCGCGGGAGGAATTCGGAGGCGCCGCGGTCAGGTAACGGTGATGCGTCCCGGGCGTCGGCGGCCGTCCCGTCGCTCCGGTGTCGGCCGCGTCCGCCCCCCTGTCGCGGTCCCTGCGGCCGACTATCGACTGCGGAAGCGGATCGGCCCGGACGTCCTGCCGGCGCTGCGGCCGGACGGCGGCTGACGCCGGTCGCGCGCGCGCGCAGCTGCGTCCCGCCGAGACGGGACGGCGCGTCTCGGTCGGGCTTCCTGCTCGGCGGGCGAGACGCTGCGATTGGACCCGCCCCGCCCGCCGCCGCCACGCGGAAGGGCGCCGGCCGCGCCTGCAGGCTGCCGGCGGCCGGCCGAGTGGCGCTCACCGCAGCCGGCCGGAAACGGAGGTGCAGGTCGGCGGGCCGTGCGGCCACCGGCGACCGCCAGCCGTGCCGCGAACGCGTGGCTCCGAGGCGGAGAGATCTGCTTAGATCGGTGGGATTTTTACTGAGTTGTAATGGCAGTCGTTCCGGGCGATTTGCTCCTCGGCCCCGTGGGACTTTCGGGAATGGGCTCCGCTGTAAGCGAAGCTGCACCTCCACGCTGCAGATCGCGGTTTGGTCCGCGTCTCGAGCGGAATTCGTCCGGGCCGGCGTGTTGGGCGCCGGGCCGAGCCTTGCAGAGTTGATAAGAGCAGCGCTATTTATCAAAGTGAGTGGCCGTTGCTTGTTGGCTGGCGTCCGTCGACCCGGGCCTGGGGGCAGGCCGACTGTCTGACGGAGACCGCCGAGCCGACGGAAGACAAACCGCCGGGCAGGGGTCGGAGGGAGAGGAGTGAGCGCGAGACGCGTCCCGTCGAATGGCAAGTGAATGGACGTCTTGGCTGGGAGCGCGGTCGGACGGCGCCGAAGAAAGTGGCGAGACGAGGACCGCGCGCCGGATGACTGCGGCAGCAGCTTTCGCTCCGTGGAGCGACTGTCAAGCGGCGGCGCGGTGGCCGATCCGTCGGGGGCCAGCGCGTGTCGTCCGCCGCCGGCGCGCCTTGAAATGACGTCACCAAATGCATGCGCGCCGGCCGACATCGGGCGCTTCCCAGAAAGGAAACCCGACCTGCGGCTGCCGCGGTCGGCGGGAAGGTCGGCTCGGCCGCGCTGTCTCGCCGAGCTGAATTTGCGCCGGCCAACTGGTGCAGGACGGCGGTGCGCGCGGCCGCGCGGCCCGGTGCCGGTCGGGTCGGCGCCGCCGGCTCCGGTGTCGGCCGTCGGACACCGGAGCCGCCAGTCGTGCCGGGACATGAGCCGGCCTGTCGCGTCCTGAGCCGGCCGCGCCACGTCGCGCCGGGGTAGGTCAGTGCCGGCCGCCGGCGCTGGCGCGGCGACCGTCCGTCCTGTCGTGAACTCCGTTACTGCGTCGTAAAATAGTTTTTTTCTGAAAAATGCTGTCATATCCCGTGGCTTCCGCGGTCAGGACCGCCGGGGCGGTCTGGTGTCGGTAGCGCCCCTCGTGGTTATCATTGGCCCTCAAACCGTACAGCAGGCGTCTCGCTCTTACGCCCTGCTGTTTCCTGTTTCCGCCCGCGGCGCGTTCCGGAGGCGCCCCGACACGACGGGCCGGAGGTGGCCCGTCCGACGGCCCGCCCCCGTGTCGGCCTCTGGGTCGACCCGGCGGCCGACGGGCTTTGTCGATAGCCGGCGAGGCCGCGGGAGCGGCGGCAGCGGTAATTACAGTCCGCCCAGCGGCCGGGACGCCGGGTGACGGACGCTTCGTGCCGGCGGCGGGCCGCCACACTGCGTCACGTCCACACCGGCGGGCGGGCCGACACGTGCGGCGACGCCCGGCCGCCCGGACCGGGCTCCGATGTCATCTCTTCGAGACATTGCATTACCTTATATTTTCATACTGTATTTGGAGAGCTGTTAACGATTTCCTGCCGCGTAGCATCCAGTTGCTATTTTACCACATAGTACCGGTGTGAAGGGAGTTTTCAGAGCATTTTTCAGAGGAGGATGCGAAATAATGACCATATGAATGACAAAGAGTGTTTTTGCCGGTTGCGTATCACCAGAATTGCATCCTGCGAAAGCGGCCGGCCGTTTGGCCGCGGAGGACGGTTTCGCACTCGGCCTCCTGGAGAGCCGATGTAAGCCTGGTTGTTACATCCAGCGCCGCCGAGGCGTCCGGCTCGGCCAGTTGTTAGTCCAGCTCTCTGCGGGCCCCCTCTGGGGCCCCCCGGCGACCCGCGGACTGGAGAGCTTCCATTGTGGATGTTATCGGGCAGGCTCTTACTGGGAACTTTGCAGGAGCCCATCAGCCGACCCTGTTTGGAGGCAGCGTCTTTGTTCCATGTGCAAAGACAAAGGGCCTCGGAGTGCGACAAAGACAGGGTCAGCCAACAGAGGGAAGGAATCTGGCGCCTCACACCCGGTCCATTAACGTTTCCAGCAGCTGTGGGTGTGCCACAGGCGGCCTTTGCCGCGAGAGATTCCCGGGCCGGATTTTTGCCGGCGCAGCTGCTGATGCAACCTGGCATAGTTGCCGGTATTGCCATGTCGCCGGTGGACCGTGTTTCCAAACCCTGCGCCAGCGCCAGCGCCGGCCGGCCAGCGCCGGCCGGGCGTCATAACGATTTTGTAGATGTCAAAGAGGGCGTGGATGTGAGCGGGCCGCCGGGCGGCGCCAGCTCGCACGCTCGGCACGCGGCCGTGCCGTGATCCATTAAAGCCGGCCGTTCGCGCTCGTTACCGGCTGTCGGGGCCGGCATTTTTCATTAGCTAATGTCGGCAGAAATAATCGCGGCATCGCCGCTCGGATGCGGCCGGTCGGCTTATCAGCGCTTTGCCGAGCCGACCGAGAGCGATAACCGGTTTGCCGCCGTTGCGAGCGAGATCCGGCAGGGACGGGCCGGTCGACGAGGCGGCCTGCCACGGCTCGGGGCCCGGCCAGACGGCCGGCCGGCCTGCCGAGGGCTCGGGGGCCCGGGGTCGGAGGGCCTGCGCTGTAGGATGCGGGCCCGGCTGGGAACGTTAGGACCCTGAAGCCGGCCTGTGGCTGCGAGGAAGCTGGATTGGAGTCCGGACCATCGGCGGGTCTGCCCCGATGATTCTGGGGTGCGACCGACCCCGGCGCGTGCTGAAACTCCCGCGCGGCGTCGCTGCCTCGGCTCGGCTGAGGTGGGGATTGACGGCGGGCGCCGTGGAGGCCCCAGCCGGTCGGCCTGGCAGGGCGCCGACGGTTTTTCCGCCGGGCTGCCGGACTGCCGGGCTGCCGGCCTGCGTGGCTTCTGCCGGCTCCAGCGCCCGGCGGAGAGGTCGGCCGGTGGCTGACCGAGTGTCGGCCGTCAGCCGCAGCCTCCGCCGCCGCCACCGCCGCCGACAGAGAGCCGGCCAGCGCCGCCGCCGAGGAGGCTCGGCGCCGGCCCGCCAGCCACAGACGGCCGGGATTCCTGAGCCCCGCGGCCATCGCTGGCACGTAAATCTTCGCCCGGCCGGGCCGAATTAACGCGGCCGTTAGCCGTAATGCAGGAGCGATGCTGACGCTAATACCGCGCCTGCATGGCGGGGCGTTTTCGGGGAAGTTGGCTCGGTGCAGGCCGTCATGCTGCGGGGGAGTTTGAGACCTTTCAGAGGGAAAGGGCGCCAGTTACCTTTCTACGGAGGCTTTGTGTGAGATGGTCGTCCTTGTCCTTCCCGTTCGCATGTTGCTGACGCTTCCCATTTGGGAAATGTATTTACCGCCCTGGCCGTTCAGACTGTAAGAAGGAATTATAGAAGATGCAAGGGTCCGGGAGATCTCGCTCTTGAGCCACGTGCTTAAGCCACCGCACGAAGAACCACAGGACTGGAGCTTGAGGCAAAATACCTTCTAACCTAAAGGAACAGGAATGCGGACGTAGCCAAGCGGATAAGTGTTGGACAAAGATACCATAGGATAGTTACTTGAGGCATAAAGTTGCATGGAATTTCGGTCCGCAACCGAAATGATCGTGTTATTTTGGGATGGTCATGCTGTGAATTTGCGCGGCGCATTGCAGGCTCTCGTGCGGTTCTAGGATTCCAGGGGACAAATTACACTACTTCGTCGGACAAAATCGCTAGGTTTTTCGGGTCAAGTCATGGGAACGACCTCCGCCCGTGATGCCCTGTTCCATTTTTTAGGCTAACTTAATGTCTTAAAATGGTGCGAATAGGTCATTGTAGCCTGTAAACGTTTTAAGTTAGCGACAAATATTACCATCCGCGCGTTTTGTTTCTTCAGATTGTGGTTTAATTAAGTCAAAAATAGCTTAATAGGCTCCCGGGCCTTGGGCATGGTCATGAAATTGAACAATCTTTTTTATTCGGGAAGAAAATTGGGGCTGCTCACAAAAATATTCATATGTATGTGCATATATATATATATATATATATATATATATATATATATATATATATATGTGTGTGTGTGTGTGTGTGTGTGTGTGTGTGTGTGTGTTTGCATATGTATAGTGTGTAAACCCAAGTTTCTCCCGACATGAAGGTTGTTTATTTTCATGGTCATCTTGAGATAGTGTTTGTTTTATTCCTTCGCCACATTCTTATTATTTGTTTTGCGTCTGTCGCATTGCAGCTTGTTAGGCAACATGTTATTTCCTCCAATTAACTCTGCTGGCCCTTGTTGGTGTTGCAAAAAAATTGGCGCGCCGCACGGCTTCTGGCAGCCATCAGCTGCTGTGTCGGCTCCTGAACGGACGATTTACGATGTCACGACCGGTGACGAACATCACGCCAGGCATGTGGATGAGAGCGATAAGTGATGATGTGTGAGAGAGTACAAAAGGTGACAGAGGAGTAAAGGTACGGAAACATTTACATCAAGAATTTTACGCATAAGTTTCTGTTGACTGGTGCGTCGTCACTAAACTGTTATCGCATTCATCTGAAACAATAGTATTGCGAGTGTATAGCTCCTAGCAGATGCAAGTTACAAACTTATGTACCGTGGTGAACACGACCGTGGAGATTTTGATTCCATCCCTGTAGACTGCCTCCATACCATTTCATTTTTATCTCCAGACATTTTTTTCAGGGTTCGCTTAAGAGCTAGGGAAGCAGTTTCGAGTTTTATGTCAATATGCCAAGTCATAAGAAATGGGGAAAACTTTTACCGAATAACTGAAGACTGGCGCTAGCCTACTCACGGACTGGGCCAACTTGTTTCGGCGAAACCGACGTTGCAATCGATTTAGTACGAGCATATGGTACGATTCCCATCGTTTCTTAGTGACGCTTGCGGGACGAAACTGATTCGAACTCTGCTGTAATGCCCGGCGACGCAGAACGCGTTCAGCAGCATGCGCCGGCTCGGCGCTCGTCTCGTAACACATCTCCCAGCCTCCGGCGCGTCTCCGGGGCCGTTTCTGGTTCCGCCGCCGGGGACGCGAGGCCCGGACGCCGCGGAGCGGGTCGTCCGCAGCCCCTGCCGGCGCCGGCCGGCGGCCAGGTGACCGCCGTCTCCGGACCGCCGATTGCGGGTCAGCGGGGCGCGCACCGGGCCAGATCGGGTCCCTCCGGCGATCGATGGCGTCCGCCCTCCAGCAGCACGCGCGTCGGCCGGCCGCCGCGGGACCGCCGGCCGCACGACACGTCCGAGGCGCTCGAGGCGGCCGCGCGTGGCCGGACGGCGCCGCACGAGCGGGCGACGTGGGGGGGGGGGGGCGCCGGTCCCTGGCTTCAGCGGAGGCCGGCGGACGTCGTGGAAATGGCCGAGTTTATGTTCTGTCCGTGCGTCGATGATGCACGACTCGTTATTTACGATGCGCTTCGGTGTCTTTAAATTATGGCGGGACTGCTGCTGCCTGTCCTCGCGACGGCGTGCTCATGTTTGCACGCGTGGGACCTATGGCCTAAATCGACGGGGGTGTCTGCAGAGCCACGTGCGGACGTTTGCGCGTCACTACCGTCGCCGACGCAGCCGCAGCGCTGGCCACCCAGCTGTGTGCCATGGCGCACTGCGGCCGGCCGGCGCGGTCAGGCAGCCTATCGTGCCGACGCTGCGGAACAATATGACCTATGGCGCCAGTGCCAGATACCCGTTGCCGTGCGCACCGCTACCTGTGACCGGGTCGCGGTTCTCCGCGCGCTTCAGACGCCGCCGTCCGCCGTGCAAGCGGCCGTCTGGACCGCGAGTCGGCCGGCGGCCGGTGACGTCATGGGGCCGTGCGCCGGCCGCGGCTCGGCGTCCCCCGCCGGCCGGCCGGCCCGCTGCAATGGCTCTGCAGCGCGGCCGCCGCCGCCGGCCCGCTCGTAAAGAGGCGCATGCACGCCGGAATGGACGTCATGATTGACGGCGGCCGGCCGGGCCGGCGACACCTGGTGGCGCGGCGCAGGCGGCGGCCGCGGCCGACCGGCGCGGCGCGGTGCCCGTTCCGCACGGTTTGGCGTCGTGACCGGCCGCAGCGGCGGAAACGCCGCGGCGGAGGCATCCGCCGCCGGAATCGACGGCGGGTCGACGTACATGCACGGCCAGGCCGACGCGGCGGGGTTTGTGTACGCGGACGCCGGCGGACGGCTTTCAGGAGCCGCCGCCGGCCGGCCGGCCGCGCGCCGCCTGTTTACGGGCCGTTGACGTGCGCGCCTGTCGCCGGCGTCCGTTTACGTGGGCAGCTAATAAACAGTGGCGGCGGCGGCGGCGGGCGCCGCGGCCCCGGCGCACCTCTGGCGGCCCCGGAGCGCGCCGCCCGGCGACAGAGCGCTCCGTGACTGCGGGCACGGCCGCGCGCCGCCGCTGTTTTCACTTCAGGCACTCGACATATTTGGCGTGCGCCTGCGCCAGCGCGCAGCCTTGGCCCCACGCGCGCCGTCTTCCACTCCGTCTGCGCTTTCGCCTGTTGCCAGTCATCTCCGGACAATATTTACCGACGTTCGTTTGAAGAGAAAATCATCCGAGATGCCTTCGCTTTTTGCGCGGTTGGGTCACGCGGATGGCTTGCTGAGCCAGCCACCTTTTCTAGAGGATCTCTCTCTCTCTCTCTCTCTCTCTCTCTCTCTCTCTCTCTCTCTCTCTCTCTCTCTCTCTCTCTCTCTCTCTCTCTCTCTCTCTCTCTCTCTCTCTCTCTCTCTCTCTCTCTCTCTCTCTCTCTCTCTCTCTCTCTCTCTCTCTCTTCCCGTCCGCCTGTTTTCGCCGCCTCTCTTTCCGTTTGTTTTCCATCGTTTCTCTTTTTTTCGTTTCTCTTTCCTGCCCGCCGTATCTGCATTCCCTCCCCGTCCGCGTCTGTGGCGTGCTGTTTCGCCGCAGCGGTCCGGCCGTGTCCGTCTGCCCGGTGTCGGCAGCCGTATTTCGGCAGCTCCGCTCTGTCGGCCGGCGGTCAGCCCGGCCAGGCTCACCTATGGCCGACCTTCACCCGGCGCGCGGCGCCCCTGACTCGGCGGTAATGGTGACCGGCGCCCCAACCCGTCCTCCGATCTATCTCAATCGCCGCCGGGCTGCAGGCGCCGGCCACCCGCCCGCCGCCTCCTGCAGCTCGGCCGGGGCGCCGGCCGCCCGCCCGCCGCCCGTGCACTACTCCGAGCCGTCCGGTGCCGTCCCGCTCCGCGCCGACCGAGCCGACCGGCCGGCCGGCCGGCAGGCGGGGCCGGCCGGGCTGCGCGCGCCGCCGCGCCGCCGCCGCCCGGCGCGGCGCCGTGTTGCAGCCGCGCGGCCGATCACTCGGCTGTGTTGCACGGCGCCGGACGGTGCGACGCGGGAGCGGCTGCCATTTTGCGGCGGGCGGCTGCCAGATCCGGCCGGTAGGTGCCGCCGGCCGAGCGCGCGGCCGCGGCAGTGTGCGGGGTCGACGCGCGGCTGTGTGTGGGTCGGCGGAGGGTGAGAGCTCGGGCGGGGATTACTGGAAAGGACGGCGGCGCGGGCCGGTCGGCGGCGGCGTCGTCGGGGGCCGGCCGGCCGGCGCCACTGCCTATCGGCGGGACGCGGTTGACACTGTGATAGCGTTGTGTGGGTCTGGCGGCAGCACGGCAGGGCCGGCTCGCTCGCTTGGGGTGTGTGCACGCCTGGCCGCCGCTGTGTGTGCCTCTGTGCCGGTGACGGGGCTCGTGGGGTGCCGGGGTCGTTGAACGCGCCCGCCGCCGCCTGTGTAGCCGCGCATTGTAACGTATCGTGAGTAGACGAGCTTCTAATCAGATGCAAGTGTTTGTGCTTTGCTTAGACGATGCGCCGGATGTCCGGCTAGGGGCGGTGCTTCGTCTGAGGCCACGCCCCGGTGCCCCCGCCGCCTGGCGGTCGGGGCGCTGGGCGGACTGGCCAGCACCCCTTCTGCCGCTCAGCGTTGGGGCCAGCATTGCCGTTTCTATCTCCCCGCTTTGGAATGTGTAGGTTGTTGCTATAACTCCTTTTCTCTCTCATTGCAGCTTGATAACCTTGAGGACGACCGGCCAATCGCCTAGCTTCTTTCGCCACGGCAGCCAATCAGATCGCTTATACCAACCAGTCTGCCAATCCTGGCCCCGCTTACAACGCAACCCAGTAGATAGTCCACCAAGCTTACAGTGGCCGTAGAGTCGAGCAACGTTGCAGACAACGGCGCGCTTGTGCTGCCGGCGCGCTGGTGAACTATCGGGCGCCGCGCGCACTAACCGAACTGGCTGCCCGGCCCCAGACCCGGTGAGCCGTGAGCCGTGAGCCGACGCGGCCTGCCAGCGCCTGCCGCGCCGCCGCCGCCGCCGCCGCTCCGCGTGTGCGCGCAGCCAGCGAGACCGCCGACCGGGACGTGCCGCCGCCATGGCCAACTTCCACGTGGTGAACGCGCTTAGCATGAATATAAAGGACTCGCGTTGGTTGCAGCTGGAGGTTTGTAGGGAGTACCAGCGCAACAAGTGCAGTCGCAGCGACACCGAGTGCAAGTTCGCGCACCCGCAGCCGCACGTGGAGGTGCAGAACGGCAAGGTCACCGCCTGCTTCGACTCGATTAAGGTAGGTGCCGCGCCGGCCGCGGCCGGGCTAATTCTCTGCCGCCTCGGGGTGACGCGGTGAAATTACCGAGGCCCGTAACTGCCCAACGACTTGGCAAACCTTGACAACCCTCGTCCGGGCGTGTTGAGACGAGCGGCGTTGGCCCTGGGTCTGCCATCGAGCCCCACCCTCCTTGGGAAAACCTTGGCGCGGGCCTGATCCCCCAGCGTAATTCTGCCGCTTTTTGTCGGAAGAGTGTCGCCGCCTGTTACGAACAGGAAAGTTTCGCTGCCGCGAGAGGCTCGCAGGTTGTGACACGTCGTCGGGTGTTTTGTTGCGAGTCCGGCACGGAGAGCGTTCGCGCTTTGGCCGGTATCGTCGCAGCGCGTCGTCGACGTCGCTGGTATCGTCGCAGGGTGTCGTCAGTGCGTCCGGCGCCAGCACGTCGGACCCGCTTGCCTTGCACGTCGTTTGTCGCGGCTGTGTCCCCGGCGCCGCTGGTGCAGGATGCCAGATCGCGGGCGGCAATCTCGAGCCGGACGCGTGCTGTCGTTCGCGGTCGTATTTCCGCGCGTGGCAGCCGAATGACGTTAACGGATCGGCGCCCAATGTATATTGGACTTGGCCCAGCGCGCTCCATCCGCTCCCATTTGCAGCCGCGACGCAGGATTCATTTCCATGCGATTGCGGAGGGCGTCGCTCGGCAATCGAAACGCCCCCGTCGGCGAACCGTGTTCCGTCGCTCAGTGGTGCTGGCGCCTCTGCGACAGGCGACGTTTGCGTAGACGACCACAGAGCTAGGGCATGCAGGGTCGTTGTCTCACCCACTGCGGTGTTAATGGCGCATGGCTGCGGTTTAATGCGTGCTCAGGCGCACTCAAGAAAAATTATCGCTGACTGCGGCCAAGGCAAATTTGTAGTCATGGTTAGTGCATAATTTGCCGGATCCGGAAAATGGATGGCCCACTTTGGAAGATCTACAAACGGTTCAATTGCTTGTGGTTGAATTGATTTTCCAAGGTTCTGGGGGATTTTAGGCTGACCTTAACAGCAGAATGTGTCCCGCTTTATCGTTGGCCGTCGGCGTCGCATTGCGGACCGTCGGCGGGCTTTCCGGCCGGGGAATCGAAGCACGACGCAGCCGTGATTGTCGGTGTCGCGCGGCGCCGTCGGGCGGCGACGTTACGGGTTGTCGGGGAAGCAAATAGCCGGTGCCGGCGGCGTTACGCCTGAATAATTGAATTCCTGTCATTTACAAACGGGCCGAAATTGGCCGGACAGGCGTCCGTTATCTCCATTCATCGTCAATGCGGCGGAACAAAAACAGGCATGCTTAGTAGCGCCGGTGCAGGGGATCGCGCGCGGGCGGGGCCGCCGCCGCGGCGCCCCGTCCGCCGCCGGCCGACGCACAAAGGCGCTTCCTGCTTCCCAAACCCACTGACCGTGAACCGGCCGGCCCGCACGCTGACTTATGGCGGCGCGTGGGGAGCGCGTCCCGTTACACTGCGTAGCCGGGCGGCGCGGCCTTGGGCGGCGGCCACCTGCATCGCACGCAGCGGCGCGGCCGGCCGGCGCGCCATGACGCAGCTGTTGCGCGGCCGGTTCTCCGGAATCGGAGGTGCCGCCGTGAGAACGACGCCACGCGCCGCCGCCTTCGGCCGCTCGTGGCCACGCGGCCGTTTGGTATGCGTGGCTGGCGGCGGCGGCCGGCCGGCGGTTTTTGTCGGTCAGGGGGCCGGCCGGCGCGGCGCCCGCCGCGGGGACGTGTCGGCGCGGGCGGCGGCCTCCCGGCTCGGCCCCTCCCCCTCCCCCGCCGGCTGCTGTCCGTCATGGCCGCCGCCGTCCGGGTGATGATGTGGCAAGCCGGCCGGCGCCATTGCAAAATTGACGCGGCCTCTGTCCGCGCTGAGTTACGGACGCGGCGCGCCGGGCCGAGAGCGAACTTGTCACTGCCGCGCGCGTGACGGCTGACCGATCGGGCCCGTCTGTCGCCCGCGCCAGACCCGGCTGTCAATGCGATATTGCCGCGGGCGGCGCCCCGGCGAACCCCCCGTCCTGGCGGCTTTCCGTGCCGCTGGCGCCTGAAAAATTCACCGACGCGTTCATGGCCCGGCCGCATCAGCTAATTACTTGCGGCATATGGTAATCCCGGTAATGAGATCATTTGTTGCCGGGCTCCGGGGAGGTGCTGCCGCGGGGCTCGGCCGCCGGCGCTGCAGTGAGAACGGGCCACGTGCGTGGCGTGGCCCTGCTCGCCAGCCGGCCGGAGCGGCGGCCGCGCGGACCGGCCCCGGCTCCGGCCGCGCCGCGCCTCTGCCTGTCATACGCCGCCAGATAGCGTATCAGAGCCAGCCCGGTGACAAAGGTGGGCCGGCTGGCGCGCAGCGTGCAGCGTCCGGCCGCGGTCGGCCGGCGGTCACGGAGAGCCGGCCGGACCGGTCGGAGGCGGCGGCGGAAAAATCGTCCGCGCCCGGACGCCGGACGCCGGAGAAAGCGGTCGCTCCGTCGCCGGCCGAGCGGCCGGTCGGCTGACGAAAACGAGCGCGCCGGCGCCGGCCGAGGCGCGGCGCGAGGCCGACCGACCGGCCGGCGCGCCGAGAGCGGCCGCGTCTGCCCATTGTGCGCCGCGACAGCCGCCCGCGTCGTCATGCGCACCGGCTGATCGATGTTCGCCGCGCGATCGATGCGGCGCCGCCGGCGTCCACGCGCGCTGCGGAGCGCGCCCGGCGGGAGCTGCGCGCCGCGCAGGCGACTCGGCCACGCCAGCGCCGCTCCCGGCGCGGAGCCGAGCCGGGCCGAGCCGAGCCGGGCCGGGCCGAGCCGAGCCGAGCCGAGCCGGGCCGCCGGGATCGGAACGTCCGCCGACACCGGCCGCCGGCGGGGGCGGCCGCGCCGCTCGCCCGGTCGGTCGGAGGCTGGGCGCCGGCTATTTCCATGCGGTCGGCGGCGCCGGCTGACCGCCGCGGCCGTATTTATTTGCGTTGCAGCGCCGCGCTCGATCGGCGTCTGACTCAGATCTGGGGCGGAGGTCGCCAATTAGGGGTTGCATCAGAGGCGCGGGCGGCGCTCGGCGCGGCGTCCCCGCCGCTCCCGCCCACGGGAGACGCCTGCAGCTCTGTTGAGACTCCGCTGGGGGCCGTCGGCGGCCGCTGGGCCGGCCGCTCGGCTCGACGCCGTGCGGGCGGCCGGGGCCGCGGCGCGGGCCCGCGCGCCGGTCGGTCACGCCAGCCAGGTCGTCCTTCGTGTCGGCGGCGCGGGTCTTGCGTGGCGGGAGCGTCCTGCAGCGGTGCAGCGGTGCATTATGCATGCCGCGGCAGAGGACGGCCGACGCCGCCTGAGCCGCCCCGGATTACGACCGCAATGGCGGCCCGCGCTGGCCGACACCTGGCGGCGGCTTATCCTTTTGATTTGCATTGTCACCCGGCGGTGTTCTTACGGGTTGAGAAACTTGTAAGTCGTTTGACATTCAAAGGTTTGGACCATGCTGACGGTTTTTTACGGGAATATCGTAACGCGCAACATTGCATGTAGGGTTTATGTGACGATTTGGACGCATAGACACAGTGCCTGTGGTCCGCTGCCATCCCCGGCCGGCCGTGATAGCGGGCTTGCGCTCTGAGTTGGGCGCGGCGGCGTGTCGCCGGGCTGCCGGGCGGCGCGGCACGCAGGCGACTGCACGCGCGCCGCCGGCCGGCCGGCCGCTGCCCGGCGCCGGGAATGCGCCGCCGGCGGCCGCTCTGCAGCGGGCCGCGCCGCCGCCGGCGCATTCCGACGGCGGGCCCGGCTGGTCGTCGAGGCAGCGGCCGCAGACGACGCCTCTGGCGTTTTTGCCAGCCGGGCCCGGCCCAGCGACGCCGTCCCGGCGGCGGGCCGATTGTGACAAATCGTTCATCGACGACGGGCGCCGGCGCGGCGGCGTCCCGACGAGCGCCAGACGCCCGACGAACGTGGCTGCCGAGTCTGTCGCGAGGGCACGGGCGGCCTCGTGAGCCGGCGGCGTCATGAGGGGCGGAAAGCGGGCCGTGCCGTGCCTGACGAGCCTTCAGCCGGCGACGGCCGCCGCCTCGGCTGTTTATACAGCACCCAATTCGTGTTGATCTTATTGATTGGCGCCCGCGGCCGGGACCGGGCCCGGCCGGCCGGCCGGCGTCAGCGGGCAGCCCGCTGCGGCGCGGCGGCCGGCCGTGCGGCCCCTTTATTTCCAGAAATCGGGCGTCGGCGGCGGCTGACGTTGGCTGATGGCCAGCGGCGCGGCTGCCGGCCGCCGGCGGACGCCTGTTGATCAGCTGGGCTGCCAGCACCTGCGCGGCCGGCTCAGTGACCGCCCGCGGCGGCCGCCTCCGGCCCCCGGCGCTCGGCCGGCCGGCCGGCGCCGGGGGCCGCGTCGGGCTTCCGCCGCGGGCGGTTCGCCGGCAGCTGCGCCGTCGCTCGGCGTCCGGCGCCCGATGCTTCTGGAAGGTTTCGTCGGCGGGGCCCGGCCGCCGGCGGCCGCTGCGCCGGGCCACCGCCGGCCGTGGTCGGGCAGGTCGTCGCGCAGTGTCGCTCCGCGATAACCTATCCCACGGAGCGACAGGGCGTGGCCGACCGTCGTATTTTTGGCCGGCGGTAAAGCCCCCGCCGCCGCCGTCGCTCATGGCGTTTGGAAGCCGTCGATGGCGGCGACGGCGGCGGCGGGGCAGGGAGGGCTTGCCGTCGAGACGGCCTGTTTATTTTACCGCGGCCGAAATCGGTGGCCAGGTGAGGCCGTCAGCTGCCGTGCGGCCCGCCTCTTCCCCTCTCTCCCCCACCTCCGCACAACAGGCTGAGATGCGCTCTGCAGCGCCGTCCGCCCCTCCACCCCCCCCCCCTCCCCCACTGCACGTCGTCTGAAACGGGTGAGGTCACCGCCGGGCCGACAATGGATTAATTGGGCACGCCGCGCCGAAGTGATGAATTGTGTGAAGTGGATGCACTATGCGCCGGCCTCCAGACGCCGCGCTGCAGCCGGCAGACGTGAGCGCGGGCTCTTGCTCGCCCGTCGCTCCTCTCTCCTCTCTCCTCTCTCTCACGGGCTGTCTCGGGCTCCTCTCTTCTGCCCCTCTGCTCTCGGGCTTCGGCGGTGGTGCTCGTTCTGTCGACGTTGTCTCCGTCTCCATCGACGTGTTGGTTTTCGGTCCGTGTCTGTCGTTATCTCTGTTCTCGTCACGTGTCCATTGTCCGCGTCTCTCCCCGTCTCGACATTTCCTCTGTCCCGCCTCTGTCTGTCCCTGTCTCCATCCCAGTCTCCTATCGCTTTCGGTCGTTCGTCGGCAGTACGTCACCGGGCGCCGGCGCGCGGCGGGCCGCCCACGCGGCGCGTGTAACGACCCACGCCATGGGTGCAGAGGCCGGCACCTGGCGGCCGGCGCAGTTCATCTCCGGCCGCGCCGCGCCGCCCATTTGCCGCGCCCATGCCGCCCGCCCGCTCCGTCCGGTAATATTTTAACGATATTTGAATGGATGGCCGCCGCGAGCGGCGCCGAGCCATCGGCGCTTTATCTCCGGGTCGGCCCCGCGGGAGCCGGCGCGGCGGCCGCGGCAGAAATGGAGCGCCGCCGCCGGCGGCAGTTACGTTTGATGGCGAATCGTCCCGTGTCATTACCCGGCAGCCGGCGGCAGACCGGTGTCTGGGCGCCGAGCAACTTTGCGCCGTTTCCACCTCATCGGAAATCTAATCTTTGCCGTTGCCCGGGCGCATTTGCATGGGCCGTGCGGCCGCGCGCCACTCTGAACTTTCAGGTGGCATAAATCCGGCGGACGTCGACGATTTCTCAGGCGTCGGCCGGCGGCGGCGCGGACGCGGCGCCGCCGGGAGGTAGCGCCTCTCCCCCGCCGCCGTCCGTTCCCGGAACGTTCTCGGAGCGAAGAGATTTTCGCTGTCAGACGGGCGGAACGAGCTCATGGCAAGCCTGGCGGGTTCCGGGAATACTGCGAAACCGGTCCGATTTGCGGCTGTTTCGAATTTCAACAGAGGGCTGCCGCGCCCGCTCGGCGCACCCGCTGCCGGCAGCGACCGCTGTTGTGGGGCGTTGTCGGCTTCGTCACGTCCGGCGTGACAGCTCGGCCTGCGCGGAAAGTGGTCTGCTCAGCCCTTCGGCCGTTTCCCGAGGAGTCATCGAGATTCACCGCGGGGCGCGATAACACCCTATCGCTGCTCGGCTCGGCTTAATATGGCCTCCGTCGGCGGCCATTGCTTCCGCGCGTGCGTCACGCGGACGCTGCTGTTACTCCGCGCGGGGCCGGCGTCGGGCACGTGTCGGCTTTCCGTGAACCCGCGCACGCGACCGAAGTGACCGCGCGCCGCACCTGGCCGTCGGCCGGCGGGCGTTATCGCCTCTATTTACGGGGCGGCCGATTGTCTGGCCGACAGGCGGCCCCGCCCGGCGCCGCTGCAATATCCACCGTCCTGTTTGATCAAAGTTGCCATGGCTCCGGCGCTCTGTTTGTCATGAGCTGATTGCCCGGGGGCGATTGTGGCCCGGTGCGCCGGCTGGCTGACGGCTGGCTGCGCTCCCCGAGGCGGCCTTTGTGGCAGGCCGGAGCGCCGCTCATCGACGCCGCGCGCCGCGTCCGAGATTAACACGGCCGGGTCCGACGGCGGGCTGAGGCTGCTGGCCGCGGGGCCGCGCGCCCGGCGCCGGCGGTCGCGGCCGCGGAGCCGGTGGTCCGGTCTGCCGCGGCCGGCGCGGTGTGCTGGAGAGCTAGCCGGCGTCGGAGTGTGTCAGCGGGCGTGCCGGTGTCATTGTGTCAGTGGGGCGTGTCAGTGGGTTGGCCGGGCTTGATGGTGCAACGGACGAATGGTTGGCCGGACGACGCGACTGCCGCGGGGCTCGCCGCCACCGTTAGCTGGCCGTTGCAACGGCCGCCCTCTGCGGCAGCGGCGACGGCGGCGGCTGCGGCAGGTTAGGACGGCCCTGAGCAGACAGTGACGAGGCGCGAAGTCGCGCTCGTCCGTCCGGACGCGCCGGCCGCTGCGGCGCCCAGCCGCGCGCCGAGCGGCGCTCTCCCCCCGCGTCACGCGGGCCGTTTTTGCGGCGGTTTCGGCGCTGTCCAAATCCGCTCAGCCGTGCGGCCCGTGACGGGAGGCGCCCGCCGGCGGTCTGAGCGGCGGGCCCGCGCAGGGGCCGCGCCGGGCAACGCACGTGCTGGCGTCGCCAGCTCTCATGCACGGCGGAGGCGGAGGTGGGTGCGCCGATGTTGCCATGGCAACGGGCTGTTTGCCTAGCCGGCTATGTTTACCTGGGCTGGAATGGAACAGCTGCACGACGAAAGTGATGGCGTCAGCCCATGCCCGACCCAAAATGATCATCTTGCGGAGACGCCGGCATTGAACGAGCGGCGGGCGCGTCGTGGGCGTAGTTTTTCGGGCGTTTACATTCATCTTTATGTCCAAGATCTCGTCTGGAACGGACAGGCGGAGTGTCGTGGCTTTCGTGGCGTATCAGGCTGGGGTCGGCGGATGCCTCGTAGCATTTTCTCCGTCGTGAAAGAGTTTTTGGTGACATTTGTGGTGTCGAGCCGCCTGGACCGGCGGAAGCTGCCTGTGTGCGGTGTCGGACGCAGACTGACCGCGCCGGACGCCGTGTCCAGCGCGGGCCACTCAACCCTTGCCGGCCGGCCGCGCTACGTCCGCGCGCGCCCCGCTCACACGGCCCGGCCGGCTGTATAGAGTTACACAGGTCACTGGGCGTCGACCCGGCCGCCGCCCGCCACGCTGGCGCCTCGCGGCGGCGGCGCCGCGAACCAGCGCCGGCCGCCGCCCGATGGTGATAGTTGATTCTGGCCGGGCTGCCAAGTTTCCGTCGGGCGATAGCGGCCGGGTGCGCTCTCATCGAGGCGTGCCCGGCGTCCGCGCGGCGCGCATTTATATCGCTGCCGGCCGTGCGCCGGCCGACCAGTTGCATTGATTTGCATTGATATGTGCATAATCGTCCTCCTGCATCGGACGGATTTGGTCCGGGCGAGCCGGCCGGCCGCCGGCGACCGGCGGCCGGCCGTGGCGACGGAGGCGGCGCGCTCGCGTGCCGGCGGCGGCCAGCTCGCGCCCCGGGACGCGGCCGGTGTCGGCCCTGATCCGCCGCCGACGCTGACGTCCATTAGGCGCGTGTCTCGAGCTTTGTAGGGCGCCGTCGGACGCGACGCCGATGAGGTACGCGGCGCCGGCGGCGGCGGGCGCCGGCCGGCGCCGTCTGTGGTGTTGACGGGGCGTCGGGAGGTAAATCAGCTTTGTCCCGGCGCGGCGCCGTGGAGAGGGCGCCGGCGTAATGCGGCGGCGCCGGCTCGGCAGGCACGCGCCGGCCGCGCCGCCGGCCGAGTGGCGTGTGACTGGCGTGTCCGGCGGCGGCCGAACGTGACCCGGGCGCGGCGCGGCGCGGCCGCCGCCCGCTGATAGTGCCGGCTCAGCGGCGCCCGCCCGGCCCGGCCCGGCCCGCCGGCGCCGCACGCCCGTTTTGCATTGATCCGTCTGCGAATCGTCAAGACGGCCGGCCGGAGCGGGTCGGGCGTTGCGCCGGCCGGCCGTCTGCAGAGGCGCGCCGCTTCCGGTCGGCCGCGTTCTGCGGGCGGCGCGGCGTGCCGGCGCCGGCCGGTCCGGCGGCCGTCTGGTCCGGTCCGGTCCGGGACCGAGGCGAGCCGCCGCCGCCGCCGCCGCCGCCGCCGCCGACACCGCCCGCGCTGGCCGGAAGTCGGCCTCTGCTGTCGCCGTCGACGGCCGCGGAACTGGGGCATCAGAGCCGCCGGCGAGGCGGAGTTTCGCTGAAATTGTCCCCGGGCAAGCGTGGGATACGGGGAAAATGAGATGCTGCAAAAGGTGCGGAAAGGAAAGCAGTGTCACCGGCTCGGTAGCAGTAACAGCTCAACACGTTAGACTGATGTGTTGATCCGGGAACAAATTGGGCACAACGTAACCTGGTAGTTCACGCACCCTTAAACCCAAATAACCAACCAACGACCGGAGAACAAATCTGTTTGATGCAATTTTTGCAGCACATTTTAGTTTTCCGACTAATCGATATCAAATCTCCTGTTAGGCGTCAACATCGGCAGACGCGCAGCCAAGAGACAGATGAATTTAAGAAGCGTGGACTCACATTGGATGAGCGATGTACTCAACGACGGAGTTGTGCATATTACTCCGAAACGGAATTGTGCATTTAATTTGTGTGTGAAGCATTCAAGTACCACACAAAATGCTTGGAGAGCTTTTCATCCTGGCAAAGGGTACTTGCTTTCTCCGTCATTAAAGGCCGTGTGTGTCGCATTTAGTAAAACGTCCTTAAAGAGTGGAATATTCTGCAGACCCGAGACGTGACTGTTGGAACAAAAAAGAGTGATGTCTAGAATGCCGTCTCTGTGATAAAGAGGTACAGAGCTTCTTCTTTTGCCTTTTCTGGAAACAAAACCCCGGTTTTGTTCTGAAAGACCCTCATTTATGCATTTCTTTTCCGTCCTCGACGAGACTAACACCAACCGGGACGTAGCGTGTTTGGAATGCGGGTTTGTTTACGCACGTGGTTCCATTCACACGGACTGCATTTTTTGGTTTTTAAATGGCGTTGTCTTACGTGATATCTTTTCGGTGTTAGACATAGCTCATTGTATTTCGTATTTGCTAGTACACGTGGTTGACTAGTACACACTGGCTAGTGCTCATGCTTCTGGCCTTACGTGGTGTGGGAAATTTCTTGGGTTCAGGCTGTGCAGTATACCAGATGTCAGGATAAAACCTGTTCGCTTTTTCGGTCACTTGTACGTGCGTCGGGTGGCTGCTGAAGCCCGGTAACAATGGCCGACCGCGTCCGGAAGCCGCCGGTCTGGCGGGCCGGAAGCCGGGCGGCGGCGCCGGGCGATAGCTGGCGCAGCTCGGGCCCGGTGCCGGTCGGAGCGCGCCGGCCGACACCGAGGGCGACTGTTTTCGCGGCGGCCGGCCGCCGGCGGGAGACGCCGCCCGACGCCGGCTGCATGCGAAGGAGGCGGGCCGCGGCGGCTGCGAATAAGGCCGGCTCATTAGTGCAGCGGTGGGCGGGCGCGCCGGCCGGGGCCGCGCCGGACGGAGGCCCCGTGCCGCCGCGCCAGCGCGGGCGCCGATTGATCGGGCCGCGACGGGGCGACTCCGGTCAATTACGGCCGCATTAGCGGGCGTCGTGCGAGGCGGCGGTCGTTTGAGGCTCGAGCCGGTCGGCCGGCTCGCGTGGGCGGACTCGGCGTGCCCGGCCGGCCGTCCTGCCGCGCGCTGCAAGGCCGTGTTGTCTGCCGGCCGGCCGGGGGCCCGGACGCTGATGTCACTGCGCCGCCGTCGCCGCCGCCGCCTCCGCGGTCGCCGCCCGTCTGGGGACGGACCGGCAGGCGCGCGGCCGGACAGTCCCAAGGCCGCTGCGGAGCGGGCGCGGCGCGCTGCGGCGGCAGGGTCCGGCCGGCCTCCCCTCGGCCGCCGTCGGCTGCGTGGCGGGCCGGGCGCGGGCGTCGCCGCGGCGAGACACGCCGCCTTGGCAACGGCCGACCGGCAACAGGCGGTCGCTGGAACCGTGTCAGCTTCCGTCAGCCGCTGGCGGGCCGGCCGGCCGCCCGGCCGAGCCCCTCCGGAGGCCGCCCGCCGCCCGCCGGCCCGCCGGCCCCAGACGGTGACTGCGCGCTTCTGGCCGGCGTCTGCTCCGGAGTGGGTCGTCGCCGGGCCGCCGGCGCCGCGTGCGCCGCGGCCGCGTACAGCCCGGTCGAGGCCTCTGCCGCGCCGCGCGGCCGGCTTGCCGGGAGTCGTCGGCTCGCCGGCCGGCGCTCCGCGGAATGGAAGGAACTCCGCCGGCAGCCGGCCGCCGCGCGGCGTCTGGAGATTTACGGCCGGACGCGGTTCGACTCTGGCCAGCGCCGCCGCCGACTGCAGGAGGCATGCCCGGCTCGGCCGCCGTCGGCCGGCGCCGGAATGGCACGCACTGACGACGCGCATTGCCGCCGGGAAGGCGTCGCCCCGGCCGCTGCCGCTCCCCGACGGTCTGCTGTTGGCGGCTGGCGGCCCGGCCGGCCGCGAGAGGCATCGGCGAAGGCGTCGCTCCGCCGCGCGGGCGTCGTGACGCCGCCGGCGCAGGGCGTGCAGTGAGGCTCCAGTTAGCGGCCACGGACGGCGCCGGCGGTGACGGCCTGCCGACTGGCGGCGGCGCCGGCCGACCGCCCGCAGCGCCAGGTCGTCAGTCTCGAGTCGAGCGAGGCCGGCCGTCGAGCGGCCGACCGCGGCAGTGTCGGCGTCGGCAGCTTATTCCGCCGATTTCCGCGAACGGGCCGAGATAAGCGAGGCTGACGGCCGTGGCGGATGCGGCGTTGGCGCGTTGCATGCCGCGTAATCTCCCCGGGCCGGTACTGGGCGGCAATCCCGGCCGGTTCGGGCCGCTCCGACCCGGCGCCGAGCGAGGATCCGCCGCAGCTGTTCACCTGGACGTCGTCAGCCCGGGGCGAACGTCTTATCGGGCCGCGCCGGGAGGAAGAGCCCGCTGGGCCGCTGTGTGGCCGCCTGGCTCTCCCCGGCCGGTCGGCCCGCCGCTCGCAGGCGGTGCATTTCTGCCGGCGCCGAGCGGAAACAGCACGTCGCCGCCGACAGCACGTCGCCGCCGGCGGCGCGAGTTGGAACTCGCCGCCAGGACGGCGGGCGGGATTTGTGAGCGGGGCGGCGCGGGCGGCCATTGTGCCGCAGCGGCTGACGGCAGCCGCCGCTGCAGCGGGCCGGGCCGGCGGTCACGCGCGGCTCGGCGGCCCGCGGGACTCTGCCGGCGGCGCAGCCGGGCCGGGCGCGCCGCCGGTACTCGGCCGCCTCCGCCGGCCCGGCCGGAATGGCCCATTGGGGACGGCAGCGGGCCGGGCCGGGCAGTTACGGCGAGCGACGGCGACGGCCGGCGGGTCTGGCCCGGACAGCTGCGGCGCCGGCTGACATCGGCAGCGGCGGCGCCGTTATTGCTTACCCTCCCCCCTGCCGCCCGCTCTCATCTCCTCTCCGTTCTCTTTCCTCTCCGCCTATCTCCTGTCGTTCTACCCCCTCTTTCTGTTCTGTCTGTCCTCTCTTCCCCGCTTACATGTAGCATCTACCCTGTCGCTCTTCCTCTTCTTTGTCCTCTCTTTTCCCTTGTTTTCCTCTTGTCGTCCACTGCTCTTCCTGCCGTCGTCTCATGTCCTCTGTCTTCACCCCACGTCTCCCTTTCTCTGGGTTCCCGGCCTTTCTCCATTAACCCGCTGATCCCTGCAATCCTATCGGGACGCGCGGTGCAGGCTTTTGAGCACGGTCTCCCGTGTCGGCCGGTCCGCGGGTCGTGCCGCGTCGTTCGGCCGGCGCGCCCGCGCCGGGGCCGGTGGCGTGCTGCGGCCGGCCGGGGCCCGGCCGTGGCCGGTACGGCACGCCCGCGGCCGGCCGCCGGCCGCCGGTCGATGGCGGACTGCCAGTCACGGGTCGCCGTCCCGGTGACCGTCCCGGTCCGGGAGCGGCTCTCCGAGCGGCGTGGCACCGCCGGCCGGTGTCTGCTCGGAGTGAGCGGTGTCGTGTGCCGCCCTGGTCATTGGTGAGCGGTGCCTGGTCAGGGCACCGGACGGTCGTGGTCAGGAAGGAGGCCAGCGGTTGGCCGTCGGCAAAGCCTTGGTCCGTCCCCCGGTTCGGCCGGTGCCTGACCTGGCCTAACACCTCTCGTCTGGCGGCGATGCAAATGCCGGCCGGACGGGCCGGCCATGGCCGCCGACCGGTCGCCGCCGACGCCCGGCGTAAATCCTGCCGGTATCTGCGGCCGCATCTGGCCCGGCCGGCGCACGGCGGCCGCCGCGCCCCGTCGCCGTCGACGGCCCCGTAATAACGCCGGCCGCCGCCGCCGGGATATTGCCACTCGGCGAGGGCGGCCGGGTCGGCCGGCCGGCGGCGCTCCTGCCGATTTTTGTCATGGTAATTCGGGTGGGCCAACCGGGCGGCCGGCCGGCCGCCTTTGTTCGGCGTCCGCGCGGCGGATCGATGGCCGGTCCGGTGTGCGGCCGCGGCCGCCGCGCCGCCGCGCCGCCGCGCACAAAGAGCCGGACGGACGGCCGCGCCTTTTTGCGCGGGACTGCGCGCGCGCGAATCCATCTATCACGGCGCGGCGCGGCGCTGCGGCGGCCGCGCCGCGACGCCGGCCGACCCCGTTTTCCCGGCGGCAAAAAGACGCTTTTTGCGGCGGGAAAAACTGCTGGCAATGATTGGCGCTCCGTGTTGCAGGGTGCCCTCGCGGCAGGCCGGCCGGGCGCTGGGAGGCTGCGGAGGGAGGGCTGACGCGGGGCGGGCGACGGACGGTGCCCTCTGGGCCGCGCCGTGCTCGGGGCGGACTGTTCCCTGTCTCTCGGCTGATTAGGCGCGGAACTGGGAACGAAGGCGTAAATATTTTGCTTGTGGGAGCAATCGACCGGGCGTGAAGTTTTTGCGGTTTTATGGCTTTGCGTTGTTTAGTTAACTTTCATTGTTGTTATGCGTGGCGATAGAGTCAGTCTTATTAACTGAACTGTTTTTATTTTATCCTTAAGAAATGTGCTGGCAGTGGAGGTTGAATAACAAAGCCATGTTTTTGTAGACACAGTCAGGCATAAAACGTTTCCTCCATTGCAACAAAAATATCATTTTAGGTGACATATCGCTACCGAAAGTTGCCGTACTCCACGAATTCCGGGAATGATTTTGCCATGTAGCGGGATGCGTGTCAAAACCGTAACCGACGCATGTGCTCCCAGCTGTTTTTATGACAGACTGCTGCAATTCGTCCGGCGGAACAGCTGACTGCTGCGTTTTCTTGTCGCCCCGTTTCCGCCGCAAAAAAGGGTGGGCGTGGCGGAGCGGGCCGCTTTTTGCGCCCCATGTCGAGTACGCAGGCCGCACCGGTCGTGGGCGCGGCCAGCCGCAGCTGCTCGCGTAACCGCACGGATTGGTCGTTAGCATCTGCCCCGGCTCGTCCGGGGAGCCGGGAGACAGGTGCTGTTTGGTGGGCGCCGCAGACCGCGAACGGGCTGCTGTTAAAGGCGGGGCGGCCGGGTGGCGCGGTACGCACGTGCCACGCGCCCGATCTGGACATGTGTTGGGGTGGCGGTGCGTTTGTCTGTACCGCGCGTGCTGCTGTCAGGAGGACACGTGCGTGCCGTTACCCGGCACCAGCTGAGACGGCCGAGGCGTCGGCTGCTCGGAGCGAAGCGTGCGTGCCTCTCTGGCCGACTCGGTGTGTCGGTAGTACTGAGCTGTCACTGACGCAGTTCCGTGGCGAATGGTATGTTGTAACCGGTTACGGCGTCGGCGCCGCCGTCATCACCGTCATCATGGCTGATGACGTTATACGAGATCTTGCCTCGGGCGTTGACCGTGGACTCGATTGCGTGGGGTCCGTTTCGAAAGGAAAAACTGAACGGTGCGTCGTTCTTCTTTGTAGAAGCCCTGGCATTTGTTGTTCGCAGCCAGTATTTAATGTCCGGAAGCGTGATGCATCCTGACAGCTACCGTCGCTAATTGAAGGTGCGCTGCTTTAACGTGCACGATCTGCGGAGCGCTAGAGGCGGTGCTGTTCGCGATGCCTACACGCGAAGCGCGCACATCCCATTTCCCACGCAGCCACGTCATCCGTGCCTCGCAGTGCCAGATGCGGATCGGGGTTCGGCCTGTCTAAACACGGTCGGTCGGCGTGCCGGCCGCGGCCGTGGGACGGCCGAGGCCGCGGCGTCCTGCGCGGCAGGCGCGACCGAACCCTGCGACCGGACCGAGTCGTGCAGCGACCGTCCGTGGTCGGCCCCATTAGCGGCTCCCGCTGTGGCGTGCCGGCCGGCCGTGGTCTGGCCGGCGTGAGAAACCGCGGGCCGATGGCCCTGTTGCGGAGGGGCATTTTCTCACTGCGTCAACATCCGGTGTTCGTCAGGCGCGGCCGGGCCGTTGCGCGCTACCGGCCGCTGTTTGGTTTCGGTCTTTTGGCGGCCGTCGCGGCGTGATGTGGCCGTGATCTCACCGCGTGAGGCTCGTGGCTCAGAGGGCTCGTGGTCCGCCGTCTCCCCGATGTCGGTCATGTTGCCGAAGGCGATACGTGGGCGAAGCGACGCTGGAGGTGGGTGGAGCGGTTCATCACCGCTTTAACGTCGAGCTCGATCCCGGAGCGGGCCGACAATGGACGTGGCTGATCGCGGGCGGCTCCCGCGCGGTCGGCGCCCGCCTGCACTGGGGCAGACCGCGGCGTGGCCCGGACCTCCGCCTCCGCGACGACGTTTCCCACGCGGTCGGCCGCCGCCGGAGGGGCCCACCACGTCACAAACGGACGTCAGCGGCCGGACAGACGTCAGATGGTGTTTGCTTTGTATTGCTTATGCGCAGCGTTTTCCTTGAAGTGTCAAGTCCCTGGTTAGATTCTGGCGTTTTCCGGCGGGGTCGGAGTCAGTCATACGTGCCAGCTGGCGCGGATGTGGTGGGCGCTGATTGCGGCAGACCCTCTGATCCGTAAATTGACATGAGACACGGGTGACGTTTGGGGGCGCTAACCCTCGAGCGTGCAGCAGTTGCACAGCCGGTCGCTGTGGGCGGCGGCCTGGCGGGACGGCTCAGCTGACGAACTTCAGTCACGAGACAGACGGGAGACGGGGGCCGCTGCGTCACGAGCCCTTGGTGAGGGTCAGCGGCACGATGGCGGCTGGCCGGGCGGCTCGACCCCGGCCAGGACTGCCCCCGCGCGGCCGCCGCCGGCGGGGAGCGGCCCGCCAGGAGCGGCCCGCCGCGGCCGGCGCCACGGTGGGCGCCGCGGGCAGCCGTCGCCGCTTTACGACGCCAGCCGGAGGGGTTAACGACGGGGGCCGTGACCCTTTACGAGCGCGGCCGGGGTTTGATGGCGGGGCCGCGCGGCCCCTGGCGACGGGCCGCCGCCGGGGCCGGCGGACAGCTGGCGCCGCCGCGATCGGCCCGGCTGGCACCGGCGGCAATCATTCGCCCCTCCCGGGACGGCCGGCTGTCGGTGCTCGATGAGATCATCAGCCGTGATAAACTGGACTCGTCGGCGCCGCCGGCCGCCGGGACCCGCGGCGGTGCGGGCCGCGGCCGCTGGCCCTGCCCGGGCCGACCGCGTGACCGATCGGACCACCGTCCTGACCTGGTGCCGAGTGACTGTGGGCCTGACTTGGTCGCGGACCGAACTGATGACGGACCTGGTATACCACCTGATAGATTCGGTTGTGGCTAGACCGCATGCCAGGTCCGCCCGGCCGGATGAATGACTTGGCGTGATGGGCGACCTGACCTGACGGAGCGACCTGATGACGGACGTGACCTGATGGCGGGCGTGACTTCATGACGGACCGGACCCCATGACCGACCTGATTCCGACGACAGACCCGGTGAACGGACCTGCCGGCCGGCCCGTATATCAGACCTGTCCGGACTTGAAGCCAGCGGTGTACCTGGCGGCCGACTGGCGTAACGGAGCCCGGCCCGGCACCGGCGCTGCCTGACATTGACCAGACCCGGAGCCGACACGTGGCGGCGGCGGCGGCCTCGGCCGCGGCTACCCGTCGTCGAGCGGTGGTCATGACTCGAGCGGTGCGGCTCGCGACAGCGAGGGACGCCGCCGGCCTAAAGGGGTCGTGTGTTATCCGGCCGTCTGCCCGTCCGACCGCGATGAACCGCGAGGTGGACTGCCCTTTACTGCTCTTAACTTCCACGGGGGATCATTGAGGACTTCAGAGAAAAACAACATATGATTGCGGTCGTAAAGCTCCTGGCAGGCGGCCCCCCATCTGTAAACACTAATTCACGCTCATGAGCCTCGCGCTCCCCGGTTGCCAAGGCCTGGTAAGAGGGGACGCCAGGGCACAGCTGGCCTCGTGCCGCGCACAGCTGGCGCCGCCCACCGCCAACAATGGCCGAACAGCATCTCCCGGGAGCGGGACTCTGAAAAGTGGCGAATCGACAGATCTTACCTGCACCTGCGGGAATATCGAACGAGGTACCAAAGCGCTTGGAAAGGGTTAAAATCGGCGACTGCGTTGTGCTTTGGGACGATTTCACTGACGGCGCGGGCCGCCGCAGGTCACGTGGTCGCGTGGGACGAACCGGCTTCAACCGTCGCGGTGCCGTGCGTGTCGTTGCTGATCGACCCCCTCTCTGCGTCCACAGGGCCGGTGTAACCGCGAGAAGCCGCCATGCAAGTACTTTCACCCGCCGCAGCACCTCAAGGAGCAGCTGCTGATCAACGGCCGGAACAACCTGGCCATCAAGAACGCGCTGATGCAGCAGTTCGCCGCCGGCAGCCTACCCATGCCGGGCACCGTGCCGGTTAGTAGGCGACGGCCGGCGGGCAGCGGCCGCCGCCGCCGCCGCGTCTGCAGCGCCGGCGCGCACCGCCCGCGGCCCCGGTCCGGCCCCGCCGCCAGTTCACAGCGCCATTCCCGCCGTTCTGGCGCCGAGGCCGCCGAACAAGGCCTGTCGGCCGCCGGCGCGCCGCGCCGCTTGCGGTAAAGTAGTCATGAATGGCTGAATGGGCGGCGGCCGGGCCGGGCCGGCCGGCGGCGCGGTGCGCGCCCGCCGTGTGGGGTGCTCACGTGCCAGCTTTAGCCGTCCGCCTGTACTAACGAGCCGGCCGAGCGCGCTCCGCCCGGCGCCGCTGGGTGTGCCGCAGCCGACCTGCCCGGCCACTCCGTGCATGGCCGTAGTGTGGCGCGGGCTCCCGCTTCCGTCGCCGCCGCCTTCACGTCCCCCGCCGCCATCACCGCCCTCGTCGTGCCCCCAGTCCTGCCCGCGCGGTGAGCCGCGCGCCGCTGCCGCCGGCCGGGCGGTGGGGGGACCGTTTTACGCCGTCACGTGACGTTGCAGACTGGCGCCGGCGGATGTGGTAGCGATGGTCGTAAAGCAGACGGCCGGCCCGGTTACGATGCCAATTACATTATTCAGCTGTCCAAGGTCGCCGGTCGATGGCCCATGGCGACTGCGGCGGGACGCGGCGCCGCCCGTCTGGCGGGGCCGTCCCCGGCGCACGCCGCCCTCCGGCGCCGCCTGACACAGGCCGGCCGCGTTCGAAACGGGACCGCCGGGGGCTTGAAGCGCCGGCTTCGGGCGTCGATGTCGGTGGGTGAACGTGGCTGCTGGCTGTTGGCGTGCCGGCTGGGTCGCAGCTGAGGGTGGGAGCTTTGCCCTGCTTTTCAGACGGTCACTGGTTCAGCTGGGGTTGGGAGCGATGCACGGGACGGGCCAGAAGACCAGGGGCCGGCAGTTGCAGCATATAGGCGGACGCTGCGGTCTGTTTCACCGTCGTAACGCCGACTGCGCCACAGGGTTTCCCCGGGCCGTGCCTCGGCGAGGGTCGATGCCGCTTTCTGGCGGTCGGACGCCCTCGCCGCGCCGCCGTCTTCCTGGCGGGCGTCTGTTCGGGAGCCGCGGTGTATCGGCCGCCTGCGATTCTCCCGCGATCGCCGTCCTCGGTGACCGCTGCGTGCGCGGAGGAGGGGGCGGGGCCCGCGGCGGGAAACGGAAGACGGCCGGCGGTCGGACAGCCACAGTGGGGAGATGGCTGCACGGGTTGTGATGGTGGTTTTCTGAAGGAGACGCTGGACTTAACAGAAAGGGGGCAGAAAGGGGGGGGGTCGGGGTCGTGGCTGGGCTGGATATCGGACTGAAATACTTTCCCGTATAGGCACTTGGTCCTCACTGGTTTGGCTGTCAGACCTTTCGCGTTCGAGAGACGTCAGTACATCAAAGTTCTACACTTCTTCCGTGCTGCCTTCAAATATGTACAATTCCGTGATGTTAAATTGCCAATTAAAGTCTATCCTTCATGGAAATTTTAAGGATTCCAGACTGTCGTCCGCGAAAATTGAGATTTTAGCTCAGCGGTGCGAAGCGGATTAACTAATCCGAAAGCAACAAAGTTTGCCGTGCGGATTGCCTAGGCGTTTCAGACTGCTTGACATTCGGGCGGCCGCGCCGGGCCAGAGCCGTTCGCGGAAGCGGCCAACTTCTGCGGCCACGCTCCAGTGGACCTGTCCAGATGGTCCGGCCGGCAGGCCAGGGCGCAGCCGCCGCTAGACGTTGCTGACGCGGAGCGCTAATAACCGGTCCAGTTTCACCCTTTGCGTGGGAACGGCGAGCCGCCGCCCACGGGCTGCTGCTCTCTTTGAGCTCGCGTAATCTGCAGGTCCGGCTTCGGCCCCGCCGCTGCGGAGTAGGACGCCCCCTCCCCGTGGCGACGCGCGGACGGGAGCGGCGCGGCGCGGCGCGTGCGGGACGCCGCGGCCGCCCCTGGGAGGAGCCGGCCGACGCCGGCGGGGTCCGGGCTCCGCCGAGAGTCGGCGGGCACGGCGGCCGGCCGCCGGGTCCGGCCGGCGCCGCCTGATAACCGGGTGATTGGTGATGGCGGCCGCCGTGATGGATGCCGCCCGCTCGGGCCTGGCCGCCGTCCCGTCCCGGCGCCGGCCGGCCGGCTGCGGCGCCGGCCCGACAGATGCCGCCGGTGCGCCGCCGGCTGGTCCCGTCCCGTCCTTCGGTCCTGCCGTCCGTACTGTGCTGCCTCCCCTCCCGTTCCGACGCCACTCACACACGTCTTGCGCCCAGTCTGTGTGCTCGGCTGCGCTGTGGGCTTTGTGTACCGTGTGTAAATCGACTAGTACGTAGCTGAGTGTCGTTGGCAGCTTGGTGTGTGGTCGGACGCTGAGAGGGTGTTCTGTCTCTTTCCGGCCAGGTCAACGGCCCAGGGCAGATGGTTTTGGCCTATGCGTCCGGTGCCGAGGTAATCGACGCGCGACGCGCACCATCTCTGTCGAGACGCGCCGGCGCCTCTGTCGCTCCCGCTTCCCCGCTCGAGGCGCTAGATGGCGGCCGCTCTGGCTCGGCGGCCGGCGCGCCCGAAACGGGCGCCGGCCGCGCCGCTTGCTGCCGGCCCGTGTTCGGCGCCGGTCGGCGTGGCGACCGAGCGGCGCCGTCGTAAAGCCGGCGCCGGTCGATCGGCCTGCCGCCGGCAGCGCGCGCTCTGTGTTGCCCTTCGCCCGCCGGCCGCCGCCCGCCGCGGCCGCCCTTCTCCGCAGCACCGTCAGAAGCAGCCCCCGGAACGTACGAGGGCCCATGAGGCCGCCGCCTCGGAAGTTTTGTCGTTAGCCCGAGGGAGCTCAGGCGAAATTGTCGCATTCTTGGGGCGAAAATGTCGAGTTTGTGGGCCGCCGACCGCGTCGCTGAATGCTCGTGCTGTTGTACCTGCCGCGCCGCCGCCGCCGCCGCCTCTGTCGCCGTGGCCCGCGCCTCTGCCGCGGCGGGACCGCCTCTGCCGGCGCTGACCGACGCAGTCCTGTAGATGCCAGCCGCGGAAGCGAGACGCCTGCCCTAGCCGGAGCCGCCGCCGCGTAGTGAGCTAGCGCCATTTGTCTAGGTGTTGTGACGGCTCCGCACGGCCGCCGGAGCTGCGGCCGCTCCGAGCCTGCTGCGGCGCTCCTGCAAGCAGACGCTGACGGGTGGCGCCGTCTGGCCGGCGGCACCCTCGCCGTCGGCCGCTGCATGGGCCTGCTCGGCTGCACCCGCGGCTGCCCGCCGGCCTCCTTACCGCCCAGGCCTCGACCGCCACCGGACCCTGTTGGGGGCGCAGGACGTCGCCGACCGGGACGTCTTCGCGCCCAGCCTCGGTTCCGGTGGCCGGGGGCCGGCGACTGGCCGGCAGAGGCAATGGACCGACCCTTCGGAGCATTGCGTCGTGCTGCCTTCTGCTTTTGCTTGTCGGTTCCCCACGGGGAGGAGATGCAGAGCTGTGTTATTCTGCTGTTGAAGGGGGGCTCGCGATGATGGAGGCTGCCAGGCCATTCCTGACGTCTCCGCAGTTGGCGGCCCCCTGGCGGTGGCCACCCACAGTCAACGTTTCCGCTCTCTGCCGATAGATGACGTCGCCGACGGCGCAGATGTACAATCTGCCGCCCAACATGACGCAGTTCTACACGGCGGCGCCGACCCAGGCGGTGGGTGAGGCCGGCATGGTGGCGCCGCTGGCCATGCCGCAGCTGCAGCAGAAGATGCAGCGCTCGGACCGGCTCGAGGTCAGTGCCGCGCCGCCGCCGCCGGGCGCCGGCCGCGGCGGCGGCCCGGGGCCGCCCGGGCCCGGCGCCGCCTCAGTGCTGCTCTGTCCACAGGCCGGCTGGGTGCGTGTGGGGGAGTGTGCCATATACATAGAGGTGGTGTCGCCTGTCTGTCCGGCGCGCGCGCGCGCTCCCTCTGGCTCTCTGGCTGTCCCCTCTCTCTGTCCGTCCACCTGCGTGTCCGTGCGGGCCGCGAGGCCGTGTTGTGATGTCCCGGCGACGAGCTACACCACCATGCTTCCCGCCAGACACCGGCACCGGGCAGCCGTAGGAGAGCACACCGCTTTGACCCGACTCACTCTGTCGATGCCACCCTCTGCAGCATCTGTCACCTCTGCTGCCGCCGCCGCCGCCGCTGCCGCCGCCGCGCCGCCGCAGCAGCCGCCGCCGCCGCCGCTAAATCAGTGTCTCCCGCAGCCCCCGCCCGCCCTCGGCCCGACGCCGCCTCGGGGCAGCTTGGTTGCCGGGTTCACGCCTCGCGACTCGCCCGTCCCGTCCGCTCCTCCCGTCGACACGTGGTCGTCCGTCTCTCCCCCCACGCCCTCCCCGAGAGGTCCAGATGTCGGCGACAGCTGGCTGACTCGATCTGGAGAGGAGTAAACCCTTGCCCGGAACAAGAGTAGAAAGCACCCAGTCCACCTCTTGGAAACCAGTACTAAAAATTCATGGGAAGCCTTCCATCTGCGAGGCTGCTGTGTGCAGCCACGGGCTGGAATAGTGTCTGTTTTGAGTACCCCGTAGTGCCACCCCTCCCGGAGCCCACCCGACCCGAAGGCCGCAGTCGGCTTGGGACCCCACCCCCCCCCCCCCGCCCCGCCCTCCGCCGTGCGTGCGCCGCCGGCGAGGTGCGACCCCAGCCCGGCCGGGCCCAGCGGCCGGCGCGGCGGGCCGACGACGCCCGCCGGCCGGCCGGCCGCGGCGTCGGCCGCCGACGCCTGAGTCGCCCTGTGCTGGCTGTTGTTGCAGGTGTGTCGCGAGTTTCAGCGCGGCGCGTGCAAGCGCGCCGAACAGGAGTGCCGGTACGCCCACCCGCCGGACCAAGTGGCGGTGGACGACGGACAGGTCACTGTGTGCATGGACGCGGTGAAGGGCCGGTGCGGCCGCGAGCCGTGTCGGTACTTCCATCCCCCCTCCCACCTGCAGGCCCAGCTGCGTGCGCCGCGAGCTTCCCCCGCACTGGTAGGCACCCGCCCGCATGGTCACGTGCCAGTCGCGCTCTGTTTCTATTTCTATCTATATATCTGAGCTCTCCATTTTTCTCTTTCTCTCTCCGTCGCTTTCTGTCGTTCTCTTTCTGGCCCCTCCCGCCCCCCGTTCTTGGTCTTCTCCCCGTCGCCAAGTCATCTGATTGTCACACCCGTTGTAGGTCATCATAGCTGCATTGTGATCGTCATGAAGCGGAATAACTTTTTGATGTAAGTGCTCTTCGTATGAGAGAAAAAACATTAAATTGGTATGGTTTTAAACTAGCAGGCTATAGAAGAGGTATCCAGTTTTTTGTTTGTTGGCGGGTGGTTTGATCTCTTCTTAAAGCATCGCGTTGCCTTATTGCTGTTTGCGTCTCACTTCATTCTTCATGTATAGGTATAGTATTCCGTATATTTCATGGTCTGGTACCCCTGGTATTGATAAAGCACCATTTCAGTCATTTTTTAGTAGTCAGTGGGCTTGAGCAGCAGGCAAAATGGTTTGTCGTCTTTGTGATTGCATTTATGGGCACCCCGATATCGATGGTGACGGCCCTACCTCCATATTCCCGTGCATTGCCCTTTTGTCGCACCTTTCCTTTCTTTCAGCTTCATTCCTTTTCCCATCCCGCTATCATTGAGCTTTTTTTTATATTACGCTGTGCCTGTCTCTTTCGCTTTCTGTTCGTCGCGCTCGCTCGCTCGCCATGTATCAAATGTATTCCCAGCGTAACGATCGAAGAGTTATTTGACGCTGACATTACTAGTAAACTCACGGTTTGTTCTCACTGATTCAGTCTTCTGGCTGGGTTTCGTGCTCACAAATTGCGCTGGATTCTTCGCTGCCCGTCAATGTCGTGATATTTCACGTCGTGGCATGCCTAATTTTGCATGCTCGGCGGCGAAGTCTCGTTAACAAGCCCGTGCGGAAGTTCTCGGGAAATTTGTGTGATCTTTGCTCGTTAAAGGACGGCTCTAACAGTTCATGCCGTGGTAACTGCTAGCTAAACATCTGGGTTGAACTAATCACAACATTTGCCGTTTTATCATTTGGCATTTACCGTTTTTCCATAACTTTGCTGGTGAAAGTGTCTTATTGCAAATTTGTAACCTTTACCGTACCAAATTCATGCCATGTTACGATTAAAGTTTCATTGGGTGCGCCGTAAACGGCTGTTTTAGCAACGTCAGCCATTCCGCTGTTTTGAATTATTCATTCACCAATTTCAGCTTGCATTGTTATCCCATGCATACGCGGATCAGGCGTTATTTCTCTGCCGCCTTGGCCTTCATAGGGCTTGTTAAGAATATGTCGTGCAGCGTGTCGTTGAACTGCTCCCAGATCCTCCTCCTATAAGACGTTTCTCGGTCACAACACCACATAGCCACAGTGACAGCACCCGGTCCCCGCAGTTTCGTTCAGACCAGCAGGCACCGTTTTAGGTGGTTATTCCTCTCCCCATTGTATCACAGACAGGCGGTGAGCCCCAGCTGGTCGCCTTCCCCTCCCCCGCTGACCGCTCGCACCCGAGGGCATGTGACGTCACATTCAGCATGGCTGGTCTGTGCGGGCTGCCCAGACGCTTTCGATGTTGTACATATGTCGGAGCCGGCGTCGGCCGCCGGCGGACGGCGTTCGTCGCGCCCTCGCCTCGTGCTCGCTCGCTGCCGTCGTGCCGCGCTTCCTCCTTCGCTCGAGCCCGCGGGGACGGGACACGCTTCGCAGCCCGCGGACAGGCGTGCCACCTGCCGGCCGGGTGCCAGTCGGCGCTTTGAACGGCGCCGCCAGATGGCGGGCCTGTCCGCCAAGCCGACGCCGGGTACATGTGGCCAGGTTGAGGGACAACAGGGAGCTTTGGACGCCCCGGTAGCCACGTGTCTTGTTCGGTGTGAATATGTACAGACCGTGCGTGTTTGTGCTCGAAGTGACCTACTTTTCAGCGGCTGTCGGCAGCGGAGAAGGAGGAGCACGGCATGCCCGCTTCTGTCTTGGCATTGCGCAGTGTCGGAACACACACACGAGTACACAGACATTCACGCGCCTTCCAGACGTGCTGCTCTAACGGTCGGCGTGACAGCACGCCAGATGAGCGCGCTGCACGTGCTGCTAGGTGACGGGTGATCGGGGGGGGGGGCAGCTGTCCGCTCGGACCGTTGTGCTTGGTCCGCCGGGCCGTCGGTCAGGGCTGGCCCCTGTCTGTACATAGCGTCCGAGCCGGCGGCCAGTCGTCGGCCGGCGGGCCTCTGCCACGTCCGCCCATGCCCCGCCCATGCCCGTGTCGCCCGTTGAGTTCGTTACGTTGACGCTGCGTGTTCTCTTTCTCTCTGTTCCCTCTGCCTGGCTGTGGCTGCGTTTGGCGTCGCCGCTCTGCGTTTGTCCACCGACGCGTGCACGGACCGCCACCCGACCCGCTTGGCTTGGCGCTTGCACCTCACTAACGGACAGGCCGAGCCGCCGCTGGAGGCCAACCGCAAGCGGCCGCGCGACGCCGCCGACGACCTGGTCAGGGCACAGACGGCCGCTTAGCACGCGCCTGGCAGCGGACGCGCGCCGAAACACACCGCACCGCGCCGCCCTCGCCGCCACCGCGCGCCGCCGGCCCGGCTGCCTTGGGGCCGCGGTTCCTTCAGGACTGCCGGCCGCCTTCTGGTGTACATACCTCCAGCCGGCCGACTGGCCCGCTCGCTTTATTCCACGCGCTGAAATTTCAGCCTGCGTGCCTTCGGGCACTGCAGGGGACGCTTGAACGGCGCTCCTTGGTCGCTCGTGTACATTTTCCGTTCCGTTTTTCGGAGCGAGGGCGGCCGCTGGTCGAGGATTGGTCTGAACGGTGTGACGTCACGTTCAGGTCGCGGCACGCGGTGCGGTGTGTTTCTGCCCGTCCGAAACTACGGTGTGATTTACGATTATTGCATAATGCTCATGATTGACATCAGTTCTTCCGTCTGTTTTCTTTGGCACTTGAGTGTACGCGATTGTCGGCCTAAAGAGCGCTTGAGCGATTGATCTAAACATTGCATGGCTGCCGACGACCTGTTAAATATGTTCCACGTGGTTGACGTCCCTCGTTTCCGTTGATTCTGTTGAGTTTGCCCGGCCCTGGCAGCCCGCGCTCCTTTCCCAACAAATCAAAACACTCGATAGGCCTGTTGGAGTGGTTCGCCGTCTCTTGCTCCGTCCGCCATTTGAGCGCGCTCTGTCTCTACTTTCAGGGCGAGCCTGCGTACGACGCTCAAGTATACTTTGGTGTAAGTGACGCCGCCGGGTCGGCCGCATGCTAGCCGTGGTCCGTCACGCGCCTCGCGCGGTCGTGGCGCCACCTCGTGCGCGCTCTGTCTCTCTCCGTCCACCTCTGGCATTGCTCTCTCGCCGTCGCTCTGTCTCTGCTGTGGCGTTCGTCTGTCCGTCCCCGCGCGAGAGGGCTGTGGGCCGGACAGCGGCCGCCGCCCTGCTGCGCTGGCGCCCTCCGACCGTTCTCGGCCGGCCCGGCCCGGCCCGGAGCGACCGACACTTCTCCGTTCACGTGTCCGACCCCGGCGCGCGCACCGGCGACCGACCGACCAAGTGTCCGACACCGCGCGAGCGCGAGCGACGCCCGGGAGCGGCGCCCTGGTGCCGCGTGGCTGGCGTGGGCCGGAGGAGGCGCGGCCGACGTGCTGGCTAACCCGTCGCCGCTTGCCCTCAGGCCTTCCCCGGTATGGGCGTGGCCTACAAGCGTTCAGCGGGGGACAAGGCGGGCATGCCGTGTTACCCCGCGCACAACGCTGCCAGCTATCAGCAGCTGATGCTGCAGCAGCAGCAGAACTATCTGCACCAAACATCATGTGAGTACCCGGCCGACCAGGAGCGGCCCGGCAGCGCTCACAGCGGCGGCAGCGCCGGCGCCCCGGCCACCAGCGGCGCCACCGCCTCCGCCACCAACGGGCTGGCCGGCGCGGCCTCGCCGCCGCCCAGCTCCTCGGCCAGCGACAGCGGCGCCGGCGGCCACGAGGTGGCCGTGGCGGCGGCGGCGGCGGCAGCGGCGGCGGCCGCCTCCTCGCAGCAGACGGTGACGGTGAGCTCGGGCCTGGCATCCACCCTGACCACGTCCTCGCTCATGGCCAACACGGCGTCCGTGCCGCTCATCAACCCGGCCATGTACACCGGCTACTCCATCAGCAAGGCGGCGCTGCCGGCGGCCGGCGCCTCCGCGGCCGCCGCCCGGCCCGTCTTCCCGATGGCGGCGGCGGCAGCGGCGGCCGCCGGCCTGCCCGCGGGCGCCGCCACCGCTATGGCGCTGCCTGCCGACCAGCTGCTGTTGCACCAGCAGCAGCAGCAGCAGTACCAGTACCAGTACCAGCTGCGGTTGCAGCAGCAACAGCAGCAGCAGCGCCTGCTGCAGCAGCAGCAGCTGCAGCTGATGCAGCAGCAGTACGCGACCAGTCCGTACCTGCAGCCGGCGGTGTACGCGCAGCCGGGGGCGGCCGCCGCCGCTGCCGCCTACTCCACCACCTCCCCGTACCTGACCGTCGGCGGGTCCGCCTCCCCCTACTTCGCCATGGCCGGCTACGGCCAGCCGGGCGTGCTGGCCAGCCAGCAGTCCATGCTGTCCGGAGTCGCGCCCGCCCAGTCAGGCCTGGCCGCCGCCAACGCCGCGGCCGCCGCCGCCGCCGCCTACGCCCAGATTCAAAACGGGGAGCCGGCGCTCAAGCGCATGCGCAAAATGTAACTGTCGGCGTCCGCTGCCGGGCGCCGGACACGCTCTTTCAGCACCGCACAGGGCGGCTCGGGAGGGCAGCCGCTGTCGCTGGACGGGAGCCGGGCCGCCGCGCCCGCGACGTGTGATAAGACTGTGAGCCGCGCGCCACTCCCGTGGCGCCGGCGTCCAGAGCGCGCGCGACTCTCCGCCGTCGCGTCCCGAGGCCCAGTTGTGATAACGTCGGTGTCAGGGGAGGAGGGCGGACAGAGATGGAGAGCTTAAACGCTAGTTTGCCGGGCTTAGCCGGCCGCCCGATTTTCGGAACTTTCTTTGTTTAACATATCGTGCGGGCCGGATTGTCTCACGTTAAGGGGTACGTTGTTCAGTATGGACGTGTTTGCATATCACCCTGTCTAGGTGTTAGCTTTGGTAAATTTTGATTTCGGTTGTGCCATATGATGGCGGTATTGGACGATTGTGTGCTTGTGTGTTAACGTAGACAAGCTCAGTCGTGATCGGTCTGACAGTGCAACTGTCCTAAAAGAAAGTCCCACTGTGCCGCTTCGGCGTTGGATTTGGCCATATTTTTATGTCCCTGTTTCTAAACGTGTAGTGTCGTTCCAGTAGCCGGGAGCGAGAAAAGATCGCGCACGGGAGGGAGAGCAGGAGAGCGCGCGCGTGGTTGTTGATTGGGCCGGGTGTAGTTTAGCCGCCGGCGCCGCGGGCCGCCGCCGGCCGGGCGGCTGCCGGTGGAGTCGGCGCCGGCAGCGCCGCTGACCTCGCCGCCTCGGCCGCCGCGGCCGGCGGCGCCAGCGGCGCGCTGCCGGCGCCGGCGCCGGCGCCGCGCCGCGGCCGGGCGGCCCGCCCGCCGCCGGCCGCCGCGGCCGCGCCCCGTCTGTGATGGCCGCCGCTCGCTGCACGCTCTGTTCGCTTGGTGGCCTGCCGCCGGCGGCTGCGCGCCGCGATGGGGCGCGCGCCGCGCCTTGTTGTTTTTAATGATAGCCGTGTCGGTGCCGTACTTAGCCGTTGGACACAAGCCGTTCAGTCACAACTGTGGTGCCAAACTGGAGAGCTTGTTTGCCCGGCGAGTGTTGCGGGCGGGCTGCGCGCCCGCTGGCCGCCGCGCCCGCTCTGTGCTGCCGTGTACTGGACGCGTGGATTGGCTGTTGTACTGTCGGCGCGGTGGCGAATGCAGCGCACTTGGCTACATGCAGGCCGGGCCGGCCGGGCGCGAGCGACCGCGTCACGCGCCGCACTGGGCGCCGCTGCGTCACTCGGCGGCCGCTCGGGCCCGGCCGCCGCCGGCGCGTCTCGCGTTTCGGTGCCATTTTGTACTAAGGTCCGGATCTCTGGTCGCTGGCTTCGTTTGGGCCGTGCGTGGGCCTGTGTCGTCTCCGTTTGCCGCCGGCTTGTTTGACTGCGGTGATTCTGGACTGGTCCAGCCGCCTCTGGTGCATGCGCGCGCATCTAAAACGACCGGCCGTCGTCCGTACACTCTCTAACGCACGCCTCCCGACTGACACGCCCGCTCACGCGATGCGCCTCCGCCGGGCCGCGCCGGGCCGGCCCGGGCGCCGAACGTGACTAACGTGCTGAGCCGGCACGCGGAGGCGCGCGACCCCCAGTCGCGTGTACAGGCGCGCTTGGTGGCCGCTGCCTGGCGAGCGTCGGCGGCTGCGGCCCGGCTGCTTCCCGCCCCGCCTCTCGTTCGCGTGGTTCCCAGTGTGTGCACCACGGGCGGCAGACTGCACAACTTGCAGTTAGCGGATTGCCTCGTAGATGGCATTGTAAGATACGGCTCCTGTCGCTGAGCGATCCGCTTGCTGGCTTGCACGATGAACCGTGTACTTGCTGTTTGTCTACACTCTCGGTGTGTATTTCTATGTTTGTATTAGTCAAGTCGTGTTATAAATGGTACTGTACCCAATTTTGGGCTCTTCTTTTTTCACTAATATTTTAGAAGCTTGAGGCCACGAGTGATGACGGACGTCGGGAAAGGTGCTTTTGTAGTCCGAACCGCTTCCCAGCTTCATATGTGATGTCATTTTACCAGTCATTAATTTCTCTCTGTTTGGCTTTTCCATGTTCTTCCCGTAACATCGACCTGCTCATCCTGCCTCGGTCCTGACCATCATCGTTGGCCCGCGCCCGCCGCCTCGTCCTGCACCTCCGCCGCCTCCTGGTCCCCGCCCGCTCCTGCTGTCTGCGCTCTTCGCTCTCGTCGGAATGATGACGACTGATTGCTCTGAACCGTCGGCGGCCCATCTCAACCGAAACGCTACTTGTCAACAAACAATCATCGCCCGGATCTCTGCCGGAAACGACCGCACTTGGCAACTCTTTCCCTGATTGGTGCGCTGATCCGGATCCTGTAATCTGGTTGGCTCGTCCCGACCCGTGGCATGGCTTCAACTCCCGTGCATGCTGGCTGGGCTGGCTCGCCGCCGACTGCTAGGCAATAACGCACACTCTGTGACATACACGGATAATGTGGGACAGGTAGTATGGAGCGATTCTACCTTGAGCAGCCGTCGGGCCCGCTTCGATCCCGCTTGCGCTCGTTCGTCAAGACGTGGTCCGGCCCCGTGCCCCCCGCCGCGCCGCCTTGGGCGCCTGTCGGCCGCCTGCGCGGCGCTCAGTCCCGCCGCCGCCTGCGACCACGTCTTCGCGCGCTGCCGCCGCCCCCACCGCCGGCGCGCCCGGCGCCGGGCCGCGCCGGCCTCGCAGTCCCGAACCGGCCCCGTCCGCGCTTCAGGCCGTCCCAGCCCGCTCCTGCGCTCAGCTGGCTTCCTCGCCCGACGCCCGCCCGGCGACGCCCGCTCCGCCCGGCCGACCCAGGTCAGGTCAGGCCGCCCTGAGGGCCCTCGGCCCGGCGCCGGCCTCGTTCGCTTGCCGCCGTCGCCGAACGTAACGTAGCAGAGGCCGACGCCTGCTCATGTGTCATCGTGTTTGTCCGTTCAGTAAGGAAGTGGTTCCGGCTCGACGTGAGAGTTTCGAGGGAGAACCCACCGTCCTAAAAACCCAACAACCCCGCTGCTTATGGGCCCTTCGGCTGCGTTTTACTGCTTTTCGTGTGTTCTTTTCTTTGCCAGTATTAAATTTTGTTCGCCGCTTATCTCAAAGTCAAAGGTTCTTGAAACTGTGGCTAAATTGAATGCCTAGACGAGCATGGCGCCGAGTAACGACGCTTCATCAGTCACTGGTCACTCGAAGGCGCCTCAGCCGCTTGCCGGACGCGTCTGCCGCGGACGGCAGTGCCACCGTAACGCTAGGCCAGGATAGGGTGCCGTCGCGCGTCGCGCGGGGCCAGCGGCGGCGGGGCGGCCGGCGGCCGGTCCGCCGGCCGGCCCGCCGCCGCCGGCCCGACCACTGTTCTGTGCCCATGACCCCGCCGCCCGGAGCGCCGCTCACCATGTGCCGTCTTCCAGTTGCTGGACAACCTTCCAGTGTGCCAAGATTTTAAGAAAGGAGTCTGCGTCCGGCCTGCCTGTAAATTTGTACACTATGTTCCAGGTGCGTGGTGGGGTGGTGGGGTGGCGGAGTGGCCGCGGGTGCGGTGTTGTGGGGCCGAGACCGTTTGTCTTGACGAGTTCGCGGTTGCCCCTCGTTGCCGTTCGGCGTCACTGGTGTGGTGTAATTACGTGTCTCAGTTCTCATCCGGGTCGGATGTGTCGAAAACCATTCGATATTTTTTGTGACGTTTTCAGATCTTTATGTATGGCATAGGTCAGTGCTCAGATGTTATTCAAGTGCGAATTTTCGTGAAGGACACGGTTAGGTTCCCCTTTGTCCAGCTTGAAATTGTTTCACGTTTTGGTTAGCAAATCGTAAACCTGACGGGTTCTGGTAGCCGATCAGCTTGCGGCGTCAGACGATAATCATCCAGACCCGGCCACGATTGCCATCAGCATCATCATCTTTCAGCGGTGGCATGTGTGGCGGCCCCGCGCCGGCCGGGCCGTGCCGCGCTGTGACGCCGGCCCGCCGTCTGCCGCAGACTATGTTGAGATCACCAGCAGCAACCAGGTGACGGTGTGCCGCGACTCGGTGCGCGGCAAGTGCGCGCGGCCCCGCTGCAAGTACTACCACCTGCCGGTGCTGCTGACGCCGCCGACGGAGGCGGCCGCCGCCACCGCCGTCGGCCTGCACCTGCTCTGAGCGCCGCGGGCCACCACACCCACACACCAGACACGGAACACGCCACCCGGCCGCAGCCGCACGGACCCGGTCCCACCCAGCCACCCACCCCGCCCCGCCACCTGGCCCGCCCCAGCCGCCAGACTACAGGCTCCGGATCAGACGCACCCCTGGCAAATCAAATAACTGACGCTGTGCTGTAGACAAGTCAGCCGGTCCCGGAGGTCGGGCGCTAAATCAAACTACCCGCAAGTCGGTGCTATCGGTGGGCGGGCGGGGCGGCGGCGGCGCGGCGGCGGCCCAGGGTCGCGGTCGCGCTGCCGCCGTCGCCGCCCGGTCGGAGTCAGTCGTCTGTAACGAGAGCGAGCGCTGCCCCCTTTGAACTTTAAGTGATAGTTCATGTTAAAGTGTTCTCATTTTTGTATAGACAAGTACCTTAACTGGAAGCTCTTCAAAAGAGTGTTAAGATAGTGCGCGGATATTTGGGTATTGGATGACGCGAGAGGAGGACGGGGGCGAGCTCGGCTCACCTGGGACGACCGAGTCGGGAGCGCGCCGCCGAGCCGGCCCCCGTTCCACGGCCGTGTACTGGGTTGTTTGTACATATTTATAAGGATAGGTCTAGTCAGAGAAACAGGGTGCGTTGGGCCGGGCGGCCGGGCGGCGGCGGCTGCCGCTCCGAGCGCCGCCGCCCGGCCGCCCGGCCGCCCACGTCTATTCCCGGCTGGTGGGGAGAACCGCTTCGCTTCGTGACGCGTTCGCTGGCGGTCGCCGCGCCGCCGCCGGCCGGCCGGCCGGGCGGCGGCCGGCGGCCCGGCGGCGCGGCCGCCGCGGCCCGGGCGGCCACTCCGGGTCTCAGTCAGTGCCATAGTAGCCGCCCTCCCCGCCGGCCGCCCGGGCCGCCGCGGCCGCGCCGCCCTGCTTCTCGGTGCGCCGGGTGACACCTGACGCCCGGCGCGCGCTCAGTTCACCCCTGTTGGCTTCTGAGAGCGCTGGGGGCCGGAGCGGGCCGGACCGCGGCGCCGCCCGTTCTAAACGGACGGCCCGGAGTCGGGCGCGCCGCGCGCGCGATGTGATCGCACCGAGCCGGCGGCGGCCGCGCTGGCCGAGCCGGCGTCGCGCGGGCGCGCAGCGGAGGGACTTTGGCGCCCGCTCCGGGCCCCGGCACGCCAAACCCAGATATCCTCAACACGCAGATTTAGGATTAGTTGGCCGCTGCCCGACGGCGGCGCCGCCTGGCTGGCGGGCGGCGCCCCGTCGGAACGCTTTCGCTTAGCGTAGACGGGCGGGCCGGGCGCGGCCGGCGGCCGGGGCCCGCCGCCCCGACCGGCGGCCGCGCCGCCGCCCGGCGCGGCCCGCGCCCGCGGGCCGCTCGTATGTGTTGCATGCTTCCCTCATTGTTTCACGCCGCCAGCGGTGGACCGTCTCCTCCGCGGGCTCCTCGAGCCGACCGCGCTCTTTGTAGAAACCCTCGCTTCTGAAGTAACCCTGGACGACGCCGGCGGCGTAGTGGGGGGTCGCTCGGCCACGGATGCGGGCGCCGCGCGGCGTCGGCCGGCGCCGGCCGGACCGCCGCCCGGCGGCGGCCGGGACCGGCGCGCGGCCGCACCGCCCGGCGGCGCCCGGAGGAAAGTCGCATGGTGGAGCCGCCGGCGCCGGCGCCGGCCCTAGGCCGCGCTCCGGCCGCCGGCGGACAGAATACGGGTGCCGTGTGCAATAGCGTCGACAGGCCGGGGTTGGGGGGCGCCGGCGTCGTCCGCGCCCGACGCCGTTCGGGCGCGCTGCGAGCGCTTGCGAGACCGCCACCGGACCGGACCGCCTTGCGCCTGGCCTCTCGCGCTCCGCTCGTTCTCTCTCTCTATCTGTCCGTCTCTCTCTCCACCACTGTTGATTTGGTGCGTACCCGCTCGAGCGGCGGGCGGCGGGCGCCGGCGGCGCGCCACCACGCCGCTCTTCATAACCGGACAGTACAAGTGTGCCTGCGCGCCGCCTGGTGTCGCAGCTGTGAAATACTCGCCGCCCGCGCCGGCTGGCGCCCGCCCCGCAGCCCGGGCCCTGTTGTATAGGTTTAATATAGGTGTTACCAATGTTGTGCAGAGTTACTTTTTAACTGTGATGTACGGAAAAGACCAAAAGCGTAGGGGATTCCCTCCACCGCGTTAGAGACTCGTTCTAAGCAAAGTGTGGAAACCAGTTTATCACATGTTTTGTAATTTTTCCCTCCAGAATTGTATTTTTCTGTTCATTGATAAACTCTGAATAAAAGTTATTTCATATTGTTTTGTTGTATTTTAGCTTATGTTAGAAAAAAAACTGGTCGTATAAACGTCGCACGTCCGCGTACGGTTGCGGAAGCCTGGGGTCAGTTCGTCACTGCGGGACACCCTGTCCAGCGACAGCCTATCACAAAGAGTGCGGTCAGTACGTCACTGCGAGTCGCCCGCGGCAACCAATCACAAGGAGCGCTTTGGTAAGTACGTAGTTTACGGTACGGACGGCACTCTGAGAAGACCGCAGGTTTCCGTTGGACACCAGAGAGTCGCCACCTCACCATTCAACATCACGGGGCTACTGAGTCAGCGGAGGCCGGCAGGCTGCCGGAGCGGAGGACGGAATGGGTCGTTCGGCCGTCGACTCACTGCGGCTGCAAGGGCACAGTTACAATGCGCGACAGCAGTACTAGGAGCCGGGCCGCACAGCGAGTCACGGCCAGCGCGAACGCCCGTCGCTCGGACCCTGCCCGTCTCCCAGCGGACTGGTAAAACCCAGTCAGGTGCGGCGCGCCCTGCCGGCGAACACGCGGTGGTTCGCGCCGCCGCCGCCAGGCGGCAGCACCGCGCCGCCTCAGGTCCACGCCACCTCCTCGAGCGTCCACTTCTGGCTGGGCGCGCCGGAGCACGCCAGCACGACCAGGCTCTCCGGGTTGGAGGCGGTCGGCAGGTCGAGGCACTTGGCCGAGTCGACGTGCACCAGCTCGCTGGTCTTGGGGTCGTGGTACCACTTCTGGCGCGACAGCTGGCTGCAGCCATGGATGCGCACCCGGCCCTCGCCCGTCGCCAAGCCGCCGTCGGGGACGTCCAGGCAGACGGACTCGTCCGTCATGATGAACCCTGCCGGAGCGGGCACGGGGCGTTGGACGGGGCAGACTGACTGGTTTGGTAACGCACAAGCCCATCAGTCGCGGAGAGCAAAGTACGACGAAGTACACTGCCAGGTGTGCGAACCAAATCTTGTCTTCCTTAGCATTGAAGTCAGAGCATCAGCATTAGCTATGTCAGGATGACGCAAGACGCAGTGAAATTGTGCAGGATATTCCCAGCAAAAGAACACAGAGCGTTGTTAAGTAATTTTGCGTCAGCAGACCCCCAACTCTCGAAATCCGGAATTCTGAGTCACACTGTGCAATGCGTACAAAAACCTTAACTGAACCCCAATCCTGCTTCGCTAATTAAAACTCGAGGACTGAAAATGGTGCGTTTCCAGTCAGGGAAATGGCAAATGGCACGGCACAAACTGCTGCATTCACGGAACCGGTGCGTAAAGCAATATACAACTCGGAGGATTAAGCTTCCGCTCCTGGTGAGACACTTCGAAGCGGCGGCACCTCAACGTCGCTCGCGTACTCCGGCATTGCACGGGACAAACCGTTTGGTCTTCTGGTCGTCTGGATAAACTACACCCGCCTGCCCAGTGCCCCCGTCCCGTTCCGCCCTCAGCCTCGTCCCTGCGGCACCAGCGAGCGCTGGTCTGTCCCCAGCCGGCCCCAGCCTTCACGAGCTGGGCCACGCGGCCCTGACGGCGCGTTCCGCCCACTCACCCTCGTTGGTCATGACGAACAGCTGGGGCGTGTACCAGTTGGAGGCGCAGTCGGTGACCGTGGCCGGTCCGGACGGCTGACCGGTCCCCGTCGGTGACGGCCGCTGCAGGCAGTGCTGCAGCTTCTCGTTTCGAACCTGGCCGCGCACGCGCCCAGGACGGCATTAACGGTCGTCATTTGGCGACGGCGACGACGCGAGTACGCTTCAGTCGTGCGATATCCTCTCAGTCGCGAGAAGGTCACGGAGGGAGCCGTGCAACCGCCGCTTACAAGTGGACGAAACCCAGGGCCTATTTTAAGGAAACATGACTGCGGGGGCAATTTTGCGAATAAGGCGCATTGGCCGAGCCGCACCCCTCCCGACATTTGCGTTCTCCTTGATGAATTTCATCTACTTATATATATATATATATATATATATATATATATATATATATATATATATTCCTTACGAAAGTATTTACATATAGATACATATATATTCCTAAGGAAATGATTTACACATATATATATATGCATATATATATATATATATATATATATATATATATATATATATATATATATATATTACTTTCCTAAGGAAGGAATATGTAGATATACATATATAAGGGCGAATTACGATGAAGGCTTTTCCAGAGTGTTCTCTCATTAACTGATATGTCTTTTGGAGGAAATTATGCGTGCAAAATATGGCCTTGGTCCAACACTCCTAACCACGTTCACACGAAGATTGTACGTCGTTTGTGCTGGATTCTATTTTCATTTTGATGAAATTCGCGTCGGTTTTTGTGCATTTCGAACTCATTAAAGTCAAAGGACACTATTCCGTCTATCCCCAGCAAGAACTCATTCTCCATGGACTTATGATCCCTGGGAGATTCGGTCAAGGAGAGGGTCTAAAATGCCCCCAAATGAGTTTTGTGCTTCAGTTTTTTTAAACCAAGCGCACGATATGCATAAAATGCGCAGCATAGTACTCCTTTTGACACACTGGATCGAAAGACATTTCACATGCTGTCTCAGGTCATAGGTCACTGGTCCTGTCGACAGCAGTGTGGCTTAGGTGGGGATGACACTTCAATCTCCTTTGTGGTCTCGGGGTTCTGGCGACGATGCCATTCGACGACTTGCAGCAGGCACTGCTTTTGCCTTTCATCCTTCGTCAGTACCTCGTTGTACACTTGGATAAGAGCCACAGCTCGTTCGGCGAAGTCGCTAACTACCGCGATCCCGCGCAGGACTTCCTTAGCGTTCTTGAAGCCAGGTGCTGTCTCCCAGTCACCGGGATCGGCGACAAGGAAGTCCATGTTGATGCCGTAGGCTTTCAGGTTGCCCACCGACTTTGCGGTCATGAAGTCAACGATGATCTTCCTGGCGAGAACCTCCTTTGCTGCGAGATCCACCTTACGATGCTTATGATGCTTACGATGCAATCAGTGAGCCTCCATCTCTTCTTGAAGCGCTTGAACAAAGAGATCCCGGTCCCGAAGACGGACCGAAAGGCAGGGAGAAAGCCGCCTCTGCCACCAGTTCAAAGATATGATGACGACAAGCGAAGTGAATAGGTCGCTTGTCGCTCAAGCTTCTGTTGAAGAAGCGTGCTTGCTCCCACAACTTGTTCAGTATTGCTGGAGGTTTCGCCAGTCTTCCAGACAATGCGCGACAACGTGAGCTGGCGTTGCTCCGGCCCTACTTGCAAACTTCGGAACACTGAGGAGCTTGGTGGCACTTCTTTTACCGGTTAGAATGACAGGGAGTCGATCCATCTTTTCCTTTCCATCGTCAGGTAACAGTTTGCCGTCCCAGTGGACCACCAGGTTGGGTGGCGCGGAGAAAGAATGTTAGATTTCGTCCGCAATGGCTTTCCTCTGCGATCTACGCGCTCGCCCGGTCGAACTTCTGTGATCGCCAGTTCAGAGGAGTCGTGGCCGAGGGCCGAAGCCATAGACGATAGGAAGTGGATTGCAGAGTGATCACTGAGCTTGGTCCAATCGAGGACTGCTGCCAGACCAGGAATGTTGATATTTTTAGCTCTCCTGCAGAGCCGCATCGAAGGAGAAGGCATGGCCAAAGGCTGCGGGTCATCTTGGTCTGTCAGTTGTGTGTTGTCGGTAGACGAGCACTTCGATTGGGCAGTTGCCTCCTGCTCGGTCTACTGTTCAGTCTAACGGCGGGCCCTTTCTTCGATCTACTGTTGTGAAGTGCTCACTCCTCCTTCCCAGAAAAAAAAAACTTATCGAATACCATCAGGACGCCTCAGCGACCTGGCTTCCTCTGAGCTCGGGAACGCCTTTGCCCTCTTGGTTTTGATGATCTTAATGGTGCCTACATGGGTGATGTGAAAAAAGTTTTGGAGACTGTCCCTAAATTTCTTCTTGTCAATTTCCGCGGTGGACCTCCAGCATTTTCCTCGACTTTTTTCTCGGGGTGCAGCCATAGTGGCACAGACTTCCGTTATAAAACGTACTTTCTGCGTTGACGCAGGTTGCCGCGGACGGTCCTTAAATATCTCGGCGTCTAAGAAAGTGCGTGAAATTAACAGACCGGCACCATGGGTTGCCGTTGCTTGGCCAGGTATGGTATTTCGAAATTGTTACATATAAGCCACAGTCTGCAAATGATGGCCAGGATACTGACGAGATGTTGGGCAGCTTCGATTTTCCCTAAATGAGGCAGTAGGTTGCCTGTCCGGGATAGTTTCTGTTGATGTAATCTATCCCCAAAATAGTTTCTCACCAAATTTTGGCCAGTATGTTTTTCAACACTACGCAAAAGTGCAAAAGCTGTCCCAACACAGACAGAACAGACTGCTCCCTTTCCAGATTATCGTCCCGAAAAATACAAAAGCCACCTCAAGTTAAATTATTCGCCTTAGCCCAGCTTCAATGAGGTATCATCAACACTGGTCATTATCTGCAGCCTGGGCTACGCCATGTTGGTGAAGCACATGGAGCATGCTCATGGGATGCACAAACCCATGCACAAGGAGCAGCAAGAGTGGCGGTTTTAATATATGACTGATTAATTTTCTGTTTTCCTGGCGTAAAACTCGTGTTCAATGAAGTTGTACCAATTAGGTACTCGGATTTTAGTAGGGTTTTCAGATCAGGATGACGACAACAGCACTACTGGACTGTTACCACATTCATATAAACATTATCCCACCACAGCGAAATCGCCCTGACCACCAGCTCACCCTTCAATTTTCTTGCGCTTGAACACGTCAAACATGGTCGTCATCATTTTTAACGTGCTTACGATGCAATGAAACGCCTTAGCCGCCCACCAGACAATCGCGGCATCGGGTGCCGGCGACCCAGTTACGAAACATGCTCGCCAGCGGTCACTAGGTATGCCTGCAATACGTACTATAAAGTGATGCTTCTAAGTGTGCTCCCACATTACTCAGTGATTTAAAATATCCTGCGTTGATGAAATGCTGTTTCGCGAGACCCGTGCGCAGCGCTTTATGGAATACTCTCCTGGTTACGCTAGTATACCTGGCTGTTTTTTCCTTTGCATGGGCAAAGACTCTTGACTGGGGGGGCAAAGTGTCCGACCGAGGGGGCATTTGCCCCCCCCCCAGTTAACATGTTAAAATAGGCCCTGACGAAACCTGGTATGTCATGTTACGGGCTTGGATCGGCGCGCCGAACAGAAAGCTCACCTTTCCGAATATGCGATCATCGTCCGGGAAGAAATGTTCCGGCCAGATGTTGTCCAGGTACCACTTGAAGTTGTGGCAGTTCATCCTCTGTCGCACCATCATTCGATGGCTGATCTTCAGTTCATCCTTCAGCTTGGCGGCCTCTGTAGGCATTGGGATGAGTTTTTGGGCAGGGTTTGCGAGAACCTTGCATTTTCTCCTGACGACTGAATTGATGTGAACAGGATGACTGACCGGAAAGTCCCATACCGGAATGTGGTTTTTCGAACTGTGGGTGCCCGCTCATGCTTTATCTTCGAAACTCCAATGGGTGCCCACCCGGTATGTTTTGATGTTAAAGTTACAACGCTTTGGGCGTACCAAATCAATACTGGATGGTGCGAAGCACCCAGGAAAGAACAGAAAATTGCTTCCATGATCGCATAGGTATCCCGCCAATATGCATAATTAACACTTCACTAACCTTTTGCGAACACGAAACTAGTAACTGCAGAGAACGATTACTGCAGGAAAAATGTCAGAAGATACATTTTAAGTGGGCAATCAATGACTTAATGATGAAAAGTCGGATTAAATTTCATGCTGAACGTTTGTAACGGTGAATGACAAGGAATGCACTTCCTGATGAGTATTGCTCACGAAATTCGTGGCAATATCTAATCAAAACGACAATGTTCGGTTCGTCTCTCCGACGTATGTAGATCCCGTCTAAAGCACCACAGATTGAAAGTCATGTCAACGACTTCCCCCCCCCCCCCGTTTTAGAACGAAATTCTCGTTTTAGAAGGCGACAGACCTGGATTAACCTTGAAGAAGAAGTCGGCCCACTTCTCCATCCAGACGCTAGCCACCCTGGCCAGGTTGTGGTACAGCACGCCGCCGACCCCGCCCTTCCTCGGGAACGTGTACGGGGAGTTCTTACGGAAGATGTGGCCAACGTGCGAGCACGGGTGGATCTCCACACTGCCACCGCACATCCACACCTGGCGACACGGGCAAGGCCACGTCACGTCGACGCCTGGCAGCACGGTCAAGGTCACGTCAGATCCACACCCGATTGCAAGATCAAGGTTCCGTAAGATCTGCGCCTGATGACAGAGTTAAGCAAGCTTCACACCACACGGCCTTGACGGCATGGTCAACGTCACGCGAGACCCACAGCTAACAGCAGGGTCGAGGCGACGTCAGATCACGTCAGTGACGCAGGTCACGTGAGCCCGTCGACCTGCTGGCGAGGCCACGGTATGTCCGACAGCTGACTGCCGCGGCAGGCCCCTGTCGTCGCGTTCACGCCGTCCACCGCCCCGAAGCCGGTCCGGCTCTTACTCGCAGCGACATCTCGATGTTCTCCCCGCCCCAGATGTCCATGTCGCGGTCGTAGGAGCCGGACTGGTAGAAGAAGTCGCGGCTGACGGCGAACAGGCCTCCAGCCATGGCCGGCGTCCTGTCGGGAGGGGCAGCCGTCAGAGGCGCCGCAGCCGAACGGTGGCCGCACCTGGACCGCCGCGGCCAACAACGTTTTGTTGCTGTTTATGACCTGCTGCGCGAAGGGGGCTTACGCAGGATGCTAATCATACGGAGCCGTTCTCTTGAAAGTATGCATGTTGTATTTGATCGATGGGCGTGTTTTAACTGATGGAAACTGTTGAAGGTGGACGTATGAGGTGATGTGATCTGTGGCGGTGATGATGCACTTTCTGAAACTACTTTTTCTGATAGTACTAATACATTGGCTTCTGATCAATTGGCATGTTTTAACTCACGAAAATCGCTGGAGTTGGAGGTGTGATATGATGTGATCTGTAGCGGCACTGACACACGAGAACACGTTTTGGTGACTAAAACGGTGCTATAATAACTACCAATACAATCATCGTCCCGGGCCAGGGGCACAGAGTTTGTCGTTCTTTGAGAAACCTGTAGCCCTCAAGCCCAAAACAGCACCTGGATTTAACCCTGCTTTTGGACGACAGATGGCATGAAAGGCACTGGAACATGCCAGCTAAGTCCCTAGATAAACCTGATAATACTCGGCTAATGCGCCGCACAAGGCGCCGGGCCGGGCCGTCGGCGGACCTGAACGGCGCCGTGTTGTCGCGCCGTCTGGCCTCGATCTCGCGCTCGCCCAGCGTGAACCAGCGGAAGTGCAGCTGCCAGTTGAAGCCGCCCCAGTGCAGCTCGAAGCTGCGCGTGTAGGCGAACGTGTCGTCGTTGATGATGTCGATGACGGGGCAGACCACGGAGGTGGGACTCTCAGCGATGCGGGCCAGCAACGGCTCCAGCCAGCCTGCCGGCCAGGCACGGAGAGGGGTGAGATGTGCGACGGCCGTGGTGTGAGATGTGGGGCGGAGTAGAGGCAGAATGACGACAGGGAGGAGAGAGACGGCCTGCTATGTCGGACAGCTTGAGAGAACACAGAAATACGCTGGCACGTCCGAACGTCCGAAATAAGTAAAAACGGCAAAGTTATTGCAACTGGTCCAGACCATGCCCAGGACTACAATGAAATAAGTCAGAATCAATTCGTTTGGACGGGCACAGTGTGGGCATCGACCCCACCGAGCCGGGTAGTTCCACACAGCGCTGGTTCATTCCAGAGCGATCCTTCGGCCCGGTCCGCCCAGCTCCCCGCCACCCCGCACCATCACGTACCCTCTGTACACTCGCAGTGCGCGTCCAGGAAGATGATGACGTCCCCCTCCGCCTCCTGGGCGCCCATCAGCCTCGCGCGGATCAGGCCCGTCCGCTCCTGTATCCGCACCACGCGCGTCGGCACGGACAGTCGCGACACGTAGTCATCTAGCGGCTTCGCGAGGAAGCTGCGTTCACTGGCGTCATCCACCAGGATGATCTCGCGCAGCAGCTGGCGCGGCGAGCGGTTTATGGCGCTGTGCATGGTGCGTAGCAGCGTGGACCACGCCTCGTTGTGGAACACGATGATGACGGAGGCGGTGGACAGCTTGCTGATGTCGTACTTCTTCTCCTGACACCTGACGAGCACAAGAAGTTTGTCAGGTGATGGTTCCATTATTTAATGCTGTGGTGATCTGAAGTATTTGCTCTTTGACCTGTCACACATGAAAATAACTAACTTGTGTCAGTCGAGACTGCGATAAACGGTCACCAAAAGTCATGCTATAAATCAATACCATCAGTTACTAACGGCGAAATACAACAGTTCAACCATTCATCGATAAATTCAAGCCTCAAGCTCTCCATCATTTTGCACACATTACCAACAGTATGTCCAGGATGCTTGGAACCTACGTGGAAAACCTTACATTAAGTATTCTGAAGTGAAAAATGAAAGTTTTTGACCAGTTAAAAACTGAACAGACGCCAAGAGCCGATCTGGCATCACGACGACCACAAAAAAAACATGCAAGTAGATGACCAGAACTTCAATAATTCATGTCATAAATTTTCCTGGTAGGCTACCTCCGACTTATGCATATCACCTGGTCACACAAAAGGGCGATTGCACACATTAGCTGGATTAAGTCGGCAATTGTCCAATGAAAGCGCCGGCCATTGCCACTGATCAATGAAGCTCAGTGTCTCTCCTGCGGCAGAGCTCACTGTTCGAATCTCCAGGCTGCGCGCTGGAGAGCCCCCTCCAGCGCGCAGCCGCTGGCGCAGGCGGCACTCACTGCGTCCTGCGGACGTCCGGCAGGGACCGGTTGACCGAGATGCGGTCCGAGGCGACCAGGTTGAACTCGTTGACGCGGTAGAGCCGGCGCATCTTCTCGGTCAGGCGGGACGGGATGATGACTGGCATGCCCTTCTCTCCCTCGCCAGGCACCGGCCGGTACCCGTTGGTGTTGAGTACATCTGAGTGGAAACAGCAGCGTCAAGTTTTGAAATGCATTCTGAGTGCCCACATATGCGTTTTCTCGGGCGACTTGATTTGGAAGCCTGAATTACAAGCCATAATATTACATGAACAATTTTCAGGGGCCTATTCGTTTATTCAGGGGACTCAGCCGACAGGCTACTGCAGGACACGGTTGAGTACGCGGGAGCTTAAGATGGCGAGGGCATACTGGAGCAGAGCATGACGAGAATCACCAGATCGAGAGGTACGATAGCAAATGGCCTCTTCTTCCCATCGATCCCGCCCTGACTCAAGAACGGAGCAAAAAGTACAAACGAGCTTAAAAGACACCAAGATCCAAAGGAGAGTTGAAGCATGACTGCACACACTCACAGGACAGGTAGGGCAGCGGCTCCATTTCAGTCTGAAAAACGCGCCTACCATCGGTGTAAGATTGTCTTCAAAGTTCGTAGGAACAAAAACGTTTTCACGGAATTTCCGTAGTGATGCAATGCAATGCAAATTAACGCAACATTACAGGGCTAATGTGCAAATTACCATAAAGTCGGTAGGGACACCGCCAAGGTGGCAAGGTCGCCACCGTTCATACCCTATGGGCTGCTACACCCATGGCCCCTTCATGCTTAAGTTGAGAGATGAAAACATTTCCAGACGTACCTTGGTTCCCACGCCACAACGCCATTGACATTATGGCTTTCTTAATCAAATTATTGAAACGTCGCTTGTCTAGTTGCCACATCACGCCGTACCACTACGCCTACAGATGTGCCGGATGGCAAAAAAGTTTGACATACCCTTTTCCAGACACGTGTGCTGCAGCCCGTAGGGCAGGTAAAGCAGCAGCCGTGCTAGCCTGGCGACGGCCCAACCAACTCTGAATCATTCTGGCATTAGCTCGCATCATGCTGCATGGAAAGAAACTGCTGAAAATAGCTGTAGCCCCACCTACTTTGAAAACGCCAGTACAGCTATGTTTTCCAGAATAAAAACTTACCTTGCGTCAAATTTTCTGGTGGTGGGTCACCGAGATAGTGGCCAACAACAACATGGATGCCCTTCTTATTGATGTACTCCTTTTGGTTCTTGGACTTTCTGTGAACAACCAGGTGAAAGAACCATCCCCTTCAATCTTCAAATTATGCAAAAAGACGCAGTGATATGGGTTTACTCGGAATAATGGCAATGCTCTTTAAAAAAAACCTAAAACATCTGTGTGATCACATCGTGTGGACGCAAGCTTGATTGGCCCAAGAATAAACCGTTTCAAATGTGATTGTCCCACGTAACAAAAATCCGTTCTGTTATTGTTAATCAGAACTTTGTGGGCCATTTCGCTAAACATGAACCAACAGAACACGAAATACCAACAGGTTTCAGCATCAGGTACAGCAGACACCAAGCCGGCTACCTACGGCCAGTCCTGCCCAGCCGAAGACGTAGTGTATCCAAAGTAGTCCATTAATCTAAATGGTCTATTACAGTTTATTTCAAAGACGTGCGCTGTCGAACTGCCGTCGAACAGTCTACGATGTCAATAATAAGACCTCACTTCCACGGCGATGAATATGCTCCTTAGCACAGTTCCTAAGCAATAGCGTATACACCGTTCAACGTGTGGTTCTGGCAATTTTGTGCCGATTTTCCTGTTGCATGATATGATCTTGCCCTGCACGTTCTGCACAATGAACTCGAACGGAAAAAAAACTCATGGTGTTCGACTCGATGCAACGCGGCGTCAAGCTGGAGCTGGCGGCTGGTGTTAGCGGCTTGTGCATCGTCGCGATCTCCAATGAACGACGCCGAGTAACGGTGAACGCAGCATGTGATAAACATGTCACCTCACCGACACCGGCGTGGAAGACTCAGTCTGACCTCTTCAACGATCCGACAATTAAACACGCGTTTTCGATTATATTATTAGAACAGCTGGATCGTCCACGTCACGCCCGTCCAGTGTCGCCAGCAATGCGTTCTCCGAGCAGCTCCCGAAAAACGGCAGACGACTGACTGACGCCTGACGAGACACAAAATTTGACGCAAGCCCCCAGACGCCTGAGCTCAAGCGGTTGTGCATCTTAGTTCACACGCAAACAGACAAACCGAGAAGCGGCCAGCTCACCGGATCAGCCTCCCCACGTCCGGGTCGTCGTCGTCGGCGACGGCACCGGCCTCGGCGCCGGCGTACCACCTGTAGAGGACGGCGGCGACGGCGAGCGCGGCCAGCAGCAGGGCTGTGCCGCGCCGTAGCCTGCAGCGGCGCCAGAGCCGCATGGCGGCGACCGGGGTCGACGGCCGTCAGCTGGCGTCGGAGCTGGCCGGCGGCGGCCGCCTGTCGGCCGGAACACGGCAGTCAGCGGCGGCCCCGGACACTCCCAGGGGTCTACCGGGCCAATCGGCAGCCGCGGCAGGAGGGGGCAGTGTCCGGCGTCACCAGCGCCGCGGCGAGACCGCCGACAGGGCAGTCTCAGGTGACGCGGTCTCGTGAACTTCGTAGACAAGGGTCGCCCCAAAGGGGACGCAGGACGCGTTCCTCCACCGCCTGAGCCACGTCCGTGGACGGTACATGAAAAACGCATATCGGAGAGCTGGATGCCCCCAGTTTATAACCAAGGCAACGCCTCTGACTTCACGGAATCACCGTGACCAGGCACCGGTGACGGCACTCCTCTGCACGGACACTGGTGGATCCCTTCGCGGCAGTCGCTGTCTCCGATATCATTCACACGAGAACACCTGAGACACACGTGCCGTGCCCTTTCCCCGGCTGGAGAGAGAGCGGGCCGTCGTCGCGGGTGCACATGCGAAGTTTTATCCTCTGCCGTCTCGCCGCGGACCGCGCCACCGCAGTCAGACAAAGGCCGTCCGGTCAACAGACGCCGAAACAAATTTGAACAGCTGCTTCCGAGTGGCGCTATACGCTCTAGGCCAGGATGTTTGGAAATTATTGTTTCCGGTACGCCGGAACGACAAAGACGGAGGGTAGATCAAGTTCGTCAGTGCGTTTGGCACATCATCGCATAAGCGTGCATGAGCTCAGCACAGATTTATAAAGTATCGAGGCGGTCAATCCCCAGACACGCCACTCATACTATTCGTATGCGAGTATTTAGGCGGATCTGCCATGCGCGCACCTCCGTCGAAACTCAAACCCGTCGAGAAAAATTACACCGTTGGCAGTGGTCAACACGCAGGATGTAATGACGCTAATCTGAAATGCAGCAGGCGATTACAACAGGTTGTGCCGCCAGTCACGTCCGCTGCTCGAGAAGCGAGTCGCATGACTGGTAAAACCACCACGTCATCAGCATCCTGTCTCGCAGCGCCGCCTCACGCAACGGTGCTGGAGTGAATCTCCTGCGCCTAGGCGATGGTTGGACAAGGTCGGCGCCCCGTCACGCATGCGTAACCGCAGTAGCGACGACATTCACGGCAAATCCATGACGCCGAGACACACCTCGCACGGTAAGTCTTTCCAGGGGGAAGAATGAGTGATCGAAAAACGAAAACATGCCAAGCTACCGCTCTCACCTATGCGACGGGACGGCTTGGCTAAGATGATGCCCGAAAACGCAACGAAAATCTTCATAGACGGCGCTATGCAGTGTAGAAATGCGCGGGGAGGCAATAAAACAAATCAGTTCCGGTCTGTGACGCAGTGCCCGAGACAGGGCGGCCTCCGGCGGGGAGCAAACAACCGGGGAAAGTGAGTCAACGCCCATCACCGGAGCACCCACCTGTTCATGTCAAGCCCCACCAGCAGCGGCACACCTGGTCAACCTTTCGCACTCCACGCGCCACTCGTGCACCCACGCGGCAGCGCGCCAGCCACCCGGTCCCGGCTGCGGGCTGGGGTCACGGCCGGCTGTCTCCGCAGTTTGTACTCCACGCGTCGCCTGCCGCCGCCAACTGGCCGCCCCCGGTGCGGGCGGAGCACGCCGCGGCGACCGCGGCGCACACTGGGCCACAGCGACCGGCTGGCGGCCAAAACCCGCCGGACGAGGAAAACCGGACCCGGTTCGCTGTGATGCGGGTACTTGCACGTGTAAAAAGCACAACCGTGTCCGTGCATGTGCTCTGAAGGACCCAGATTTAGTGCGCTCAATAGAAAACTTTGCTAATGCCAAGCGCCTTTACCCTGTTTCGTCACGCTAACCTGCGTGTTTCCCATGTCAGCGGTGTTTTCATCACCCATCGAGAATGTACCCATACACAGACTGCGCCTGGAAAAAATGGCGGACGACTGAAACAACAGATCACACGGGAGCTATTGCTTGGAAAAAAGATACCTGGCAGCAGTTACGGGCTTTTTAAAATGTCGCTTTAGTGTTGACAGATGGTTTAAATAATTGAAGTCCAACGCGAAACATCAATTATAACTTTAGAAAGATAGTGGACCTTTTAATCCATCCCTGAGGATATGTTCTCCCTTCTCATGACAGGATTTCAATAATTTTCCGATTTCACGCACCAACGACTTGCAAACCACGAATGAATAATTGGATATTTGTCGACAAATGAATGAAGTGCAACCAAGCAATTCTTGTGAAAATTTTCCATTGACTTGTTTAATGCACAAACACAGTGATGCAATGGAGAACAATGTTCCAACTGTCGCAACGTTTATAGAGAAACTGTTGCTTGGGAAATGCGCAAATGCTGAGCAGGTAATTATTTCGTTTCTGGACGTGGTTTATATAAGACAATAATATGAACATTCCGTATGAGCTCTGCCAACATAAGGAAGCGTGACTCCACAACTTTTACGGGATATCACTCAACACGATGGGTGTAGATTTATATTCGTCTTCTGGGCGTTTCGTCACCCCTCAGTATTGACCGGGCACCCAAACGTGTGTAAATTTCATATGGGACCATATGGCATGGGCGCCCACAATGATACTGAGTACCCAAGATAACGCATGAGCAGGCAATGCAATCCATATCGAAAATTACGTCTCCGCTCATTTCTTGAGCAGGAATGCTTTGCTTGGTTTTAGGCCAGAGGTTCGTCGGACTAAACTTCGTAGGGCGATAGTTCGTCGGGTAATAGTTGGTAAGGAGAAAAGTTCGTCGGTTGGTTGTTTGGTTATTGGGGCTTAGGGCCGCACCGATTGCAGGGTCATTCGGGAGAAAAGTTCGTCGGACAGAAGTTCGTCCAGGGTAAAAGTTCGTTTTGCGAAAGTTCGTATGGACAAAGTTCGCCCAGGACTAAAGTTTGTGTACAGCCTCCAAAAACTCATCCAGGAAAAAAGCCTGTCCGTGTCATAAGACTCTCCCACGAATGTCCTTAAGGTCAATTATGTGTAGTCAGGAAAAATTGTCCATTTAGGTCAGACAACAATTCGTGAATCATGCTGGTCAGTGAGGCTCTGATTCCCCATGGCTGGATCCAGAGCTTATACCGTTCCAACCCGTGCATGTCCAATTTTAGCCACTGTGCATCTTACTGACCTGCCCGAGTCCCAGGCGAGTGGGTAACAGGATCAAAGTTCGTAAATCAAGATTTCGTGTGGGAAAAGGTTCACAGGCAAACGCTTGTATGCATAAGGCTCGTATGGTAAAAGGCTCGTATGGTAAAAGGTTCGTATGGCAAAATGTTCGTATTGTAAAAGGTTTGCATCGGAAGAGGTTCGTGACGCAAACAGTTCGAACTGCGAAAGGTTCATATGGAAAAGATTCGTAGGAAAAACGTTCGTGAGGGAAAAGGCTCGTAAGGAAAAGGTTCGCAGCCAGAGGTTCGTAAAAAAAGGTTCGTATCGGAAAAGTTTGTTTTGGACAAGGTTCGTATCCGAAAAGGTTCGTTACCGATTTGCGACGAAGGCGCGGTATAGGATACTACAGGTCGCAGCCCGATAAAGGGTGCGATCGGACTTGGTTCAGTCCAACAAAGTGGTCAGGTTAGGCTAGGCCAGGTCACTATTGTAGGTTCCGTTCCTTTTCCCGATGCGAACGTCTTCCGATACGGACCTTACGTTTACGAACCTTTGGCCACGAACGTTTTTCCTAACGAATCTTTGCCCTTACGAACCTTTCCCATATGACCCTTTCCTAGTGCAGACGTTTTCCATTAGCGAGAAGAACTTGTCCTAGACGAACTTTTGTCTTTGACGAACTCTTTTTCTAAACAAACTTTTGCATGACAGACTTTTGTCCTGGACAAACTTTGCCTTATATAAGCTTTTACCTCATAACGAACTTTTGTACAAGACGAACTTCTGCGAGGAGAACTTTTCTCCCAGACAAGCCTTTATACTAGACGAACTTTTATCCTAGACGAACTTCCGCATGACAAACTTTTGTCCTCGACGAACTTTTGCCCTCGACGAACTTTTACCCTAGACTAACTTTTTCCCTAGATGAACCTTTTCACGACATTGCATGACGAACCTTTGTCCTAGACGAACTTTTTCCCTAGATAAACCTTTTGCACAACGAGGTTCTGCGCGTCGAACTTTTATTCGGCGAACGTAAATCCGATAAACTTCTTTCCAACGAACTTCTGCAATACGAACTCTTGTCCCCTAATTCCTTCTGCATTGGTATGCATGAAAAAAACCTGAAACGTCCATGACCTCCTCCAACTCTCAGTCCGTTGCAGGGCCTTGCCATTTAACTAAAGGTTCATCCAAAGGGGCAGGCTCGGCCCCTTTTGAAGGGCAAAAATGCACAGTGAGGAGAAAAACTGCGTGACAAAGAGCTGCTACACACGTCATAATTTTTTATCTTCATATTCTTCATAACTTAACTTTGATCTTCAAACCCTTCTCAGAAAAACCTCGGGTGCGCCTTTGTCCGTGATGGTTTACCACAGTCCAAACCAAAATGGCACGGGTACTCTATCTGTCGTTTAACGTATTTTTGACTTTTTTTTCGCAGGCTCTTACTCCAATCCACGAGAAGCTACGGGAGCACAAAATGCGTTCATGTCGTTCTAAGATTAAGTTCGGAAACACCTGAGTGGAAAAGACGGTGGCAAAACATACCACAATAACTCTCTTCGTAACGTCGAAAAAGGCGGCAATCAAACCACCAACACGACATCATGCAGACTATGTGCATTTTCCGCTCGAAGTGGATCACGTGGATTGCCCCGTTATCCTACCATAAGCCCGCCCCACCCATGCTCCAATCGGCACAAACCATCAACGCGGCATGCACTGCAGCGACCGGTTACGGTCTACACCGTCCGCGGCTGCCGCCGCCGGCCACGGAGGCTCGGCTGCTTGACAAATATGGCGCGGTGACTGCACTGGAGTCGGAGTGGCCGTACCGGGAGAAGGGCGGCCTGCAGCCGGCCGACGGTCGGACACGCGGCCAGACACGGATGGTCGGCTCCTGAACTGTAACGGACCTGGGTACCGCTTGAACGTCACCACCGGCACGTGCTGAAGGTTTCGTATCGCCCGCACGAGAAGAACACCACGCGCATAAGAACTGTTGTAGGTGAACAAAAATGTTCACGACGGGAAAAACATCTAAGGGGGTCAAGTCATCCACTTTTCTTATTTAACCCGCGCCCGACTGTCGGTCGGCGCCATGCACTCCCGGCTGGGGGGTGCTGTTGAGCGCCCCCACTAAGTCACGAACGGTTGGTCGCATGATAAAAATAAGCACATCATTGGACAATTCGTGAGAAGTAAAGCTCGAAACTGGTCTCATTTTTAGTTTTGGAAAACATGTAAGCCATTTACGCCCTATGTATGTTTTCTCACAGCTGCCTGCATGAGACCGAGAAATGGCCTGGATCTCAGGGGCTGTGACTAATGAAGTCTAGATGAAGGCACGAGCGGGCAGGCAAAAGTCCGATACAAGTCTAATTTGTATGGTAGATGCCGATATAAGTCTAATTTGTCTGATTTGTTTAATATGCACGCGAAAACATTGACTTAAAGACAGGACAATTTTCGCAACGTTGCACGGCGGTTGCGATAGACGAAGGGGCATGAAATTAACGGGAACTAATTTTAGCGCTATTTTAGTTTAGCGAAATATGCCATTCTAAGTGTAGTTTCCGAATGGTTCTTGGAATAATTTCCCATGCATAAATTTTGAAAAAAACTCATTAGTTATCAAATCTACACAATTGGCGGAGCTTTATCCGCGAAAACCTATTTGTTTCCAAAATATGCAATTCTTCGAAAGTTTTTGAATTTCTTGGTATTAGTTGCAACTGTGCGAGCCAGTTCTGCCATTTTTTGCTCGATCTGAGTCATTCATGGCCGACGTCGATGGCAATGCATTTTGACTCATAACAGTTATTCGTGACCTGGCCTTAGGTTAATGGTCGGAGGTCACTGAAATCTTTGGCGATTGACAGAAACTGGATGTCTGGATCCCCAACACTACAACTGTTAAAAAAATTCGTCATTTTTCGAAAAAACGACGACTTATGTTGGAAATGGGCTTGATCTTAGGTCAATGACCGGACATTTCCAAAAATTCGAGATAGCGGGTTTCTTGCATTTCTCAGAACCTCTAATCCTTGAAAGTTTTATTGCAATATCATGTTTTGCGAAAAAGTTGCAGGGCGCTAAACTTTTTTGGGCATAGGTCCGCTTGCTCTGACCTGGGTCAAACACCTTACTTGACCTGGGGTCAAAAATTGGATGCAATGTGTAAAAATGATCAGGGAAAAGGTACACAAATTTCTGTGGCGCTGCGTTTGTTTGTTCTCTCCTAATATCGGAAAAACGTCAGGGGCGGTCAACCGACACCCCAGTCGGGAGCAGGTTAACCCTATTCCCGGCAGGGGGGGCGGAATCGGCCCCCCTCGGGTTTTTTGCTTGCCAATTCCAGGCTTTTCAACGCAGCTTCACGAAACTTGGTGACTTTTCCTAGCTATTCCTTCTACGTGCCGTGACAAAATTTCCAAATTCTATTTTGCTCAGGGGCCGAGCCAGGCAACGTTTTTGGGAGGCACCCCAGGCTATTTTTGGCCATGTTCAGGGTAAAAGGAAAATGCCTGCCAAAAACAAAGTTTTTAAGGTAGAACTTAAAACTTTATATGGATGTATAGCTAAATAGTTGGGCAAGGTGCACACAAAATTTCGTTTATCTGAGGTCACTTTCCAAGGTCAGGTCAAGGTCAAAAGCCAAAATTTGTTTTTTTGTAATAATTTCGGCGCCGTTTTTTCAAATGCCAAACCCGGGATATATATGACGTAGAAGGGTGCCTTCTACTTGTGTACCAAATTTCAGCTCGATATCAGGTCGGGTCACGGAGCTATGACTTAAAATGTCAGTGCGCGTACACTATGTCGCAATAGCCAAAAAATGAATTTTTTGGAATAGAGTAAATTCAAACGATTAAAAACGTTTACAGGTAATATTGAATGCACACGACATCATTCCAAGTGATCCCAAGGTCACTGGAGGTCATTTAAGGTCAAAGGTCACAAGTTGATCTGAAGAGCGTGTGACCATGACAGTTCCCCCTTTTTCATGTCCCTGGCACCGCCTATGCTAACATTATACAAACATTGTAATGCGATTTGTACTTCTTTAGCATAACATGACTAGCAGAAGCCAAAAAGTGTTTTTGCTTCTTTTGTTCACTCAGTTGTTTTAATTTACTAATCCTCCTATTTTTGAAACCCTGTGAACGCCCATGAATTTTCTCAAAATTTCAGATTTGCATACCCATGGTAAAAGCCCTATCCATAATCTCTCGATTCATGCCAGTTTCATCGAAATTGGTCGATAAACAACGGAGTTATAAGAAGTCCAAAAGTACCCCCCATTTTAACATTTTTGCCCCCCTGTATCCACACATTTCAAAATTTTGCAAATTTGTTTTTATAAAAATTTAGTTCACGTCACGGCAAATCGATTGCCGTTTGCTGCGATGAAATCGGACAAGTAGTTCTCGAGATCTCAGGGGGGCCGAATCCGCCCCCCCCCCCTGCCGGGAATCGGCCATACCGTCTAGCCCTCCGGGAATAGGGTTAAGCAAAGTACTGGTGATATATCTGATTTCAGCATAGTGGGTCCTTTGTGTGCATACATACACATAGATTTTTTTTGATGATAAGTACCTGACATCACAACTGTACAGGACAACATTCAAGCAAGCCTTTCCGGGATTTGGCATTATCACGGCGCATTTAAGCATGACAGTGATCCTGTATGCATGACGGAGCACACCCAGCAACAGCTATTATCGATTCCCGTCACGATCGTACAAAAGTAATGTTCCATGGACGTGGTGATGGAGATTAACTTTGCACTTGGACTATCTGTTCAAAGAAGACAAAATTTAGCAAAATTTCTCTTACTCCTTGGATGTTACAGACATTTTTTGTGAACTCCTTTCCGAATGGTTTGTTTTCGGAACAGGGGCACGGGAACTCCTCTTCATTGGTGGGGGGGGGGGAGGAGCAGAGGCATTTTGTCTTTCCGTCAACGGCGAGTCTTTCCAGTCAACGCACAAAGGGTCAATGTTGAATTTCAAAAAAGTTGGGAGGGGGCTGAAGCCCATGGTCCATGGCTCCCGCGCTTTGTTTAGGAAATCGGAGCCTTTGCTAAACATAAGTCTTTGATAAACTCTGAACCTTACACCCAATTGTGCGACTGGAGGGAACGGTTGGTTTTGTAGCGAAAGCTTAACGTGCCGCTAAAGCTGCGACACGGCCGTGTGGTATTCAGCGTGATCGTCTTGGCCAGTTGCCAGCTGAATCGCGGGCCAAATATCAAACGCCGGGGCGACTTGAATCCGTCTCTCCAAAACGGGGAGACCATCGCTCTCCCAGATCTGCCACGGATCTTTCTCATAAAACGATTTCACGATATCAAGCGACATGTGCTCCGCAACCAACGACTCGGTTATACCCTAGGTTATATGTAGTATTTAAGGACATATACGCTTATATTTAGAGTTTTATACGAGTGTTTATAAGTTCGGTATAATGCACATCTACGATAGCACCATCGGCAGACAGCGCAATTCCAAATGATGCGTACATCCGGTGGTGATAAAACTTAACCAGCAAATTTAAATTCCGAATGAAATTACCACTGATCTTCGTGACAATAAAGTATTACTACACTCCACTGCGTTACTTCTTAGACAGACGGTGCCAATTTCATTCTAAGTAACACCACATTGCTCATAACACTGATTTATTTACCGCATGTTAGCGCGAACCCATGAGTAAAAAGGCATTAAATTTCCCAAGATCAACCTTCAGGCATGCTCAGCACATTGAGAGTGTTCTAGCTACACTTGGTCAACGAAGCGAAGACTGAATACCGCCGATCCGTCACCATTATCTCACGGCTTTGTCATCACAGGTGACGAAATCTCAGGGCTCTTAACAAAGCCACCATTGAAAAACTGATCTTCGCCTGTGTCGGCTTGCGACGACCGTTGCCAAGGATCGCTAAAATCCTTTTAAAAAAGGTTTATAATCCAATCCCAAATCCCTAACATCAAAAGAAATGCAATCCAGTACTAAGTCTCGCAAAATAGGCAATCCGATCCGCATTCCTTTCTGCAGTCCTTTTCCGAATAGTTAGTTTTCCCTGAAACAGCCACAGAAATACGCACCACCGTGTTTATTGTCTGCGACACAGACGCAGCCAAGGGAGAGGAGCAGGGGACCCGTCCTCCCCTAGGCCCGCATTTTTGATGAAAACGATCGCGCATCGTCTTCCCGGCCGGCGGTTTTCGCATGATTTCAGTTCACGATGAGCTCCGTCCCCCCCCCCTTTAAGAAAATCCTGATTGCGCCCCTGGTTTGTGATGAGGGCCATATTGCCCCCTTCCCCAACCAACCCCAGATTAGGAACATGTGCCAAGTTTTGTCCACTTTGTTCTCATTGGCCCCTAAAGAATAAACGGAAATTATGATAAATGATAGTTTGCATATTGTTCCCTTACACTGACGGCTTCACGTGACAATGTGACTGAATGGAAGGGTTCTTGCTAGCCTAGCGAACAGACCGGGCCCCATTCTCCATCGCAGCGTCAGGTTTTGTTACTACTCCTGTGTTCTTTTTTATTTCCGCTCTTTTCCTCTCTTTCATTGGCGGGCTGACCTTTGGCCTGGCAGGCCGCCCCCGAACTGATCTCAGTAACGGGCTGGTGAGAGCTGGACAGTTGGCCTTCCGATTCGCTCTCGTATGCGTCCGATCAGGGCGCGAAGAGGATAAGAAACTCTGCCCGCTACTGTTACTGGGCACACGTCCGCCACGACCACAACTACTAAGCACACGCAGATCGACAGCAAGTCAAAATGATCTTGGAGCCCTGTAGTTGGGTCCTTTGCACATCTAAAGTCATGCAAGTCACTGTTTACATAAATGTAAGTCATAAATAACCAGCAGTTAGCAAGGATTGCAAAAAGGACTGCCGAAAAAGTGTTATCCAATTCGCAATTTAGTCTTTTTTTTAGAATTCATTCTTACTGTAATCCTTAAAGAAACGTTTGCAATACCGGACTGCAAATACTGCAGCCCAAATCTTGATTACTTTTATCCACAGGTCACCGAACCCGACACTTGTCGGACAGGACAGCACCGCTCGCAGCCTCCCGACTGTCTGTTAATGTGCAGAATAAATATGCCGTCTCCAGGCGGGTCTGTGGCGACGGCGGATCCGAAGCGGTTCGGTCGGCGAACTCCATGATTTCCCTGGGGCGACGAAGGTCTCCGGGCAGAGTCCAAAAGTGGTCTTTCACTGCGTGCCGGTTGGAATTTCTGGGTTTGTCAGAAATGACAGTTCACAACCGAACACAAAACTCTCAGATTTCACCATATTCCTCGGCACTCACCAACAACATTTGGCCTGGAAACCTGTGGAAAATGAAACATCAAGGGTAAGGTATATCGCAAAGTGGCTTTCCAAGACAGGCTGCAACTACCACAGTTTAAAATAAGTTTGAAGGCGGGGCATTCCCTTCAAGCCCTGACGAATGGTCGTAAAGTAACTAAGAGGTAAACCCTTTATGCATTTGTTCTCGTCACAAACAAATTTCTTTTCACCCAGGCACAAGGCCAGGACTTTCCTGAGGGGATGCAAATTTCAGATTTTGTCATATGCCACTGGCATATGCCAAAATTTATAGAAAAAAACAACAGTTCTACTAAATTAGTCTCATATTTAACGAACAGGCTTGTGTGTAACGAACAGGAAAACGTATAATGTTTGCCTTGATATATATACATATATATATATATATATATATGATTACTATTTTGTGCTTCTGCGAAATCATAAAATATCTAGTGTAGACTGCTTGGCTCAAGGGGGGGGGGGGGCATAGCCCCATGAGCCCCTTGGTTACTTGCCTGCTAACATCATGCTGGTGACCCGAGTAGCACCTGCTACCGACGTATCCCAACGAGAAGTTTATACTAACGAGAGGTCCTGTGCAGGACCTCTCTTTAGTGTAACAGAAAAGCCCGTTATCATGGGCGATGGAAGCGGAAAAGCCATGGGGTTCCCTTGGTGTCCGTCGCCGCAGCCGAGCTTCTGCACGGCCATGAATCGGTCCGGAGACGGAATATTTACTCCTCCTCCTCATACTGACAGATGGTCGAGAGGCTGCGATAGTGCCGCCCGTGCCGTCTGGCAAGTGCCGGTGTCTGTGCCCCTGAGCTCGGACTACCCTTCAGTCAACAAATCAAGCCTATGACTGGTTACGGGAACAGCTACCCCCACTAGAAACAGCTTTAGCCACACATTGCACGGAAACGAGCTACGTAAAAACAATACGTGTTAGCCGCTCATGGCTAAGAAAATTTTCCCTGTTCATTAGTCATTACCATTTAAAAAAAACAGTGCTGTAGTTTTCGAAGAAGGGTGCTCATTCCCCTTTGGAAAGTACGAACTCGGCACCACTTTCCAAACTTTCAACGCAGATTTCTCTGCAATGAACTGAGACACCCTCTGATGCTGGCCTGCAGGTAGGACCCTTAAGGGCTGTATAATTAAAGTATAGATCAAGGATGGAGGGGAGAAAATAAAAAAAAAACACGCAGGAGGCAAACAGAACGATCTATGAATTGTGGGAAGAAAACGTTTTGCAAACGCAGAATGGATCATTTAACCCCAACGCTGATAAGATCGCCCCTGAGCGGATGAAGTTGCTTAAGTTGCTCTTAAAACTGATCGTCCCTGGAAAGCCTGTGTCTGTGGGCATGGCTGGCGACGTCGGTAATCCTTTAGAAGCGGACTCCGGACCCCATACTCATGGAGTATGGGGGTCCCGGACCACCCAATACACAGGCGCAGCCAAGGGGGGAGGCCGGGAGACCCGGACCCCCATTTAGGCCCACATTTTTTGTGTGAAAACCATTGCACATAGTCTTTCCGGCAGGCGGTTTCCGTATGATTTCAGCTTACACTGAGCTCTCCCCTCCTTAAGAAAATCCTGGCTGCGCCGCCTGGCCCAATATATTCAAGGGATTGTAACATTAGGCCTGTGACAGTTACTGGAAAGGAACGGTCTGAAATCCTATGCGGGACCCCAATAATTTTCGGTCATTTCCAGCCATGTCTATTGGCATATTAAATTGCAGTCAGGTCGATGACGGGGTATTCTTTTTCACTCACCCACGCACATTTTTTGGTGTAACTTCTACCGACCGATATTACGATTACGCATAAGACCAATTTATATCACAAACTTAAGCACAGTTCCAGTCGTATCTTGCGTGCATTACGTACAAATCACCCTTCGCACAAAACTGCAATTAGTATGAGTAGATACGTTTTTCTGTTTTGCTCTAGTAAGAAATTCTGTTCCACTGTGCACATTGTCCGTGAACTGTGATGACGTCAGACAGGTGCTTGCAAATTTTGTTGTCCAGGGCGCTCAGTAAGCGACTACAGCGCCACATTATGCACAAAGGCCTGACAAAGGAAGGGCCTCTCTGACGAATACAGAGGTGATAAAAACTAACTAATTTGGGAAAGGAAAGCACGTTTATGCATGGAAAACGTACCTTTTGGATATGGGGTGCCTTCGTTGGTGAAGCGTCATCTTTGGTAAGTAAATTGCGTAATTAGTAGTTATTTCTACCGTCAATAGAGTGCGCTAAAATGCATACACCATTTCGCATCAATATAGACCCAATCCCATCTGCTGGCGTGCTCTCCTTGTACAGAAAGTTCGTCGTTTTTAGGGGACTGGAAAGTTACAGTGTCCTTTTAAAGTGGGCTAAAACATTATTTTATATTTATTTGTATTAGAGATGCTGTTTTCAAATACAGAAATAGGAGTAAAGTTCCCTAGTGTCTTGAAGTTGTCGGAACTCTTGGACAGAACGCAGGGAGCGGACAGAGCGAGCGAAGAGGACGTCAAGGCCCTGCACATATATAAACAAAACTAAGGATTCTCATGGTGCTGGGAACTTCGGAGGGGCATTAAGAGTTCAGTTGCAAAAGGGGGATAGGCTTGATTCTGTGGATTAAAGGTAAGCTGAGTGTAATGAAGTATTTTTATTGCCAGTGTGCTCTGTGTTGTCCGCCTCAGGTGTATTTTCCATTGTAAAATTCTGAACCTTGCCAAATGTCTTAACAGTGGATATTGATATACATGCAGTGGTCTCGTAGGAATAGGACTGCTGGCTGATGCATGTGCATCAGATTAAAGTGTCACTGGAGGATTGGACAGTGGCCATAAATCATGAGATTTTTTCACAGAAAATGCACTCACACCCATAAAAATGCTGGTACAAAAGCAGCCTGCAGATTTTTGTTATTTTTCATGTGTCTTATGCCTAAAGTATACTTTATAAGCCAGAATCACACAGTTTTGCAGTATTTTGCACCCTCTGTCATGCCTTCTCAAGCATACTGTTTGTTTCTTACTCAACTGTAAGCAGCCTGGTAACTTAATCATAAGCAACTTATTTGCTATCCAAGGTTGATCATTGCCTCTATCACAGCCATCAGGCCTTACCACTTATGGGCAGTTGCCAAGTAATTGCTATGTTTGGTTCTGCAGTAGGGTATCCTCCCCATCCTGGCAGTCCAGGTTCATAGGTCAACTAGCAACTGGCCAATATAGGCCCATACTGACTACTATACATCTGTGCACCCTAAGTAGCATGTTTAGCCTCCTCTGCAAAATCTGTCACCATCCACTGCAAAATTAACTTGCCTTCAATTCCTCATTGGGGTTTAGAGATCATGGTCTAATGCAGCAGGCTGTGCCTAGCACAGGTGCTGATCCAGAACATGACCCTGTGATGCCATTCAGGTCCAATTTGAAAAAGTTATATCTGGCTTGTGAGAAAGTGTAAGAGTGTAATGCCAAACCATCTATCTCTTGTTGCTTAGGACCCCACTGCATTACTTGCAAGGTGGGTGAAGACACTAGATGTTTGAAGATTCTGCAGTTCATGTATTTTTGTCCTGGCATATTGTGTTTAGCAGAAGGTTCAGGGTCCTGTTGAGTTATCTGGTCACATTACAGCTTTCTTTAACAGCCCTAGCACATTCAGTCATTTTATGTTTAGTGTAGTCAAACTATAGCTTCCCTTAGTAGCCCTAGCACACTCATTCATTTCATGTTTAGTCTGGTCACACTACAGTTTTCTTTATTAGCCCTATCACACTCAGTCATTTCATGTTAAGTAGTGTCATACCAAAGGTTGGTTAAGCAAAGCCACTTGTTATCTTTTTCAGAGGAAGTTTTTATTATCCCATTGCTTATTCATCCTTGGATATTTCCATTAAAACTATAATTGTGCATGAGATAAAACAAACTTGAAATGAAAAAGGGTACTGCTACTTGTATTGGAAGTCTTTTGGGTGGAACAGATCTTGGCAGTTTATGTTAAAGCATGAAATTTGGCAGAATATTTTTATTGCTTATGACTATGTGGTGTTTTGTGCCATATAAGATAAAAATGCTTATTCTTCCTGCTATTTTGGCCCTGTTGCAAGTGCAGCATTTAACTGGGATATTTACATTATGGTAGGGATGTTGTATTTTTGTATTTACCATGTTGTAACCTACAAAAGCCTTTTCCCAAACCCATAATTCCTGTGCCAACTCCTACACCTTGTCATGCCCATACACATTATGTTCATTTCTCCTGTGAGTGCTCTGTCCATTTGGTAGTGGCACATGTTGTGTCCACATGTTAGAATGCAAACATTCGACTGCCATATTATGTCCCATGCAATGTTGGAAACCTGGTTTTTCTTCCTGGCATGGGAGTACAAATTCTGTTTGGAAATGCATGGTATAAAATGCCATGCATTTTTGTGAGGTACTTTGCAAGCACATGTTGTCAGCAGAGGTGGATCCAGTGGATCCATTCAAGGGGGGGGGGGACAAATCAGTTTCCTGAGTCTACATGGTAGGTCAGTGGAGATGTTGACTGGGGGGGGGAGATGGCTGACTGTGGGTTTGGCCAGCAGCTGAGTATGGGTGGTAAACCATCAACTGGGGAGGGAGGATGCTGGGCAACTTTAAACTCTGATTGAGTACAAATACCCATGTCTTGGGGGGGGGGGAATTGACCATTTTGGAGTGCAAAATTTTTCCCAGAGTATAAATTTTTTGGTGCTTCTTGACACCAGAAAATGCCAGTTTTTCAATGCTGGCCCCATGTCTCTGTTCATGATGTCAGGACAACTCGCTCGTTGATTGTCACGTATCCACTGAATAAGTCATCCGTGTGCGTTGACAACCCGGTTTTTCTTCCTGGTGTCGGAGTACAAATTCCGTTTTGGAATATCAAATGTCATGTATTTATGTGAAAAATATGGACGAACTAGGTGCTCTGCAAGCATATGTGACGAGCAGGGGCATATCCAGCAGCTTCGTTTGGGGGTGGGCAAACCAGTTTCTTGGGTCTACGTGGTAGGTCAACGGAGTTGTTGACGGAGGGGTGGAAGGCGGCAGGCCTTGGATTCGAAGTGTACTTCAGCGGTCGATTATGGATGGTAAACCATCAACCGGGGGGACACTGGGCAGCTTCAGAGTTTGGTTGAATAGGAATACCCATGTCTTAGGTGGGGGAGGGGGAATGACCATTTTGGAGTGCAAAATTTTTCTTAACGACAGTTTTTCCTCAACACTGTCCATGTGCCATCGGGCGGGAGCGACGCAGCTGCGGCGGTTGGCGTCCTTAATAGTAGTGTCGTATTGCTACTGTGTTGTTCAGACATGTGGCCACCTGCTTTGTGGTTCAGATGGACTTTTTGTGGCAAATTGTCTTTCCTATTTCTGTGTGATGTATGGCGTGGCTGTGCAAGAGGCTCTGCTGAACACAGTCTATGATCCTAAACGTCACCTTAGGACATTATTTGGACCAGATTGATTGATAAATGTTGATGGCTTTGCGCGGATATGGCGGTTTCAAGTTTGGTGCTTTCCGTTCCCACTGCCATGTCAGTCTGATAAACTGTATTATTCTCGGAAGTATTGGAAACAAATCTGGGGCCGACAAGACGTTGGAAGCGTGTTTGTGCCGCACTGTCGGGCACGCCCAGCGGCTTTGTGTCACAATGCTGGATTTTGTTCGGAAGCAAAACGTCACATTAAACACTTGCACTGGCGTCCTTTTGTGCTGGGACGTCTTTTGGGCATCACCTACTGAAGTGGTGGCCTCTAACGGGGCGAGCATTACCTTCATCGCGGAAATTGAGTGGGGAAAATCGATACGGCAGCGGACCGCTGTGTAAAGCAGTTTCTGATGGGGCGAGCAGTATTTTCGGTGCGATAATCGACTCGGGGAAAATCGATACGGCAGCGGATCACCAGGGAAACCAGTTGAAAATATGCTTTTTCGGTGATACCGTCAGCCAGACACGGGCCCAGGCGTGGGTCTGCCGCACGATGCCGCACGATGACCAAGGCTTGACCGGCTCTTTTGCCTGTGGATGTAAAAAAGAGCGTTATCTACGCTTTCCCGAAATGCAGTCTGTTTTCCCTGAGACGTCGCGTTTTCCGCCTGCTGCAGAAACGTGGCGCACGCCCCCAGTGGTGCCGTCGGTGCTCAATAACGGGCCGAATTCCGCGAAGTCGTTGTCCCCGGCGGCGCCGGCCGTCACGGCGCGAGAACGTACGAGCGGCCGCGTGACGCGCGTGCGCCGCTTATCGTCCGGGCGGACTGCTCGTAACTCCCCGGCTGTCCGGGCCGGTGGCAGGGCGTAATGGAGCCGGCGCGACCGTCCGGCCGTCCCGCCGAATGTCGACCGCCGCCCGTTCACAGTCAGTGGGCGGAATTTAAGGGTTCCAGGGTCGTGTTTCGCACCCAGACGGCTTCGTCCGCGATGGCTGTAGTAGCCGGCGGATTTGACGGATGGTTTTGTCTTGTAGCCGATGAGTTAGATTTGCAGTGTGTCACAGCCTGGAGGCTTGGCTCATCGTTTTATTTCTTTGGCCCACCGGCGTTGGCTGACAGGTACCTTGCGGTCGTTTTGTTGTGCCGGCTTCGCCCGGCTTTTTTCAATACGTGTGCCGCCGTAAAAATGTCGGAAAAAGAGGTCGGAAAAGGAGGAAAAGGGGAAAAAGAGGTTGGAAAACATCGCACAATTTCTCTGGAGTCCTAAATGGGCTGTTCCGTTGCGTGAATCAACCCGGCTGGATTGCTATCCAGTTTTTGATCGCTGTGATTTTTAGTTTCATTTAACTACTTGCACGCTTGTTAGTTGGGGAGTGAAGGGACAGGGCTTGCATTATGGACATAACAGCTCTCTGAAGTATCGTCCGTTGTAATCTCCGTAGAAGCATCGCGACTCCTTTGAATGTAGTTTGCGCAGGAGAAAATATTGCCAGACATAAAACTTGGCCAGACCCAATTATTGCCGACATGAAGCGGCATAAAGCAAGTGGCGGCTGACGCGAAAACTCCCGCTGAGTCGACATGTGCGCCGGCCGCGCTGATGCCCGCCGCAGATGACGACGCTGCGACGGCGCCCGCTCTGCCGGCAGCTGACGCCGAACCATTGCAGGTCACCGGCCACCAGGCCTTACCCAGTGCCGGTCAACGACCATCTGCCTCTGATCTAGCGTCGGTCACCGACCGTCAGTCGGTCCCCGATCGTCAGGCTTGACTCAGCGCCGGTCACCGACCGTCTGTGTCTGACCTAGTGTCAGTCACCGACGGCCAGGCTTGACCCAATGTAGGCTACTGTCTGTTTGTCTCTGAGCCAGCATTGGTCGCTGACTGCTTGTCTCTGGCCCAGCACTGGTAACTGGCTGTCTGCCTTTGACCAAGCGTTGGCCACGGACGGTTTGTGTCCGGTTCAGTTTGGTCGTTGACCGTTTGTCTGGTGCCCAGCATCGGGCACGTTGACTGTCATTCCGACCCACAGCGTTGTTAACCTTCCGTCAGGCTCAGACCTAGTGTTGTTCACTGATCACGTGTTTCGCCGTCGCGCATGGCAGCAACAGACTCACTGGGAGCGTGGTAAATGCCATCTCCGGACCGATACCCCTCGTGTGGTGACGTACTCCGCCACCACACGCAGCTCAGGCCGGGCCACTCCGGCAGGCGGAGTGGTCCGGCCGCCGGCCACTGAGATCTCGGTCTCGGTCTCGGTCTCGGACACACACGGTCTCGCCGGCTCCCGCTGAAACTTCGGCCTGTGGCGCCTCCAGTCCGGGCGACTGAATCCCCATGCCGGGGCGACCGCGGGCCCCGGTAGCAGGACAGCCGCTCTCTGTTCCGCCCCCTGCGTTGTGACGGGAGCCAGCGAGCTTCACAGGCGCCTGGCCACGACGTGTCCCAGTGGGCCCGACGCTCCAGTCAGTGGTTGGTGTAGGCGGCCGCATTGCTTTGCCACGCGTGCGATATCAAAGGCCTGAGGGACTGCAGTGCCACGGTATGCGAAGTGCCTGTGAACACGGTCGGCGTTTGATGTCTGGACCGTCCGGGGCGGTCGTCGCCGGCGGCTGGCCCTGTGGCGTTTACGGACGAGTTTACGGACGGCCCACGCACAGTTAACGACTGCTTCCCACGGACTGCCGAGACAGAGCGGCTGCCGATGGCCTGCAAACAAACGTAACCCGCGCCCGACTGTGGATCGGAGCTCGACTGGGGGGAACGGTTGACCGTACCCCTCTAACTCCCGAACGGTTGGTGGCATGATAAAAATAGGGACACCGTTGGAAAGCTGGTGACGAGTAGAGCTCGAAACTGGTCCCATTTTTTTTTTTACTTCTGGATAATATGTAAGCCATTTACGCCCTATATATGTTGTCGCATAGCCTCCTGCAGGAGACCGAGAAACGGCCTGGATCTCAAGGGCTGTGACTAATAAAGTCTAGATATAGGCACCAGTGGACAGGCAAAAGTCCGCAGATGCATATACACGTCTGATTTCTCTGATTTGTTTAATATATGCCTGGAAAAGTTCAGTTAAAGAAACGGCGATTCTCCGCAACGCTGCACGGCGGGCGCCGCAGACGAACGCTGTATGAAATTAACGGAAGCTAATTTTAGCGTTGTTTTATTTCCGCGAAATATGTCTTTCCAAGTGTGTTTCTTGATCCTGGATGTTTATGCGATGGCTTCTCCTGCTTCAGTCGTGAAAAAAATAGTAGGTATTAATCTACACGATTGGTGGAGCTATATTCGCGAAAGCCCTTTTATTTCCAAAATTTGCGATTTTTTTAAACTTCTTGGTATTATTCGCTACTGTGCGAGCCAGTTCTGCCATTTTCCACGCGATCTGAGTCATTCATCATCGATTTTGATTGCAGTGCATTGTAGTCCGTAATGATTATTCATGGCCTGACCTCGGGTCAGTGGACGGAGGCCATTGAAACTTTGCCCATTGATGGCTAATGGGTGCCTTGGATGTCGCGACACTCTTTTGTTACAAAAAATTCCGCCAGTTTTCGAAAAAAAACGGCGACATGTGTTGAAAATGGGCTTGAGCTTAGGTCAATGACCCGGACATTTCTGAAAAATCCGAGATAGCAGACTTGTCGCATTTATCAAAATCTCTTACCCTTGAAAGTTTTATCGTGATATCATGTTCTGCGAAAAAGCTGTAGGGCGGGCTAAACTTTTTTGGACATAGGTCCACTTGACCTGACCAAGATCAGATACCTAACTTGACCTGAGGTCGAGAATTTGATGCATGGTGTAAAAATTATCAAGCAAAAGATGCACAAAGTTTCGTGGCGTTGCGTTTGTTTGTTCTCTCGCAGTCTTGGAAAAACCTCGGGGGGGGGGGGGGGTCAACCGTTCCCCAGTCGGGGGCGGGTTAAAACGCCGGCCAAAGCCATCAACAGGGAGCGGAGGTCCGTCCTGATGTGGCTTGACCGAGGGGCGACTGCTATTCTTGATTACGTTCTGGACGCGTCTGGGTGGGTTCTGTCGACGACGCACAGGCACGAGATACTGCGCCACGACTTGGAGTTCCACACGTAAGAGCGGAGCGTAAAATTGGTGGATGATGATTGGGGATCGTGTGAGCTCACATCTGCCGTGACCGCGGCCACACAGCGCTGCATGACTGTCCGGAACCTCGATGGGACACGTGTAGCGGTTTTCACGCAACATGGGACCGCAAATGGCGTGACAGTGCTGGCCACGAAGTGTTGGTAAAATGGGGATTTGATTTATCAGAGTGTTTTCCCATCCAGCTGGCCGGTTTGCAACCTTTTCTCGGTTGTTCAGCGCCGTAGGGCTGATTTTATGTCGCGAAGTCCTGGACTTTGTCTGCTGATGACTTCCTGTCGAATTCGATGAGGACGCTCGGGTTTTGATGGACCTTTTCCACTTGGACTGGCTTGTCTTCGTTACGTGACAACTCGTCCGAAAGTTTCGATTTCGGTAAAAGTTTTGACCATTCAGCGTCGCGACGGCGCCATTAATGGCTTATGCCTTACATGGAAGTGTTTCGCGACAGTCGAAATTGGCGCTGTCTCGTGATTTAGGCTTGAATGGACGTCATATAGCTGCAGTGAAAGCAGCTCGATGCCCCTAATGAGTCACGACGGCAGCCGCTCTTTGTAGGGCCCTGGGCCGAATCGACTCGGCGGTGCGGCTGTGACAGCATTCGGTCGCCAGTGAGCTGGCGGCGGGCCGAGAACATCGCTCATTAACCAGGAGTTCGTCGGAACGGCGGCGCTCGGCTCAGCGCAGCAGCCGCGGGCAGAAACGATGCGGTGGTGGCCGTCGGAGGCGACTCCTGTGGCGCTGCCGGGCTGCTGTGTTGGGGAACATGACGGAGGATGGCGGCGTCTGTGTGGTCAGCCACCAAGGCTTAGAGGCGCGCCGGCTCCATGGGCGTACGGTGCCGAGGCGTCGGTGTGGGCGGTTGGACGTTGACTCGTCACCTAATGGGGAGCCGTCTGGCGGACGGACAGACCGTGCGAGATTGGCTCGGCGTGGGCGAGTCTGTCTGGATGGCCGTAACTCCGTCAGAGCAGGCATCTGGCGGCATGTTTGGGAATGGGGTCTATGATACGGTCATAAAACCGATATGACCCGGCCGCTCAGAGGCCATCTTTTTAAAGCTCTTTTATTGTTCATTGACTTCGGTGGTCGATAGATTTGGCTTAAAAGGGACTTGGCGATACGACTGGTGGTCAATAACTTTACCATTACATTATGAAACGCTTAGCACGAGGTCAAAGTTTTTGGTACTTTTCAAATTTTTGAGACCTCACGACATTTTGGTCTTAAAATATCGGGACTGGAAAGAATCAATTTTGGTCTCGTATAAACATAACGAGACCTACGCTGCACACTGAGCAAACTCCCAATTATGCTAATGCTTATGAATGATTTTGACGATTTATCACACAAGGTTATCAATTTACTGCGCATTCGAAAATAGCAGTGTGTTGTTTCTGAAGCCTCAGGTTAGGTTTTAACTGCATAAATAAATCTGAATATGCACCCTGTAAACATAGTCGTCAATATTTGCTGATGTTCATAACACAGGAACACATGTTACTTCGGTTTTGTTCTCATTTTTTTCGTTTTGTTTTAACCAGCCTAGGTCACGAAAGTCAAATTCTAACTTTGGCTTAAGCGTGCAATATTCTTTCAACACATGAGGCCGTTTTTCTTTCACTCCTCAAAGAAACAGGCCCATTTACTTCACCTTGTCCTGGGACATGGGCCGAGCATATCGTTTACGAACTGTTACGATCTTTTGCTGGCGTTTCAGCAGGACGTTGACCTCTGCCTCATACTCGGGAGTGAGACGGAACTTTGTGACCGGCGATGTAGGCAGTTTTTAATGCCAGCGTCGCCGCTGTATAGCTGCCATTGTTTCTGTTCATCTCGTTGTATCCGATGTTAAAGATCCGATGCCGTATCACTTTGTGGTGAATGTGTATCTTGAAACTGTGTATTTTGAGATATGCGCCCGCGATTCGGTGGAGCGTGACCAGCCAGGACACGGCAGTGGGAACGATGCCTAGTAACGGCCTCAGCGTGTAGCATTTCTTTTTACCATTCCAGAATTTCCGGTGGCAGATGGCTAAGATTGTACTGGATGGTTTGAACAGTGCCGCCAGTTCAACCGTGATTGTTTTAGTGGCGGTTCTTCCTTCAGGTGTCTTATCAAAATTTGATTTCTTTAAGATGATTTTTGAGGCGTTTGAACCTTAGTATCAGTGAGTTTTGTCTTCTGGGTAGCATTGGTCATTATAAAGTAGCGTCCTTGTTGCAGAAAGAAAGGCAAAGAAAACAAAGAATGCAGAAGACAGGAAAACGCATGCTGTTTTAAGTGACGATGTACACTGGTCTCGAGGGCGTGTCGAAGACAGGGCTGGGACGATTTGTTGTGGTCTTTAGGCTTGATGGAATACAAAAAAAGCACTGGAGGAAGTTTGTTTTTTGCTTTTTCCCCTTGCACGACAAATTGTATTGAAGTATTTTGGCGCAGAGCAGGCTGACATGATAGTATCGTGTAATTTTGTTTCTTTGCGATGTTTGCATGCACCTACTTAGGAAGAACACATTCAGGGCTCCAGCAGTATTAAACAGCGCCGGACAATGTATTGTACCGTGAAATTCGACGGTGGAGTTGTGGTCTCATTACGGTAAACTTAGCTGCTGCGTCATGGGTAGTTAACCCGTGCAGTCTTGAATTTGGAGTCTTGAAAACATGTGAAGCTATCATGCACAATGACCCTGTAGGTAATTCATGAAACAATGAGAATGACTTTGTCGATTTTTTATTCATTCTCCCACCATTGTGCCCTTGAGTCAGATCCTTTGTTGACCTGCACTCGTATCCATAAACATTCGGGCCCCTGTGGAGCGGGTCCCAGCACCGGAAATAGTCATACCGGAGCTCTTTCGCAAATCACGACATGATGAGACTGGCTAACGAGGCATTCCAAAGAGAAACGGTCGGAGAGGCCTTTCGCGAGGCGAGCCGTGTCACGTCGTTCTGTCGTCGCCCGCCGCCCGGCCGACGTGGCGGGACAGTTCTCGGCTCGTCGATCGCGGCAGGGCGCCGCTGTCGGCGGCGGGACGTGTCGGGCGCGACTTTCGCCCGTGTGTCCGTGCCGCCACGCGCCGGACCCGGCACGGGGCGTCCGCGTCACGCCGCGCGAGGTGCCGTCACGCCGCGCGTCACGCCGAGCGGACGCCGGCCGCCGACTCGCGGCGCGGGACGCGGCCGTTTGGCGCGACAGCTATCGCTCGGGCTGAAATATTGCGACGGCGATGACGGATCGCGGCTCGGATCCGCACTGACGTCGCCCGGGGGCGGGATTGAATTCGGGAGCAGGCGGCGCTTTCGGAGGAGCCGTTCTGACCGGTCCCGCCGGTCCCGAAAACCAATAGAGCTGTCGCGAGCGAAATAGTGTCACGCGGGCCGCTTTGCAAAGCGAGGTCTCGCGTCGGTGCCAGCAGGCCCAGTGCAACACGGTAACCAGTGGTCCATGTAACGCGGTTGTTACAACAGACGCGTGGCGTAAGGTTTTTGTGCCTTTTGCCTTTGAATTGTGCGCATGCGGTGGATAATGGCGCCACCCGGTTGCAGTTTGTTTCGCTGCGGTCGGTACTACGTTCTAAAAATGTGAAGCGCTCGTCTTTGTGTTGGCATTGCGTTCTTGCTGATTGCGGGGTCGTGGGGTAACGAAATCCAGCGTTGTATGGAGAAAGGTCGTACGGAAAGGGTCGTTATATGTAAGGATAAAGATCTGATTGAAACAGACGAAAAAAATGAAAGTGGGGCTTAGATTTGACGAGATAAAGTTACTTTGAATAGAGGTTGAGTAGCTCGAGTGTGGTAATAGCGTGACCTGTTTCTTCTATGACAATCTTCACCTAGGCGAATCGTATGTATGATATTTTTCATTGCTGTTTTTCGTGGATATCTTTTCCTTGCGTTATTATTTACTCCTTTCGCTCCGTCATCACAATTTGCAGTGGCCCTTTCATTCAGTGAGGAAAATCATTGCCGGTGACGTTTTTACATTGTCTTGTGATTCTTGTCGCCGGGAGTTCATCGCTTGGCAAGACATGCCTGCGGTCACGGACAGGGTGACTGCTTTGAATCACATGGTGCCGTCCCGTGTGATCGGACTCTCGTCGGCGCCATGCGGCGGCGCTGAGCCGGGCCTGGTGCGGCGAGACGCTCCGCAGTGCCGGCCGCAGGACCCTGCGCCGTCAGCTCGCCACGTGGCGGCGGCGGCCGGCCGGCCGGTGTCGGGCGCCGGATCGCTCTCGGCAGCGGCGGCGGCGGCGGTGGACCGTTACGGCCGCAGCACGCCGCCCTGATCCGGTCTGCGCTCCGACACGGCGCGGCCGGCGGCGGCCGCGCGATTCGTGACGGCTCATCCCGGCCGCGCGGGGCCCGCTAGGCCGGGTCTCACGCCCCGGACGGGCCGCGGGCTGCGGCGGCGGCGACAGCAGAGCCTGCCCGGCTCGCTGCCTGTCCGCATCTAAGCCCTGTCTAGCGGCGAGGGAGCGCTGGAGGAGTGTCTAGTCGCGGCTTTGCCTGCCCTCCTCTGAGCCCCGTCTGGCGGCGAGGGAGCGCTGGAGGAGTGTCTAGTCGCGGCTTTGCCTGCCCTCCTCTGAGCCCCGTCCAGCGGCGAGAGGGCGCCGGCGGAATGTTGAGTGGCGGCTCTGTGCCCACCTATCGCGTATCGTCGGCGTAACGGCGACACAACGCCGCCGGAGTGGCCTCTGGCGGCGGCTGCCTGCCCTCCACCTCTGATCTCGGGGTAACGGCTCGCTCCGCGGGAACGCCGGCGGGCTCTCGCAGCTGTGTCTCAGCAGCGCCGCCAGCCGAGCCGATTACCGCGCGATCGGCTGGCTGCGGTCTGGCGCAGCTGTGCTAGTCTGTGGCTGTTTCTGAGGTGAAGGCGCCTTTATAACGTTAGGAATAAATTACTCCAGGCGCATGCGGTTTGTAGGAAATTGCAAGTGTGTAGACACGGAAATTTATTAATGCGCGAAACGTGCGTGAGTAGGTGCCATGACCGTAATGAGCAAAGGATTATGTCCTATTAGTGACTGTTCTGGTATGGTTGGATGTTTGTGGTGTGCGTGATGACATGATTCTCGTTCTCACTTCGTGTGACGGTAGTTTTATTCGCTGGTGCTACGGTCCACCGTACCTCATTAGCTTAATCACATGCTACCGAAGCTCGGCCTAAGAGCTTTAATAGAACGCCTGTCCCCACTGCCGCCCGGTCACGCACGCAGCCCCTGCCCTGTGCGGGCGCCGACCGCTCTCTGCGCCGTTCTCACATTCCGGCGCGTTGCAGGCATGACGTCACGCCGCGTCGGCGCGCCAGCTGACGGCGCCGCCAGCTGACTGCGGCCGGCCGCGCTGGGCCAGTCGGCCGGCTCGGGCGCAGAGGGAGGCGACGCGCGTCCGGCGGCGGCGGCGGCAGGCGGATCGCGGTGAGGCCGGCGCGCGCGCCCAACTCGGCCATGATGCTGCGCAAGTTCCGCCACCACACGTGCAAGGTGGTGCTGGCCACCTCGCTGGTGTGGCTGCTCGTGGACGTGGTCTTGCTCATGTACTACGCCGACAACATGGGCGGGCGCGGCGCGCGCCAGGAGCGGGACGCGGACGGGCCGGCCGAGTCGGCCGGGCTCGGCGGCAAGCGCGAGGCGCCTGGCGCTGGCGCACACGGTCAACAACCTGGCCTACGACCGGGCGCAGCTGGTGCGCTGGGAGCCGGCGCCGGTGGTACCCGAGAAGGTCGGCCAGCCGGGCGAAATGGGCCGCCCGGTGCGCATCCCGCACGACCAGGACGACGAGATGAAGGAGAAGTTCAAGGAGAATCAGTTCAACCTGATGGCCAGCGACATGATCTCGCTGAACCGGTCGCTGCCCGACGTCCGACTCGAGGGGTGAGTGGCCGTGGGCGTCCGCCGACGGGGCGCAGTCGTCGGGTTCAGGGACCCGCTTGTTGATAGTGTGGGTGTGATTGGCACCGGCTACCGTGTACATTGTGACCGAGACAAGATAGGAGCCTCCCTGCGGTTTGTGGTATTTCCCCGTTTGCATTTGTTCGTTTTTCTCAAGAGGTCTTAAGTTGTCGACTGACGCCAAGAGGACGTGGCAGATTCGTGGTTATCCCTTGCTGGACCTGTGTGCTAAACAGGTTTTGCAATTTCTTCCCTGAACCTGCCTTGCAAAGTGTTCAGCTCCCAACGCTTCTCTTGCGGTGTGCCGCGGCTCACCACGGGTCGCAGGTCAGTCGGGGTCAGCCGGGTCGCGCGGCCGGCCGGCGTCGTTCACCAGAGAAAGGCATGTGCCGCCGGCGAGAGCGGCGCGTTTATGGGACCGTCGGCCACGGCTCATTTTGGCCGGCCGACGTGAAAGTGGTCGGGGGCTCGGCGTCGGGCCGGGCGCGACGTGCATGACGCCGGGATTGCACTGAACGTTTAGTGTATGGCGGCTATCGTCGAATGTGGGCCGTCCGACCGACGGTTTCTCGCGGCCGCCGACGCGAAACGAGGCTCTCCGCGGCCGACGAGGGATGATGTGGCAAAAACTCGGCCCGAAGTGGGACGGCGACCCGCGGGTCGGTCGGATGCCGCCGTCGTCTGCCGCGCTCCGGCGGCGATCAGCTGGCCGCGGCGGCGAACCCGCCCGGGCCGCCGGCCGGCGTCTGTCGTCTCCGCCGCCGACGACCGTCACGCCGCGCCGGCCGGCCGTGACAGCGGCCGTCACGGTCAGTTGGACGCGGCGCGGGCCGATGTCACGCCCGTCGTTCGAGCGCCGGACCGCGGCGGATTCCGCACCGCCGGGGAATGCCGGGCCCGAGGACGCCGTCCGGCCTGCCCGACGGCGACGACCTCCTTCGTGTTTGGCGTTCGGGTTTTGTGTGTGTCTGGTGCGGTTGGTGTCTGGCCACTCTGAGGCTCGGGGGACGTGGACGCGTCACAAACTGCGCGTTATCTTCGGGCGGAACGGGTTGCCGGTGGATCGGACGCGCGTGTCTGCGATGGCGTCTGACCGGTTCGTGGACGTTCCGGTCCAGCGCTCGTCCGCCGCGGAATGGCGACAGGTCGGGCCCGGTCCAGCTGTCCGTGTGCTGTGAGGACGGCCGCCGCTCGGGCTGGTTTCGCGGTGCGTTTGTCGCGGGTTGAGCGTCGATCAGATCCAACTTTTCCTCTTGTGTTTTAGGGGAAGGTGTATTGATTTGTTATCAGGCGGACTTTGCCTCTTGAATACGGCGAGAGGCCACTAGTAAGCGTGGTTGAGCTGCTACTCCATCAGAGAGCAGTCATTAATCAGGCCGGGCTCTGCCGTTCGCCCGTCGAGTTGATTTCCGATCAGATTCGTGTCGGTCAGCCATCTGCAACCGGGCGGACTCGTTCCATCGAGTCGCGGACGGCCACTGACCGTGACCGGCTCGCGAGGGCTTACCGTGCTCCGGTCCAGTTACCGTCACCTGCGGGGATGTTTCCGCGATCGGACCGGTCCGGTGAGCGGCTGATCCTCGGCCGGGTCCGGTCCGGCCGGCCGGCCGCGCCTGTGGAGGTGTCGGCCGCTCCGCCGCCGGGGCCGGTCGTGCTGACCGCGACACACGGCCCGCCCGGCGCCCGTTACGTGGTCTCTGAGCCGGCGGACGGACCGGTGACTCAGCGCCGCCGAGTCGCCGGCCCGGGCTGAGCCGTCCTGCGGACGAAGGACGAAGGAGGCGTTTGCGGCTCCGCGTCGGGCGGTGGCGGTCGACTTTCGGCGGCCGCCGAGCTTGTCTGGCGTGCCGCGGCTCGATTCGGCGAGCTGTTAATGTTAAGACCTGTTAATGTTCAGGCTGTTACGGCCTGCGGTTGCTGGCCATCCCGTGTAGTCACTGATTGCCGAGCACTGCCGCCCGACTCTGTGGCTTGTCATTTCGTTTTCTACCGCAATGGGCGGGTTTGCGCCGGGTTTTATCCTCGCTGCTGTCCACGTGCTCGCCGCCCCGGAACTAGCAAATCAGGATCGGTTTGCCGGGTGGGTGCTCTGTGGGCGGTGTGGGTTTTCTGTCATCGGTGGTCTGAACTCTTGCTTATAACACTGCTCGCGCTGGCACGCTATGCAATTAATTTGCGAATCTACGCGATGTAGTGGTGTGACATTTCTGCAAACAAGTTGTTGACCGCAGGATGGCGCTGTCTTTGTACTTAAAAGCTTTCATATGATAATGCATGTAAAGAACCGTACACCGTCCGCCAGAGACTGCTAGATATGCAGATAAGTTTTTGCTTAATTATTTATTGTGGCAAGTTAGTTGAAAACGCCCCGCTTTCATGATTGCAAAGTTTGACGCAAGTCATGGTGAATTCACAACCCAAAGAGGCTGCAGATAAAAAATAAAACGCTGTAGGAAGACATCAGTCGTGAGTCTGAGCGAGGGCCGACCGCGTACGCGGACGGAGTCCTGACGACTGCGGCCGGTGGGTGGTCCGTCTCAGACGTATCCCGACCCAGTACCGGGTCAGTGGCGACGGCCGGCCGCTGTCGGAGCGCTCCTGTCCGGCCGCCGCCGCCGCAGGTCTGCGGCCGGCCGCCGGCGGACTCGCCTGCCCGGCGGGCGGTCCGCAGACGGCGACCTGGTTCCCGCGGCCGTCACCGACGCCGCCCGGACTGGACTGGGGTTCCGCGGGGCGTCAGCGGGACTGGCGGACTGTACCGGAGTCACGCGGAGTCACGGACGCTAGCTGTACTCCTCAGGGCGCCAGCGCCCGCCGACCGTGTTGATGTTCCGCGCGGCGGGAGGCGGTGTCCGCCGGGACGCGTCCTTTGTTGCGCGTCCGTTGTCCGGACGCACTTAACGTGACGAAGTTACCGCCTGGGCGGCCGTGATCCCTTCGCAACGTTTCCGTGGCGTGAGTGGACGGTTTAAATTACCGGTGGCGCCGTGTCGGTGTGAAGGCCGAGACGGTGCGGTTCCGTAGGACCGGAGTCGCCTTGATGACTGCGGGCGACCAACACCCGCTGAATACTTCATGACGATGGCTTACCGACCGGTGACGACTTCATGAACTGTCCAAGATCGACCGAGGCGGGCTGTTTCGCGGCGGGCCAGTTCGCGCCTTGAGTGGTGCGATGTCATGGACGTTATGGAATGTTGTGAAAAGCTTTTGCCAGGTAGATGGTGCGGTCAGGGGAAAATGCTTTTTACAGTCGTTTCTCTGTCAGCGTCTGGATTCGTCCCTGATTGCTGCAGGTATGTCGTCAGGATCTGTCATGGCATGTTGCAAAATACCTTGTGTATTTTTGATAGTATACTGCATGCGTATTGTTTGCATTCCCTCACAGCGTGCTTTGCTACAGATGTGTCGTCTAGATCTGTCATGGCATGCTGCAGTTTCCGTCATGGTCTGTCATGGCATGCTGCAGTTTCCGCCGTGGTCTGTCGTGGTCCGTTGCCGACATGCACGGAATGATCGCCCGCCTCCAAAGCAGCCAGCCAAGGCTGCGCGAATTATGTAAGGGTCGGTTAATCCGTCGCGTATTGGTTTTCGTCCACGCTAAAGCTGGAGTCAGTTTTCTGACGTATCGGGGTGATGTGACGCTGGAATACCGGGCACGCGATCTTCCACCAGCCGAGTATGAACAGTCGTCAGGTGCGTTCAAGGTTCCCGGTTGTCCAGTAGGGCCCGGACGTGGCGACTCGGAATGCGACGCGGGGATGGCTGCAGTGTATTCCTTCCCACGCGGCGGTTTCCGAGCTGCTCCAGGCGCCTCGTGTACGCGCTGGTGTGCCGTTTGTTCCGCCAGTGCGGCCCGAGGCTCTGAGGCGGTCACATCGGACCGGGAGCCGGCTGGTTAGTCGGCGGAGCTCCGGCACGGGAGTCGCACGGTGCCTGCCGGCGCCGCCGGGGCCGGCGGAGGCGATCGGGCCGTTCCCGGCCGGGCTCGGCCATGGCCAGCGCGTGTTCCGCCCCCGATCAGACCTCACTGTTCAGACCTCACCCGTGTTCCCCCCCGGGTCAGTCCGCAGCGCCGATCAGACCCACTCGCCGGTCCGGGCCGCTGCCGGCCGTGGCGGCGCGTGTGCCGGCACGGATCGGGCGGCGCCGGACGGCCGAGGCCGGCCACTCGGCGGACAGTGGCCGCCGATCGGTCACGCTGAACGTCCGGCCGGCCGGCACGCGACTCGGGCGGGCCACGCGACAGCGGCGTGCAGCCGGGCCTCGGACCCCGGCCACGGCGGTGGCCGTGAGGGTGGCAATCGAGGCGACGCGCCGTCCGCTCCCGGCGGTGGCCGTGGTCGGTGACGCCGGCGGCCACACGGATGCAGCCTTCTGAGTCACTTCCGCCGAGTTCACGCCGCCAAGGTCGCCGCCGAGGTGCGGTTCGTGGTCTCGGTCGTCTTTCCCCGCCCCGGGATCCGCGTGGGGTGGCGGCGCCCACGCGCCCCTCTCCGGGATGCGTTCGCTGCCTCGTTCCGGCAGCCAACCGGCCGGCCCGGGGTGACGTCACGCACGGCGGAGTTTTTGCCGGTCTGCGGCGGCTCCCTTTGTCTCCGGCGGCCGTCACGACCCGAGCGGCCGGTCCGTTCCCCGCCGGCCGCGCCAGCCGGCCTCCCCGGCCCGTGTCGGCCGTGCCACCACCGCAGAGCCGCCGCCGCCGCCGCCGCCGTGTCCAGAATCGCGCCCAGTCGGCGGCGGCGCCGGAACGGGAGCTGGGCGCGGACCGGTTAGACGGTGGCCGGTGACGCCGGGAGGAGCCGGGGGCCTGTTGCAGACCTGCCGACGGTGGGAATCGGAGGAACGGCGGGGCCGGCCAGCGGCGGCCCCGCACGGCGGCGCGAGCTGGTGCGGAACCGTCCGAGGGGTGGGCGACAGAGGCGGTCACATCGGGCCGGGAGTCGGCTGGTTAGCCAGCGGAGCTCCGGCACGAGAGTCGCACGGTGCCTGCCGGCGCTGCCGGGGCCGGCGGAGTTGATGGGACCGCTCCCGGCCGGGCTTGGCCATGGCCGGACGTGGGTGGAGCTGGTCGGAGGTTTTGAACGGAAGTGATGCATGGCGTTGATGCGCTGCCAGGGCTGTGTAAATGTCGTCTGGAAACGTTCCGAAACCGAAATGCCACATGCATCTCGAATTGAAGACACCGTTTCTGTTTGATCGGAACATTTCCTTGGTCATAGAATATGAGAGCTTAGAGGATCAAACAGAGCTGAGAGGATGTGCTTTCACTCGTGAACAGCAGTCTGCGCTCATGATCGTCGGCATTTTGCTTTGAGATCCTAGGTGCGTTTAGCATCGCTGCAGGGCCGGCTTCAGTCCCTCGTTCCTGGCCGGCCTCGGAGCCCTGGCCAAAGCGTTTCGTCTCTGCCTGACTCACGCGGCTCTCATGCTGGCCGCGCCGGCCACCGCCTGGCGTTCAGCGATTACCGCGGCTCCCATGACGCGGCGCGCCGCCGGCGGAGCCTCCGCAGCAGCAGCGCCGGTCCACCCCTTCATCGGCGCTGGCCCGTCGGGCGGCGGACGTCAGGTGGCGGCAGGGCGGGCTCCGGCGGCGCCCGGCGTCCGGCAGATGCCGCCGGGACGCGTCGCAGGCTTTGTGCCGGCCTGCAGCGGCCCGCGCCGGCAGCCGTCCGACCGTTACCGCGACAGGTGAGATGACTGGGTCCGGCCCCGCCGTCGCCGTTGCAGGGCGCTGGCCGCGGCAGATGGCCGGACCACTCAGCCCTTCTGGCCGCCGACGCCGATCCCGGTCGTCTCGTCTGTCGCGGTGCGGTCGGCGGCCGCGCCGGTGCGCCGACAGTCGGACGGGCGTGGCGGCCCGGCGGTTCGCCGGCGGCGGCGGAAGCCTCAGCCGCCGCCGCCGTCTGCGGGCCGAGATGAGCTCGGTGATGGATGCGGCTGCGGTCGGCCGGCGACCTGGCGACCAGGTTATTAGAGCTGAGAAATGGAGGCGTCGGCGTCGATTGTCCGCCGGACGGACGAGGCGTGAGCGCCGTCAGGCGGCTGATTGCCCGGCCGACGCGCTGAAAGCAGCGGGCGGCGGCGGCCGCTGGGCGCGCCGGGGCCGTGTCGGACCACGGACCCCGGCAGACGGCGGCCGGACGGCAGGGATCGCTGCCCGGCGGCCTCTACAGATCCGAACCTGGTCTCTGGTGACGGTGTCGTCTGTCTTCTGCTGACCACGCTCCTGCGGCGGACGGATCACGTGACCCGGGCTGTGACGCGCGCCCCTAGCGGGCCAGGCAGGATCGTGTGATTTCCCAGGACCGGTGACGGAGCATCCGCGGACGCGGGCCCCGCCGGGGCGTGACGCCGGCGGCGGCGCACGGCCGTCAGGCGGGACCGCTCAGCGATCCCGTCCGGTTCGACGACGTTGTCCAGGCGGCGGGTGTACGCCGGCGGCGCCGCCGGGTGGCCGCGGCGTGACGCACCCGGCCGTGTGGAGACAGCGTGACGGCCGGCGTGACGCCCACCTGGGGATCTCGCCGGGACGACGGGCGGCATCACGGCGGAGTTTCGCCGCCCGACACGGCCGGACCGCCGCCACTGGGCGGCCGGCGGCCGTGACGCCGCCGTGACGTCGCCGCCGCGGACGGTCCCGACCCTGAGACGTCCGACCTCCTCGGTTCTCCGTCTGTTCGTTCCCCGTTGACTGGAGTCTGTTATCTGGTCCGGCGGCACTGATTCGTGTCTGGCGGCCGGGGCGGCCAGGGCCGCTGCCGTTGCGGTCATTGCCGGTTTGCGGCCGGTCGTCGGTCGGACGGGTGGCCCGCGCCGCCGGACGAGACCGGAAACGCACCGGAAGGTGTTTGTTTCCGGGCTGAGCCGGGTCGGCGGGGAGGCGGCCGCGCGTGGCCGGAGGTCCGCGTCGCCAGCCGTGCCCCCTCCGCCGAGAGGTCACAATCCCGACGGTGGGTCAGCCGGGCCGGCACGAGTCCCACCGAAGGCGGCCCGCCACTGCGCGCCGCTGACCGGGTGTGACGTCGTCGGCGACATTCCCGCCGCTCCGACAGCTCGTCTGTCGGGTGTCGGTCATCGTCCGGCTGGGTTGGTCCGGCTCTGCTCTGCATCGACGGACGGGAAAGGGGGTGGGGGCGATGCTAGGGCTGGGGACAGCCAGCCCCCTGCACCCCTCCGCTGCCGGCGTCGGTTCACGGAACCGGGGACAGGTCGCCGGCCGGGGAACATCCGGCTTCCAACGTGGACTTTGCACGGGAGAATTGTGTCCTCCCGACCTGGCTTTGGGGTCAGGCTTGATTGTGGACGTGCGTCATGGCGATTTGAGTCAAGGAAAGTTACTTTCTGCCCTCTGGAGAAGGGAGAGAGAGAGAGAGCATTGTACTATGGTAGTGAAGGTCCACGGTTTCTGAACGATACAGTCCATCCTTGTCTGTTCTTGAGCATTGCACATGATTCTTTTTCTTGAAGGAGTAAGTTTTTGCTGATTTAGTATGTTTTGTGTGTGGTTTCCCGCTGCCTGCCGTCCAAGATGTCATTGTCACCTTCCGTAAGGAAGAACATCAAGACTAGCTGATCCCGAAAGTCGAACTTGAGTGTGTATACTGGGACACGGGCAGCAGTGGAATGGAATTCACCCAGTGCACGGCAAAACGAGCTTCCGTCTAGAAGGGCCGGATGTGGACATCGTTGATGGCTGTGCGGATAGCTCTGATAGCGCGGCCGCTGCACCCGGGGCATCCAGCACCACCGTGAGAGCGGCCGACCCAAGGCCGCCGCTGCCACCCTCCTGTCTGGCGGTCACGCGCCGCGGGCCGGCCTCCGCTCGCGCTGCAGCGATGCGTCGCCGGCATGGCGCGGCCGGACGGCCTGCAGTCGAGACTGCCCCGGCTTCGGCCGCCTGCAGCTCTGGTACACGTGCCCCACGCTCCTGAACCACGCCCGCGGTACTGTACTGTGCACACTGCCGCACACGCCGGCGGCCGGAGCGTCCGCGACCGGAGCCCGGGCCGCGACGGAATCGAACCACGCTATCGAGCTGTTGTGGCGCCGCGGGCTGCCGGTGCCGTAAACGCACCGGGCAGCTGGTGGGCGCCGGGCTGCGCTGGTGGTCAGGTGCTAACGGCACGCCATACAGAGGGCACGGTGCGCGATAAGCGCCTCACGGAAGCTCAGAATTGTCCCTTTGCGTATTTGTGCTCATGCATTGCGTGCATTCACCACTGGTCTTGTCACGCGTATCGCCTGACAGGTACCTCGTTTATTGAGTTAGAAGTAATATGAACGTTTTGCAGCGTTTGTTATGTTTATTGCGGCTGACAAATTGTTTCGGCGAAATGTATGCATTCGAACGAGGAAAGCAGTACAGCGCAACAGTTACAGAACCGTACGTTTTGCAGGCGTTCAGTCTTTTGCATGGTTAGAAAAAGTGCTGTTTTTTGGTGTTGAAGAACACCAGAACACGTGTGCTCAAAAAACTTTTTATACTCCAAAAATCCGATCGTGCGCCTCCATCAAAAAGCTGCATTACAACCACGTTGACAAATTTCTAACTCTGCAAGAAAATGACTGTCTCCGTTCAGTAGGAAGCCGATATGATGTCAACTGACTTACGCCAAGAACGCCAGCATAATCCATTATTACTCTCCGCAAAATTTTGTACTCTAAAACAAAAATTATTCAACACTAAGAAGAAAAACCAAATGGTCCGGTGCCTTTTTTCGCTGTGTTGCATGTCGTACCGGCATGGAGCACGTTGTCTTCGCACGCCGGACAAAGGACGGACAAAGTCCTGAGCTGCTGCCGTCAGGCTGAGATGGGTAGACGCCAGGCACAGGGTCTCCGCCGTCTTCGGCAGCCTCCGACCAGCTCACGGGACCGCCCGTACCCGTACTTTCTCTCTGCGGCGCGTGCAGGCGCCGGCGACCCGGCGACCCGGCGACCTGGGTCGCCGCGCCGGCCGGGCTCCGACTGGCGGGCGGGCGGAATCCCCGCCGCGGGTCGCCTCGGCGCCTCTGCTGGAGCCCCGCACACGCGCGCAACCTACAAACGCACGTGACGCTTGTCTCAGACCTGATGTAGCTCCAGCCGAGCTGGCGCGGCTCGCTGGCCGGTGCGGTGGAGCGCGTCACCTGTGGCCTCGACCCCGGGTCGACGTCGACGATTTCCATGCATCGCTCCGCCACCCGCTGAAGCGGCCGGGCACGTGCTTTGCGTGCCGCCGGCGGGCAACGATCGGCGCCGGCTGCGGATGGATTGCCCCGGCGGCGGCGGCGGCAACGGCGGCACCGGCGTCCGAGGCCGCAGCGTCCGAGGTCTCGGGGTTAATTGCCTTGTGTTGCACCACCTCCGCTCCGGCCGGCCGGGCCCAACTCAACTCAATTCAACCCCGCTCTTCCCTGCCCTGCCCTCCAGCCCTGTTCGGCCCTGCCCTGCCCTGCGCTATCCTGCGCTACCCTGTCCTGTCCTGTCCTGTGTTGTCCTGTCCTGTCCTGTCCTGTCCTGTCCTGTCCTGTCCTGTCCTGTCCTGTCCTGTCCTGCCCCGCCCGCCATGCCCTGCCCTGCCCTGCCCTGCCCTGCCCTGCCCTGCCCTGCCCTGCCCTGCCCTGCCCTGCCCTGCCCTGCCCTGCCCTGCCATGCCCGGTCTGGCCGGGCCTGGCTTGGCCCGGCCCGGCCCGGCCCGGCCCGGCCCGGCCCGGCCCGGCCCGGCCCGGCCCGGCCCGGCCCGGCCCGACCCGACCCGACCCGACCCGGCCCTGCCTGGCCCAGCCCCCGGTCCTGCCCAGCCCGGCCATGCCCGGCCATGCCCGGCCTGGTCCGGCCTGGCCCGGCCTAGTCCGGTCCGGTTCTGCCCTGCCGTGCTCGGCGTGATCGCGGCGCGGACCAGCGTCGTCCTTGGGCCTGGCCGTGCACGGCCGGCTGCCATCGCCGACTTTTTTCGCGCCTCCTTTGTCCTGGCCAGTCTCGTGTGCTGGGAGACTGCTCAGGGCCGAGCTCCGGTGCGCCGCTGCGCCGCGGGCGACGGGCTGCCGTCCGGGCTGCAGGACCGCTGCCACTCCGGCGCCGATCCTGCCAGTCAGCGGCACATCTGCGTCGGCCCGGCTGATGTGGCGGTGCCGGACGGAGCGTTGGCGCAGGATCGCTACGCCATTGCCGAGTTGCGCAACCCGGCGGGATTTTCGTGTTGTTATGCGCTGGCATTCGGCGAGTTTGCCGTGCGCACGTTGGACTAGATTGTTTCCGGTGACCATTCGTTCCCCATTCTGGGCGTTCTGGCGTTGAAATGTGCCAACGTTTCGGGACGTCGAGCGTTCGGTGTGATAGTTTCAGACGGCCATCGACGACGACGACCGCAAACATCCCCGTCGTCCTGCCACGATGGCGAGCAGCAGCCGTCACCCTGGCAGGGCTGAATCCGGAGTCTGGATGAGTGCCTGCTCGCGACTGCCGCTCTTCATGGAACAGCTTAACAAAACATCGAGATGTGAAGATACCTAGAATACCTAGTCTGGGCGCCTGCACGTGTTGACCTAGTTATTCGTGGTTGTGTTATTATGTCTCGACCGCAGCATTAATTACGGATTGGCTTCTGCTTTTTGAAGGCTTCCCGTTAACCACGGTATCCGTTTTTGAATGCCTCATCAACCCCGATAAAAGTCCGCGATCGCACGGGCCGTGCCTTGAGTGCCTCACCTCAGCCTCGGCATCAGTTTACGTCGCTGCGTCTCCCGTTCACCCTCGGCACACGGTCGGAGTTCGGCTCGTGTATGGGGGCTGCCGCGCTCCCAGGCACCACCTGAAAGGTCTGGCCACATGTGGTGCGGTCGTTAACGGCGCGGCTGGTCGTCGGCCCGGCCGGTGCCGACCCGTCCACGGACCGAGGCCGTTTCACTCCCCGCACCCGCCGCACCCGGGCGGGTCCACGGGACGGGGTGCAGCGCAGTTGCGTCCGCTGCTGGCAGTGCAGGAAGCGTGTGATTAGCGCTGGTCGACGCCCGTGCTTATTCGGATCGGACCCCGTTCCCCGCGACGGCGCTGCATCCGCCCCTGCCGGCGGCGCTGCCGCTGTTTTGGACTCTGGCGGAGCGGACCCGACGAACCGTCGTCAGCTGAGCGGGCCGTAAAACCGGCCGATTTTGTCCGTGGCGTGCGGAGGGAGGTCTTGATGTGCGGAAGTCAGAGGGTGCTGGGGCGGTATGAGAGCTGCAGTTGGAGGGTTACGACATCATCTCGACTTCCTGTGACTGCTCGTCATGGGAATGAATGATTGATCATGATCGTTCACATTTATTGATAGTGGTCAGTCTACGCCTCCTGTGTCTCGCACTGTCCCACTGTGCGTCCCCAGATTTCTCATTATTCCACCGTTGCTCGTCTCCCATCTCTGGCGTCTCTCGTCCTCACCATGCCTCCCACGTCTGGCGTGTGACTGTTGACAGTCGGCGGCCGATAGCGGCGCGCGGGTCGTCTCAGCGGCTGTCCCGCCGCGGGCTGACGGCTCGGCTGGGTGCCGGCCGGCCCGGCTCTCTCTCCGGACCAGGTCCCGCGGCCGGCGGCTGGCGGCTCCCGCAGACGTGAGCGGAGCGCTCCGGACGGCAGCGGTCCGGCCGGCGCTCCGAGCCCCGGCCGAGCCGCCGCCTCCCCGGGAAGTCAGCGGCGCCCGGCCGCGCTCGGGCTCCGATCCGCTGCCGGGAGGGGCTCCGATGGAGCGGGGTCTGGCGGGAGGCGGCCGGCGGCGCCGCCCGCCGCCGCAGTGCCCGGTGTCGGCCCGGACCGGCGCCTCCCTGGCGAGCCGGCCCGGACCGGGCGGGGAGCGGCCGCCCGTAACGGTGCCGCGGAACATCCACGGCCGCCGCCGCGGCCCGCTGACCGGGTGAAAGGTGTCGGCCGCGCTCGAGGTTCCGGGATTTCTCAACAGGTCTGACCCAGTGGGACGACGCCGCCGCCCCCGCCCAGACCGGCAGAACGCAGTCACGCACGCGGGCGTCCGCGTTGGCGCGCCCTGCCCGAAATTGGCCGTTCTCAGAGCGTGTACTCGGCTGCGGGATACCACTGGCTTACTGTCTGACCCGGTGAAGAGAGCTTTGGCTGGACCTCCCTGCCTTGTGACACTTACAGGCCAGACGTAGATCGGAGGCCGGTAACGTTGGCGAGCGCCGCGGCCTCGCGGGGCACTCTTTGCACGGCCGACTGAAAGTGAGCGTGACGCCAGGCCGTGCGGGTCACGGCGGGCGGCCCACGTCTGAACCTGACGCCCGGCCGTGCTCCGGTGCCCTTGATGGTTGTTCCGGCGTGGACCCGGCGCCGCCGGCAGTTCACCGGGTCCTTTACAGGCGACGGACGTCCCCTGGAACAGCGGGCGAACGTGGAACATTGGAAAGGCCCGTCCGAGTAGAGGAACATAGGACATCTCGCCACGTACAGAAGGTGGATGGAATATGAAATGAAATGTGAAATGGATGTAGAAATGCAGAAATGCGTGCAGTCGTTCTAATGTCATGTAGTGACGCAAACGCGAAGGTGGCCTGGATGGGTCTGCATAATGCAGTACATTTATACAGATGACCATTTCCAGAGGCCCTTGTTCCTCCGGCCCGGTCAGCGGGCCCTCGGCTGGCACCGTGTGTGGGGTCCCTGCTGGCCGTGTTGGGGGCCTCCCGTCGGCCGGGTCCCGTGTCCCCTGCTATCAGGAGTCTGGGGTCCTGCCGTATCGCCGGGCCCGCTCGGCGGCGCGTGCAGTCGCGCTGCACGTACTTTTACCGGGCGCGGGCGGGCGGCCGCCTGTCGGCACGTTTCGCCGGTCTGTGGGTCCGCCGTTCCGCGAGCTGGCCGAACGGCGTCCGCTGTGTAACCATGGCGACAGCCGCGGTTGCCTTTGAGGTTGACGCCAACATTTCTGCCGCCGCCCGGCGGAGTCGGCGGGTGGCAGCGCCAGTGAATCGTGGGAACGGTATTTCGGTTTCGAAGGGCTCCCGACGTCGTTAGCGTGAACCGAGCCGGGCGATTCGTTCCGGGAATGAGAAGATGATGCTTCGGGTCCTTGTTATGCCGTCAAAGTCTACATGTGCGTTGCGCCAGGAAGTAAGGACGACCAGGAATCCATCAGACTGCATGCATAGTGTTTGCCATTTGGAATCTGATCGTATCTCTCCGTAGGATCAGGTTTCGATGTTGGCGCCAAACTCTGGCTGGCATTTCTTCATCACTGTGTCAGCGGCTCCTCCACGCGTCATGTTGCTCCGTCCGCTCAGTCACGTCACGTCCGGACGGCGCCGAGGTTCCCTCCGGGACCAGCTGAGACGACATGCCGGCCTGACCGGGCAGCTTCGGAGACGGAGACGGAGGCGAGGCCGGGCGGCGGCGGCCGGCTCGCCGGTTGCTGGCGGCCCGCGGCGCTGACGTCAACGGCCGCCGGGACCGGGCCGGACGGGACCGAGCCGGCGCGCGCCCACGGACGTGGCCCGCCGCCGTGCGTCAGGGTGAACGAACGGGCCGCGTCCGGCGCGCCGTGCGATGTGCCGCGGACGGCGGGGACCGGCCGGCGCAGAGTGGCGGCGGACTCCGGCGTACGTTGCAGAACGATGTCAGACGGCTCAGGATGATGGTGGACTGCACACTGCACAGAAGGTGCAGAATGATGGCAGACTGTCGCAAACGGCGCAGTGATAGCAGACCTCGGCAGACCGTGCACGGTGATGGCACACCGCGGAAGATCCTGCAGAATGAAAGTACTGTGCAGAGTACTTGAATTTGGTGCTGCGACGCATCTGAGCTGACATTGTATTTATCCCGTATGGCGGCTAGAACACGTGGAGCACTTTGACACCCACTCATTTGGAAGCTGATGCGTGAGGGGCGAGTCGTTGTTCGCCGACGTGCGAATATCACGCAGTGCGATTATGTTCTACGTTTGCTACCATCTTGAGCAAACGCGTTTGCACGCCGGCTGCTCTCTCGGCGATTATGTGTGATGCAATCTCGCCCTCTGACTGCAGACAAGAGTGGGAGTTAAGTGCCGCCGTGTCCCAACAGCTGGCAGACTAGGCTCAGAACCGGAAACGACATGAGCCCGCCCGCCGTAGGCTTGCCTGCCGTTGATTTGGAAAATTGGCATGCCCCTCGGCTTGCCAACTTGTGGTTTGTCACTTGTGTGAAAAGGTGCAGGCCAGGCGTAAACTTTCTACGAGTGTGTCTCTTCACGTTGTGACGGGTTCGTCACGACGCGTGACGGGCCGGCGCGAGCCGAACTGTCGTGACATGGAAGTCCTCAACTCGAGTCTCCCTTTTTGGAGAGGGGAATGGAGAGCGAGAAAGCGGAGCCGAATGCCCTTAATTGTGAGATGGACGCCGATGCAGTTCAATCTGGATTGAGTTCGTGCGCTATTAGGGTCGCGTAAGTGTCAAATCATGCCGAGACTGCAGCCCAGTCGATAGTTTAACATTGGCCACGGCGCGTGGGGACGGGCACGATCCCATCAGCCGCTGCTTCCCTGCCCTCGGGAATGGAAAACTCAGGGCTGCAGCTGTGACTGCGACCGATCTGCCCTCGGTGCTTTGTGACGCGAGGGCGGTGGAGGCTGGCCGCAGAGACATGCAAAAGAATACCCAACATTGGTGTTGTGAGCTTTGTCATCTATAACATTTACAGCACACCCTGCCATCTGCCGCTGTACCGCGCATTTAGTGGTAAATCGCGCTCCGTCTGCTCTCCTCTTTCCCGGGCTGCTTGTGCGCGCAGTCCGATCAGACTACATAGTCGTGCGCCGCATCGGGCAGTCGGCCTCGACGCCCGCACGAGGCGCTGCCTATGTGGACGGTGACGTTAGGCGTGATCTCGGCAGCGGCCGGCTGTGGCGACACGGCTTTAGGGAATTCCGATCCGCCCCGAATGGCGGCGTGTTGTCTGTGGGCGGAAATGTCCAATTTTGCTGGACGATACCGTACGGAATGCCTTGCATTGTAGCACAGTGCAAATTGTGTTTTTCTTCATCTGGCCTTTTTTGCCAGCGGGAGCAGTCGCCCACGGTGATGCGGGAAATGTGCTACTGTACAAAAACATGTGTTTGCATTCGACAGTCTCTTGTCCGGTGGACAGCAGGTGATAGTTCCGATGGGAACCGTGACCGCCGAACCTCGCTATGCTCCTGCTGCGTCACGTCGGCCCGGCGGGACTGGTCTATCCCTCCTCGGCGGTGACCGTCGCCAGTGATGGCCCGCTGGCTGTCGCGGTACCTGCCACTGGCGGCGGCGGCGGGGCTGTGCGTGGGAGCGGCGGCGTCGTCCTCCGGTCGCGTGCGCTCCGGTCATGGCCGGCCGGCGTCAGTCACGCCCCCGGCAGCCGCGGTCGCCGGCCCCGGGGCTCGGTCAGGACCTGGCCCGGCCGCCGGACGGTCGCGCCGGGGTCCCGGTCTGGGCAGGCCGCCGTCCGGCCCGGACTCCCCGCCGTGGCGAACGTCGCCGGCCGGCCGTCGGCGTGCGGCGGCGCGCGGCTGTGGTGGTGCGGTGTGCCGCCGCGCCAGCTGCGAGCCACGCGCAGATGCTGCCGCCGCCGCCGCCGCGTGTAGCCTTCGATCGTTGGCAGGGTGATTACTGCCTGTGGTTCGGCTCGTTTTAATTATTTGTGTGGTGTGTTCACGGTGATAATTTGAACTTGACCATCGGTGTCAGCCGTCCAGCTAAATGATACACCGGTGCGCCACAATCGCCAGCTGGACCTTGTGATATTTTTTCGTGATCGGAGAGCCCTTGCCCTTGATTTTTGATAGCAACAATTCCGATTTACTCGTGTCGGTATGATAATATCCAATATTTGACGTCAGCTGTCACTGGCAAGGCCGTGCTGTGATAGACTGTACCCTGAACTGCTGGCGCTCCTGCGGGTCCGGGTCTGCCATCTCGGAGCATTTTGCCGACTCGTCGCCACCAGCCCGCCAATGCCGGGGCTTCATTAACGGCCGCGCGTGTGCGACGTTCCGTCCGGATTAGAGCAGATGCCGGCGCACGGTTCTAACGGCTCCGTAATCCCGGGGGACTCAGGCTCGTTCCTCCTTTTGTCCTCGCCGAGGCCGCGCCGCGGCGAAGCGCCCCCGCATTTCTCCGCGTGCGGGCCGGCCCGGGAAGCGGAGCGCCTTCCGAGGCATTACCGTCGCTCCGGTCCGAGACTGCCGCCGGCGGACGGCGTGGGCGCGCGACTCGTCGGGGCCGTCTGGCATCTTCGACCTCGACGGCCTCGACGCGGTGGCTGCCGCCCCCGTCATGTGTACCTCATGCCCCCGGTCGATGTGATGTAGTGTGGCAGGCATAGTGACTAACGTGGGCGACATTTAACTTCGACGGCGCGAGGTCGACAAACACTGTGCGGTCCGTAAATTCCGTCGGGCCGTGGTCTTTCGCTCAGCGTCGACAGCCCGAACCTCGCCCCGTCTGGTCGTCTGGTCCGTGCCGCGTGTCGTCGCTGCTCACGTCAGCGCCACCCGCAAACTGCCCCGGGCAACGCTGCGCCGTAATTAGTGAGCGGCTGGCTCTCGGAAACCATTTGCGTCTACCAGAGCCGATCGGGATGCAGGCTCTCGTCGTGTGGTCGCAGCGGCCGGCCGGCGGCGGGCGCTGGCCGGGGTCGCGTCCGGGTCTGTTCACGGGCCCGGCGGTCTGGTCCCCGGAACGTCCGGCTCACGCCCAGCCACGTGTAGCGAGCGTCGCGGCCGCGCGACGCAGCCGGCGGCTTCCCACAGCCCGGGCAGATAGGGCCGCGAGCGACAGAGCTCGGCCGCGCGCTGGGCAGGGCGAGCGCAGCTCCACGCGCCGCGGTCCGCCCTAAAGGTCCCGCGCGGTGTCACGAACCGCGGGAAGATGACCGCTCGGGATCGCGTGCGCCGATAGCGAGTCGGTGGTATATTGCTCGCCCGACACGACTGGTTTGGCCACTTTCACTTCGCGCCCGTCACCTCGGCCCGAATGCGCTGTGCTCCAGATGTGGACAGCTGACCAACTTGGATCGTGCGCCTGACGCTGGACACCGACCGTTTACCCGGCATCTTTTTATATTTACCGTTGTTTCACACCTGCCCCGGCATGCTGTCAATCGCCTGTTCGTTTTCCTAACGGCAGCATTCTGCCGGCAGATGTCGCTCCAAGCGCTACCCGCCGCTTCTGCCGACGGCCAGCATCGTCATCGTCTTCCACAACGAGGCGTGGACGACGCTGCTGCGCACCATCTGGTCCATCATCAACCGGTCGCCGCGCGCCCTCGTCAAGGAGATCATCCTGGTGGACGACGCCAGCGAGCGAGGTGCGGCGCGGACGACCGCCAGGTCGCCGGTCACAGGGGTCGCGGGACACAGATCTCAGGTCACAGGTGGCAAAGATAGCAGGTCTGAGGCCTGAGGTCGTAATTCACAGATGTGCCGCAGGTTACAAGTCACAGGTATCGGGTCAAACGTGCCATGCGACCGGAGCACAGTTGACATGGGTCGCAGGTCATATGTCTTATTTCTTAGGTCGCGCAGGTCTGAACGACAGGTCGTAGGTCGCAAGTCACGCGTCATGTGTAGCCGGTCTTAAGTAACAGGCCCAGGTCACACAGCGAAGATAGGTCACACATCTTAAGCCTCCGGGCACATTAGTTTTAGGTAACGAGCAGTGGGCGTGACAGATAACGAGTCCCCGGTTGCAGTGAACAGGTAGCAGGTGACCGTTCACAGTTCACAGTGGAGTGACGGATATGACCACAGTGGAACAATTTGCTGCGGGAGGCATGCGCTGGTCAGACGGAGGAGTAGGCCAAAATGTCAAAGCACAAGTACCGTGCGACGGGGCGCATTGGTGAGCGTTGGCTCCGTCACCGGTCCAGGTGCAGAGTGTGACGGTAGAGGTCTGACCGCGCTTCAGCGCAGTCGATCTGATGGCGGCGTTAACGGAAGCCGGGACCGGCGTATGACTGGCTGGCCATGTGGATGCCTCTCGTGCCTGCTCCTGTTGGCTCTTTGAGAACGTGTGGGCTTTCGGTCGCGTGTGGCTTGCGACATCTGTATGTGGGGAAAAATGACAGCCATGCAGGTGGAAACAGCATCCTGCATGCATGGCCGCGTGCAGGGTACTGATGCCTTTCGATTACTCGGGAGAACGATGCGCACCGTGTAACGGCTAGTTCACGCCACATCAACCCGCATTACTGACGAGCAGGGTATGTCGAGGGGAGGGAACAGGGCGGAAATGTGGCACTCTTTTTGTTTCGCGGTTTACGGAGGTCCGTTGCTCTTGGCCTACTTTGGCAGTGGCAGATCCATACTTGAATACTGTTGCGTCGTCGGGAAGGGGCCACGAAAGCAAACCGGTCAGAGTAGAAAAAGTGTAAGGCAGGTTTCTGTCGTGGTCTGTCTACCTCCTTGGACAGCGTGACCATTGTCGTTTTTTTCTAGCCAATAAACTGAAGTTGTCCGAAGTTAACGTTGAATTTTTAGCAAATCCCGAGTGATATACAACACGCTCATCGACACCGTTAGTGGTGAGTCGCTTCTAAAACAGTTTTGCGGTCGGAGTAAGGCGACGAACAGCCCCATTAAAGGGGTCTCATGCTCCTTTTGAAATGGAAAAGAGGCATTGCAGTAAGAGTGTCGAAGATGGTGAACTTTTTACGGCTTGCAGAGTCCGACGTTTATGACTTCACGTTACCAGATAGCAGACGGTCAGGTGTATCAGATGACTGTGACTGAACTCCTCTTGTGACTTTTGACTTTGCAACTGTTTGTCAACAGTTTTGTTCGCTTTTGTATCGCAGACTGTTCTGCATCTGCTTCATAGCACTGACAGTATGCCGGGCTCTGGATGTGCGGTATGTGCGAAGTGTGTGCTGTTCATTTTTACCGCTCGACTGGGGTCATAATTAGGTGACTGTCTGTGGCCCATCTGTGTTAATAGATAACGGGATAAACAAACAGATAAACTGATAAATATATAAGGAAATAAATAAATAAGTAAATAAATAATAAAATAAATAAACATAAATTTACTAGGTCTTGGACTGCAGCTGCCGCTGTGAAAAATGTGCAGACCCATACGTCCATTTAACTCGGCCCGAGCGGGCCCTTTATCCGTCAGCCGGTGCGTGACAGAGGGGCATAGCTCGGCGGGGCGTCGGCGGCCGCGAGCGGATCCTATCCCGAGCGGCGCCGGCCCGGGTCCAGCCGACGCGGATAAATCGGCACGAACGCGGCGCGCCGGCGGCGACCTTCGCGCCCCGACCGGCCGCCGCCGCCGGCCGGAATGAATGAAGATCGAGCACGCCGCGGCGGCCGCCGGTGCAGCCCGTGTCGCGGCGCTGGGGCAGCGCCGGGAGCTGGTGCTGGGGATCCGCCGGCCGCCGGTGGACCCGGCCACGGGGCTGAGTCGCCAGCTGTGCCGCTCACTTCGCTCCTGGTGTCTCTGGTATCTGACACCAGTCTGACACCAGACCAGACTGGTGTCACCGGTCTGGTGTCACTCTGGTGTCAGTGTGAAGGGACAGTGTCAATCCGGCCGCGGACACTGAGGTGCTGGTCAGTGGGGTCTGGTGTCGCCTGTCAGGCCGCTCGCGAGCGTGTGCTCGATTGGCCGCAGTCGAAGTCGGCAGGACGTCCAGGTGGCGGCGACAGCAAATCGTTACCGCCCGTGTCTCGCTCTGTCGCGTCCCAACACCGGGGCTGGCTCGGGCAGGCTCGGTCTCGATTCCTTGCTGACGTGCGCGCGTCTCCGACTGCGGGCGACCGCGACGGTCAGCGAACGTGCTGCGCGGTCTGGGCCCGGTGTCATCCCTGCCGGTCGAGGCGGCTTTCCGCCGTTGTTTTAACGTCAGTCAGCTGGCCGTTGGCGCCGTCAGTCCGTGTCGTCGGCGTCCGCCGGCCGTCGCTGAGCTGATCCCGGCATCAGCGCTGGCGACCGCGGCTTGGGGTGCGGTCCGGCGTTCCTGGGGTGCCGGATCAGTGTCGGGATGTCTTCGGGCTGCCGGCCCGATGTTCGAGGTGCCGGTGGTGTTTGCCGGCGCGATGTTGGGTATTGGTCCGGTCTGCCGTCTCGATGGTGGGGTTTTGGTCGGTCTGCAGGACCGATGTTGGGTTGTTAGTCCGATCAGCGGGCTTGGTTTTGAGGTTATGGGTCGTGTCTGCCGGGACTATATTGGTGTTTTGGTTCGGTCTGAGGGCTGGATGCTGGGGTTTTCGTCTGGTCTGACGGCTCGACGGCGGGGTTTCGGTGAGTCCGGACGATCAGCCGGCGCAGCGCCGTGATATTCCTGAAGCCGCTGGCCTCGGCCGTTCGTGACGGTCATTTCGCAGGGGCTCACGAGACGCTGGCCACTCGAGGATCGATGGTGACCCTGTGCCGCAGGCGCCGCTAGCGATCTCCCGAGAACAGGAGCCGGCACTCGGCGACGGCGGCCGGTGTGCCAAGACAGAAGTGGCGGGCGCCGACGGCCGGTGTTCGGGCTCGGTAATAGCCGGTTGTGTTGACGGCTTGCCCGCCGTGTGACGCGAAGGCACGGCGTCTGCGACACGCCGCCGAGCCGCCGGTTTCGAAGAACGGCTCGTCAAATCAGGCGTCGCAAAGTTCAGTATCATCTCCGCGGCGATTGTGCACCGGTTTATGGCTGTGCTGATACGTTCACGACTTGTTTGCGTCACAAGACACGTGGCCGTTTGTCGAGTAATGCGGCCGTTTGCTCAGGAATATGTCTGCCACGTTGGCGGCGTTTGCAGCTGTTTTGCGGGAAGCGCTGTGCGTTCTGTCACCTGCCCTGCCCCGCCGATACCCCGCCCCACGGCCGCGTGGCCGCGTATCGACGCGGCGCCCTCGTGCTGTCGTGGGAAGGCCGCGGCGCCGCCTCCCACTGCGCCGATACGAGCCGCGGCTGGCCCGGCAGACGGTGATGTCTCAGCCGTCCGGGCCGGTGGACGCTCCGGCGATCCGCGCCGGGTCGGCTCTCGGCCGCCAGCGCGGCCCCAGAGCGAGCCCTCCAGACCTTAATACCGGCCCGGTCGGCTCCGGCGGCGCGTCTCTCTGGAATGGGCGGAGGCGTCTCGCGTCATGTCGCGGTCGGCTCGGCGCTGGCCCTGAGACTACCGCGAATTAATGAGCCGCTGCAGACGCGCCGCGCGTCCCCGGCTCAGTGCAGCGGGCAGTCATGCAGTCAGCGGAAGGGAAGATTGTGCGTTTGCGAGGGATTAGTCACGCTTTGTTTTGGCTCGTCAGCCGCGAGTGGCGTGTAATTGGGAGTGTTACTTTGATAAATGGCTGCTTCGCTCCATCGGCAGTGGTTTTTAGTGGATTGTTTTAAGACTCCTGCGTCATGGTTAACTCCATTATGGAAGTTCGCACTAGGACTCCTTCGTCACCGTTAACTCCATTATGAAAGTTCAGACAGTGGTTTCGTCCATCTTGTGCGAATGCTTATTTCTTACAGCGTTGCTATGGGGGTAACGTGTAGGGCTCTCGCGTCACAGTTAACTCCATTACGAAAGCTCGGACAATGGCGTCGTCCATTTTGTGCGAATGTTTGCCATTTTTACTGCTTTGCTATGGGGGTAACGAGCCATTTAGTCATTTTCACTACGTCTATTTCATTTTTCCTTGTCTGGCCTAGTGCTTGTCGCGGCGTTTCTGGCTGCGGCTGCCGTTTTGCGTGCGTCCCGACCGTCTCCGTTCCCGCTTTGCTCCGGCGGCGGGCGCCCGGTGCACGGCGCGTCGCCGCCATTGATCCGGCGGCCGGTTCACCAGCTCGTCCGGCGCACGTGTGGGCCCGAAACGTCGATACCCGGACAGGCCGGGCCGGCGCCGAGGACCGGAGCCCGCCCCGGCCGGCCGTGCTCAGACGGCCGTGCTCAGACGACCGTGCTCGGACAGCCGTGCTCGGTCGGTCTTGATCAGCCATCGCTGGTCGGACGGCCTTGGTTACACAACCGCCGTTAGGTAGCCTTGTTCGTTCCGGCGTGTTCGGGCGTCTTTGTTCGGTATGCCATATCCGGATAGTTGTCTTCAGACAGAGGCAGTCGACGGTCAGACAGCCTTGTCCAGTCAGTCGCCATCCTTGGAACATTGTCTTTTTTATGATTTTTTCCTTTGTGGGTGACCTCATCATTGTGCGCTCAATGAACAATCACAGTTGTCCATCGCCAGACGACCCGTCACCCCATCAGCCGAGAGCCGCTCGCCGTGGCCGGGTGAGCGGCGAACGGCCGCGGAGGCCCCCCTCCCCCCCCGCTGCCCGTCCGTCCTCCGCGGACGGCGGCGAATCAGCGTCCCGCCGGCCCCGGGCGGAGCAGCCAGAGACGCCGCCGCCGGCTCGCCCGGTCCCGCGGGACGGCGCCGCGTCGGCGTCGACGCGGACGGCCGGCGGAGCGCCGCCGCCGACGGGGCCCGCCGGGAGCGCCGGAAGCGGCCGGGTTCCGGCCGGCGCCGCGCCGTCTGCCGCTGCCGGCGCCGCGGCCGGCCGGCCGGGCCACCTGCCTCGAGGCGGCACACCTGGTTCGGAGGCCGGGTCGCTGAAGGGTGCCGACTGTTGGCCGCCCCGTGGCGGCGCACCTGGACGGCCGACGCGCGGCGCGGTCGGTCGTCTGGAAGCGCCCCGGCTCTGCACGAACGTCCCACCTGGTTTGGGTCGTCCGATGGACCGTCAGCCGACGTACTTAACTGGATCCCCCGAGTATCACAGGTGTGCCTCAGGGGAGCCGGGGGTCTAACTTAGACACTCAGTTTTAACAACTTAGTGAACAAAGTGGCGTGGCGCAGTTTAACAAACTTCACAGGCTGTGTGGGCGTAACATGCTCTTTAACTCGTGTAGTTAATACGCCTTGAAGAGACCCTCCTGGATGATGGATTGGGACCGTGGGTACACGATGCATTCTCACCATCCCAAACACACCATTAATTACTGTACAGTCGGCGTGCGCCCTTCCCGTAATTAGCCTGGCCGGCAATGGATCTCCTACCGGCACCATCTCCGGTCTCAGTACTGCCCTGGAAAGTTCCCACCGCCTTCGTCGACCGCATCTGTATCTGTATCTGTATCCGTATCCTCCGTATCTGGCTGATCGGCGCCGGCTCCCGCTGACGGTTTCCTAGAGACGGCAGTCTCCCGGAGACGGTGATCTCCTCGAGACGATGTTCTGTTGGGGCGGTGATCTCCCGAATACAGTGATTTCTCGGAGACGGTAATGTTTTGGACATCCATGTGGAGATGGTGATCTCCACGGGAACGGCGTACGGCCGGTCTGGGCGGCGGCGGCGGCGGCGGCGGCGGTTTTACCGAAGACGTCCGGTCGATGTCGCCGACAGGCGGCCGGCGGTCGCTGGCTGGCGGCGCAGATGCGGACAGGTGCGGGCGGGGGGTCGGCGCTGCGGGCGGAACGGGCCTCTGGCCTCCGATTGTGTAACGCTTTGTTGGTGTTTTGCAACGGGAGTCGGGCGCCGCCGCTGCGAAATAGGATGCCCGTCGAGCGACAATTAAGGTAAACCGCGCGGCACGCGAGGCCGCTCGCGTGTTTCGTGTCGGATTATCCCGGATGTCGTGAAGGACGGAAATTGCTGGCGCTTCCAGACGGGAGGTGCGGAGACGGAGGCCTGGCAGGCTGCGCGGGAATTAAGGCCGGGTCGGAGCCTGGTTCTGGAAAATTGCGTCCAGAGGTCTGAAGGGTCTGAGTACTCTGAGTGGTGTATGGATCCGCAGACACCAAGCAGGCTGCAGACGCGAAACAGCTATGTCTGCTCTGGCGCAGTCTGCTGCATTGTGCGGCGTCCGGGGGACCAGGTGGCTCGTCGCAAACTTTTCGTCATAAAGAAACTGCATTTGGTCTGACTTGCCCTCCGGGGCCCATCCTGCAACACTTTCTGCACGTAACGCGTCCATCTCTCCGATTCTTGCAAACGACTTCAGAATTGTTTGTTTGCAGTTGCGCGTCTGCAAAGCGGAGAAAGTCGTCAAAAGCTTTTAAGGTGTTTCCGTGGTCGATCGCGCGCGCCGGGACCGCCGCGCCCCGGCGATGACGCTCCGCCGTCTGCCGGCAGACTTCCTGGGCGCCCAGCTGGAGAACTACGTGTCCCGCCTGCCGGTGCCGGTCATCGTGCTGCGGACGGGGAAGCGGTCGGGCCTGATCCGCGCCCGGCTGCAGGGCGCCAAGCAGGCGCGAGGCCAGGTCATCACCTTCCTGGACGCCCACTGCGAGTGCACCGAGGGCTGGCTGGACCCGATGCTCGCGCGCATTGCCGAGAACAGGTAGGTGTTGTGCTCGGGACTGTGGGGGAGGAGGGGAGTGTGGCGGAATGAGCTCACGAACGTACCAGTGTTTTCAAGAGGCGTCTCAGTTACTGTGTAGATAACCGAGGGGAATACGCCGGAACTGCTGGGAACAGTTGTGCGGTATCGTGGCCGTGGTCAGGTTTGGGGTAAGATGTGTGTTGCCTGGTGTGCTGACATTTATGCTGTTCTGTATATGTTCTGTGAACTCTAGTGTGCTGTGCATAGGTGTCCGGGGAACATTGTAGCAAAGATCTCCGCGTTGTGATGAGTTTACCGTTCCGAACTGCACTAAGCTAGGATGGTTCAGTGAAGTTTGCCTGTATCCGGTATATTACGATTTACTAGTATGCGACAAACTGAGATACATTGGCGCACAGTGATATATTGGGCTGTATCGGGTGCCAGTCGTATACTGATAAAGACGATGCAGAGGCGAACCGGTTTGACGGGGCGCCGGTAAAAGCTGCTCCGTTTTTACCTTGTCCCGGTGGTGGACGGGGCGTCAGAACGGACGGAGCGCTTTGTTTTCTGTTCGTCGTGATCGGTGTGTTATCGGCGACCGGTCAGCCTCGCGGCCTGTGAAACCCGGCGCGCGGCCAAGGCCAGCCGACACCGCTCCGTCCGTGGGCGGCTGGCGTCGACGACGACCGGAGTCCTGAACGTTCCGCCGGGCGCCGGAAATCCTTGAGGCTTTCCCACGTGCCGAATATCTGAGCAGCAGCCGCCCTCGGGCGATCCGGCGGCCACTGGCGCGTGCCGTCTGCACTGGAGCCTTTCCTGGTGACGGGTCACGTGGAGAGGGGGAGGGAGACGGGGGTCGCAGTGCAGGCCTGCGTCCGATCTGGTCTGGAGGCCTGTGCTCCGTGGCCAGTGTGCTGCGCCCGCATAAGGGGGGGGGGGACGAGGTCTGCGTGCCTGCGTGCGCGGGTTTGTTTGTGTGTTATGAAGGGGTGCGCTGGCGGTGCTGGTCTCTGTTCCCCCGCGCTGTCGTGCGGCACGCTGGCCTGGCGATGTCGAAGTGTCGGCCGGCGCTGGTCGCGGTCGTGTCGGCTTCCGGGGTCGCGGCACTGGGCCGTGCAATGTGACTGCCGTCGGTTGAGTTGTTAGTGCTGCGAGTTGGGTTGTCGCTGTTTACTGTGTCCGTTGGTTAGCTAACTGTGGAGCATGTGAGGCCTTTAACGGTCGGTTTACCCGTTACCCATAATTGAATCACGAGTATTGGTACTGACATGCACATAATGCTTGTGGCGGACGGGTGATTGGTAAGAAAGTGTGTTTTTCGTGGGTAGTGTTGGGGTACAGGAATAGAAATGTAAACAAAAAAGCACACACTTTTCTGAAGGACCATTTTTTCCAGTTCATTTAATGACAGCGAAACACCAAATAATGTTAAAAACATGGTTTTGGCCATTGGATAAAATATGGATATTTTTTTGTAGTTTTCAGTATTGACGGGCAACGGATGCTTAACGTAAAAATTGAAAGCCATGGGTAGCGGTTAGATGTAATTTTCAAGTGTTGGATATACGGATGCGTACGAGTAGAAACATGCCTCCAGTGAAGGTCTCTGTCGTAAAGCGTAAGGAACTCTCAGCACGCCTCATGGCCTACCGAATTATGTTTGCTGAGAACCGTGAACACCTAACATGTGCATTAAACACCAAGTCTGGTCGACATTTGCACAGTGTGTTCAGTACGGTTTCAGCCTGACCTTCCGTGCATTAAATGTGTGCTTTTTTCATAAAGAGCACGGCGTCAGGGGAGTTCAGCAACAGCTTCATTTATTATTTACTTTATTCATCGATCGCCAGTTTGCCCTTGCGCGGCCTAATAACAGTTTTTCCATTTAGGTACTGCGCCGTACGTCCTGTGCGGTGCTTGGACAGGCACTGCACATACGGTTGGCTTCATGCGGTTTTTATGTTTTCAGGTCGTGTCGAACTGGAAGACTAGTTGTGTTGATTTTATGTGCGACCAGCCATGTGTCCCTGTAACTGTGTTGAAGGCGCTGCGAACATTCGACGTGCTATTGATGCCAGTCCGAAGTGATCCCGCCTGACGGTGCGCATTTTCTCTCGTCACAGGAAAACGGTCGTGTGCCCCATCATTGATGTCATCTCGGACAACACGTTCGAGTACGTCACCGCCTCCGACATGACCTGGGGCGGCTTCAACTGGAAGCTCAACTTCAGATGGTACGTCAGCGTCCGGCGACACTTCGCCCCCGCTGCGGCCGCCTCCTGGTGGCGTGGACCCTTTCCCTGTTTACTGGATGCCTCGATCACCTTGACCAAACCCCTGTCGCTGCCTGGCCAACCCGACCCGGCCCGGCCCGGCCCGGCCCGGCCCGGCCCGGCTCGGCTCGGCTCGGCTCGGCTCGGCCCGGTTCGGTATGGGCCGGGGAGGTGGACGGTGCTTCGTTACCGGGCCGGGGTAGACCCGGTCATCCCAGGTGCAGAAGCTCAGCCGGCTCCGTCTGCTCTGTCCGAGACTTCAGCCCATTTTTGTGCGTTTTCTCGCCCCTTGTGCGTCTGAAACCAGTCGTCTCGCGGAACGCACGATACGACCGGGCGAAATGAGAGACCAGATGGAAGCTGTTTCGGAGACCTTTCCCGCGGTGTTACTCTGCTCCGTGCCCCACCTGGCCCTCCCCCCAGCCGCGCCGGGGGGGGGGGCTCGCCGCAGCCGGACGGCACGCGGCCGGCCGAGTCCGCCTTGGCCCGACCTTGGCCGCCCTGCCGGCCGGCGCCGCGCAAGAAGCGACCGTCTCGCGAGGCCGTCGGTCGTGCCGCGCGCCGGACGCAATCAGAAGCGGAAGCGCGCCCGGCCGGCCGGCCGGGAACGGCGGCCAGCTGCCTGCTGGCGAACGGGCCGGCGGGCGGCCGCACCTGCCGTCGGGTCCCGCCGCCGGGGGCTGCGTGCCGGCCGGCCCCGGCGGCGGCGCTGCCGGGCGTGCGAGGCTGCCGGCCAGCGCCGCGGGCCCGTGCCCGGTAATTGGGGACGTCGGCCGGGTCGGCGGCGCGCCGAGCGTCCCGCGGGACGGCCCAGATGTGGCCAGGCCGCCTCCGAGCGGCGTTAAAGCCGTCCAATCTGGCCTGGCTGCCGCGCCGGGAGCCGGCCGCCGCCGAGTCCAGGTGCCGGCATGCAAAGCCGGCGGCGGCGGAATTACGGACCGGGCGAATTACGAACGGAACAGCGCCGGCCGCGGAAGATGGGCGACGCCCGAAATTGCCCTGGTCATCAAGGCGGGGAACGAAAATGGGTGTTGGAGGAAAGTGGTCCGCGGGGATAAAACGTGTGTGCAGTCGGTAGGAAGGCGCTGGTTTGAGGAAATGGCAAGACAAGAGAGGCTTACGGTTCGCGATCTCATATGCGCTCGGAATGTTTAGCTTGTCCTGTTCACCAGGTTTTTTTAGTTATGCCACGTAACTTTGAGCGATTGTCATTTTTTAACTGTTTTACATCGTTTTGCATCGCAGTACGATGTTGAGAGGAATGTAACTACGGGTCATTCCAGTCGTTTAATTGGGACTGTCTGCCCCCTCCCCCACATCGGTCTTCTGATGTCCAGGTGATAGATGTGGCGCGTCTGCGGTAGCATGTGCCGTGACCAAATTTCTTTTGTTTCCTAATGATTCGGAACCGTTCGTAACTGGCCGGCTGAATGCTGCGAACGATGATTGATTGATTCACCAGTTCGCAGTCGGACGGACCTTGGTGTAACAGTTATTTCGCCCACGGTATGTCAGTGGGCCGACAAACGTAATCGAAATTATGGTGAGGAATTGGGAGGCCGTTTGCTTTTTTGCACCTTTGGTCCTTCCACTGTGGCTGGCCATAGCCACTGTGGCAAGTCATAGCTAGGGAATGGGAGGGAGCTTGATACTAGTCTGGTCGAAGCTCGCTTAAATCACGTTTTGTTCACATGGCAGCAGCAGTTGACAGGTGACGAAGTCTGGAACATTTACCGATGCTGAAGTGCCAGGCTTCATGACGGAGCGTGACGTCACCCCGCGGAGCGTGACGCTGACAACTAGACAGCCACAGCCCTGCGGTCTCCGGCATGACGGAAGAACGCCCGTCATCGCGGCGGCTTATGTCGCCGTCGTTCCGTCACCGGCGACGTCACGGTTTTGGTGTCTTCATCTGACCAACACGCGTAGCGTCACGGCTACCGATCTCGTGATGGGCCCATCACGGATGACGTCACGGGCACACTCATGATCGCCCATCACGGGGTATCACGGATGCCGAGGGGTATCCCTTGATCGCCTGCTGCTGCGCCGGCTGGGGGCGGCCGAGCGGCCATCTGTCGCCATGGCAACGGCAGAGCGGCCGACCGGGCGGCGGCTGCGGCTCCGATCGCGGCCGCTCCGGCCGACACCAGCGGGCCGGCCGGGCCGCCGCCGACCCGGCTGGTTATCGTCCGGGTCGGAGCGAGGCGGCCGAGACCCCAGGCGGTCGGCGGCGGCGGCGGCGGCGGCTGTGGTGTGAAGGACCGCGCTGGAGCGGCCGCGGGGCCAGTGGAGGTCGGCCTGGCCTGCCGAGACAGTGAGACGGTCTGTGGCAGGCTGTCCGTCCGTCCTGGCCTGTCCGGTCTGTGACCCGGCGCCGGCCCTGTGTCTGGTGTCCGTCCACGGACCGGCACCAGTTCGGCACCCTGGTCTGGTGCCGCGGCCTGGCTCCGTGGTCCGGCGTCCGGACCGTGCCGTGTGGTCCCGTCCGGTCCGGTACTGGCGTGGCGCTGTGGAAGCGCGTCGTCACGTAGTGTTGGAGTCCCGAAGGGTTGGAGGGAGCACCCGAGGGACGCCGCTCTGATGAGATCTGGGCCAGCCGAGGAATCGCAAAAATGCCCGAAGAGCACAACAAAACGAATACCTGTGAATGCTCGTGCCGGTTTTGCCTTGTGTGTTTTGGCGTTCATGCATACCGCAGACCCGTCACGCACGGACACCTAACGAACGTCGTGCTCGGTGCACTGTTTTGTTCCTGCAAAAGTGAAATTGAACACGCGAGGCACGCGACGGCGGGGACCGCTGTTCCGGGTCGTAGCTCATGTCGTGTTTCAGTCGCCCTTATCAGACAGAAGTGGCCGGCACTGAACGGAGCCGAGGTGGAAATGACAGGCCGTTATTTTCCGGACCTTGTTGCTGTAGCTAGTTGATGAATTTGGGAGGTTATTTTGTTTCCGACCGTTGTCTCCAGATACCCGAGCCTGGCATTTGGAGACGTCACGTTTTCTCGAGCTGATTGCCGCACTCCTCAGGTTTCGTTTCTGGTGAGCGCCGTCCGGCGGTGTGTGGCGCTCTGCGGCGGGTCGATCGAAGTGGCCGCGCTCGAAATGACGCGGCGTTCCGCTCGGGCCCTCTCCGACCGGCAGCGGCTGGGCCTGATGGTCCGTTTGTCGCCGGCGTCGGTCGGGGGCAGGCGTGGCAAACCGTGCCCTCAGGCGGTCGCCGGCCGGCTGCGCCCGATGGCCGTTCGGAGCGTCTCGCTCCGACGTGTCAAGGCCGCGCTCGCGACCGTCCGGGGTACGGTGACCGCGTGCCCGAGCTCCAGTTTCAAGGTCACGTTGGCCACGAACAATGGGCTTGGGGTGTGTGAAGTCGAGAAGCTAATGGGCAAATGGGGTGCGGCACGTGAGGCTGCACAGTCTGCTGGTGATATTCGCTTTGGCGCTCTGTATCAGTTTCCTAATTGACTGGTTTAGTCACGTCTTGTCGACTGTAGTTTCAACATTCGTCCTTTGCTATCGATATTTTTAGCACCGATTTGCTAGCGTGGTTACAGGGAACTGAGCATCTGCAGGCTCGCGTTCGATTTCCTTCCTCTGTTCGGCATACCGATAGCGCCATAGGCATAGTCATGGGCAGTTCCCACCGCTAGATGCAGGCGAACCCAGTAATGAGAAATTCGATGTTAAAGCATTTCTTGTTCGTTATAATTCATGGGGCAGAAGGAATGCGTTGTTTCTTCGTTTATTAAGTGTAGTCGGTTATGAATTACGTCGGAAAAGTCTTCAGGGCCATTAACTTTGCATGCGTTCTTTGGAGAGCATTCCTTTGGATTTTTCATGACCAAGAATACCGATGCGAATTGAAATACTGGATATGGCAAGACTGGTTTGGCAGTGCAAAAGAGGGCATCATCATTAGCATGTAATTTTACTTAAGACCAAATGAAGACAGTGAGCGGCGTTGTTTCCGGCCTTGTTGGTGCACTGGGCCGGTTGTTAGAGGGTTTTCTCCAGCGATTGTCTCGCTGAGTCGGGACCGCGGCCGGCGGTCGGCCGTCAGTCGGCCTCAGGTCCCCCGGGCTGACGTCGGTCTGTGGTCCGGGCTGACCGTGAGGGAACATAGGCGGCGACGTCTCATGCTGCTGACGGCGGCTGGCGCACAGCACCGCGGCAGTCCGACCACCGGCCAATATCACGGTATTCCGTTGAATGTCGCGTTAGACCTCGGCGTCCGCAGTAACCACGGGCCGAGCTCGGCTGACGACGTGAACCTGGGGGCAACGTCTCGATGGAGGTTTTGGGTCGTGTCCTGCGAGTTTGGACTGACCTTCACTTTCGCATGCTTGCCTCGTCACGGCGGACGGAGACCGAATAGCGGACCTCAAGGCTGCGTCCGGCCGCGACACAAAGACGCGCAGTTCTCCTCGCCGGCCTGCCATTTGCGCCGACGTTTGGCGGCGCGGTGTCGATTTTCGTGACGGAGGAGGCGGTGGACCGAGACGGCTGCTGGTCCCTCGGCGGGAGCCAGACCGGCGGCAGTAATGGCGCAGTCGTTCCAATCATGGATCGTTTTCCGCGCCCGACGGCCCATTTCCGGAGATTCCGCAGGATGTCGACGACAGTTATGCGGGACGCCTTGATGGCCACAGTGGATCCCCAAAGCCCTTTTTGTGGGATAAAAGCGCTCTCGTAAAGACACTCTGCAACTTGCTTAAACCGCCACATGCCTCTCACGAAACGGAGCCGGGCCTGTTGGCCGGCATGTGAGGCACTACTGGACCTGACCAGTTTGCCGTTGCAGCGGGACAGCTTGCGCGGGTCGTTTTTTTCCGGCGAGTTTTCCGCGGTCTTCCCCGCAGCGGCGTCCTCGTCACGCCGCTCTAGGCTCCGCCCGCGTGACTTCGTCGTTCTCACGGGTCCGGCGCGGCGCGGCGGAGGTCCCCGACGTCTCCGGGTGCCGGGCGGCGGAGCCAGACGGTCGTCAGTTGGTCCGCCGCTGACGGCGCCTCGGCCACGTCCCTGCCGTGGACGGCGTCCTCGCCGGCGGAGGCCTCACCTGGCTGAGGGCGAGTGACAGGCCATGCCCGTTGTGTCTCCGTGATGACGTAGTGCGCCTGGGGCTCCTGGGGCTATTGCGTGATGTCGCACGCGCAGGCACCGTTCGTATTCTGTCAAGGCACGAGCCGATGCTGTTTGAACCCGGTCATGCCGCTGAGACGAGTGATTGACGATTTCCCCAAATAGAAGGTGGCGAACTTATCTGATGAGATTTCCATTTCATACATTTCCGTGTGCGCCTCGAGCTCTCGCTTTCATCAACAGATCCGTTCCAGTTGACCCGGCGCTCAGTCCGGCGGTCCCTGCCGGCGCGGCGCGCCCGTTAGTGGCGGTGGACGCCGCGCCCTGACGGGCCTGTTGCGGGGTCGGCCGGTCGGCCGGGCTGACGCGGTTCCGGCCCGCGGGCCTGTTGCGGCCGGTTCGAGGCCGACGCCCGCCGCCCCCGCCGCCGCCACTCGGCTAATGAGCCATCGATCTCGGCGGACGGGCCGAGAGCACGGCGCCGCATCGATTGGGCTGCGCCGTCGGGCCGCCGTGTCGGGCCGCTGTGTCGGGCCGCGACCCGGGGTCGGGGTCGGCCCGCCCTCGGTGTCGCCGGCCGACGCTGGACCCGCTCGCGTCATCGTCGTCGTTGATCCGGTGACGCCCGGAGCCGACAGCGACTGACTGGAGGCCGCCCCTGCCGTGCCCGCCGCGTTTCGTCGCGGGTGCGGTCTTGCCGGCACTCGACTCTGGCCCCGCGTGAGGTCACGGACGCCAGGGCGCTGGAGCCACCTGCACCGTGAGGAATACGTCGCAGTGTTCGTGACTGACAAGGTGGTCGCACATCAGAAGTGGCCTGCCGGGCCGGGGAAGGAGTGGAGACAGAGCCAGGTGTACCGGACTCTGCGTAAGGTAGTCGAGAGGCGTGGCGGAGGAGGCCAGTCCGGCGCGGTCCCGGCGGGCCGAGAGCTGGTGGTCGCCGGGCGGGCCCGGGCGTGGCCGGCCGAGACGATCGTCACCGGCCGCGATCTGGGCCACGTGGTCAGCCGGGCGGCCGCCGGGCAGGGCTGACGGCCGGCCGGACCGCCTGACCCAGCGTCCGGCCGCCGCACCGGACTCATTGTCGAGTCGGGGCCGACCGTGGGGCGGGCCGTAGACGGAAGTCATGGTGACCGACTGTGTACCGTGTTTTGCGGGGTTTGGAATGTGTGGTGGCGGGGAATTCATTTTCCAGTTGCAGGACCCCAGGAACCTGGCAGTGACAGATTGCCAGATAGTTTTGTTGGACAGCGGCGCAAAATCGTGGCGTTGTCCGCGAAGGCCGTTGGATCTGTTGCGTGCCATTCCGTTAGCGCCGGTATTATTTCGGTTTTACGTCTTGCCTGGTTTGCGTTGTTTCTCGCAGTAGATTAATTTAAATGCCAAGTGGCTGTAATGAAACCCGATTCCTAGGTGATTTGGCCTTTGAACGTCCGAAATGTTATTTCCGTGAGGTCTTTGGATCTCGAAATAAGCTGGTCGGCGCAACCCACGCCTTGTTCTTGTTCTGGAACCTTCATGATTCTTGACATGTGATCCGACAGTTTGTTCATCCGCTTTACGTCCCCCTTTGTTAGCACCCCCCCCCCCCATAAATCTGTGTTGGAGGGGGCCGGCTGTGTGTGGCGGCCAGGTACCGAGTGCTGCAGAGTGAGAGATACACCGCAGTTTGTCGTAGGACGGGGCTGACGGAGGCTGTGCCGCCGCCAGGTACCGGGTGCCGCAGAGGGAGATGGACCGGAGGAACGGAGACCGGACGGCGCCCCTACGCACGCCCACCATGGCAGGCGGCCTCTTCTCCATCGACAGGGTGAGAGTCGGAGAGGCGCCGCCGGCAGCCCGGCCGCCTGCGACCGCAGGGGAATCATGGGAGGTATAGCGAGTGGGGACTGGGGCGTGATGTAGGGATCAAGGTTAGGAAGGGATAGAGCTTTGGGAAGTGCAGAACTCTGGTGGTACATGCACATAGACCTGAGATATGTGAACACGAGTGGAGGTCTCTGAGGTTTTTAGGTTCATCATGCGCGTGCTGTTAAACTGGAGGGATTTCCACGAACGCAGATTTAAACCATTTTCACACCCATAAAATTCAAGGCCAACAGCCAACGGCACACATGCCGCTTTGTGGTAATGCACTTTCAGCGTCCGAGGAAAGCTCTACGGTTTTGCGAAAATCGACGCGCCTTCTCGATATCTTCAGTTTAATAGACCGCTGTTGTAGGCTCTTCAGACAAAAATTTCGCATCAGTCAGTGGCACAATGGCGGCAGTATCTTTTCTGGCTACGTATAGGAAAGCTTGGAAAATTGGAAGCAAGTTGTATATGCTGTCATTGTGCTAAACATATCTGGCTGCATTTGGATAACCTTGTGCTCACAGTACCATATAGCTGGTATTGGCATTCGTTCCTCTTCAGCGGCCAGCGAATGCTTGCAGCCATGGCGTATTTTCAGACCGCGCCGGTTCTGTGAAAAGCTGCTAGTGTGGCCCGCTCGGTAATGAATTGCGGCTTCCCGCACGGAGCTGGTGGCTTATGTCAAATGCGTCGTTTGGCGCTGGATTTGAGTGCTCGTCGCACTCTCGCGGGCCATTTTGCTGATTGGTTTCCCAAAGTCAGGTTTGTCGCTAACCAGGCCGGCCTCTTTCTCAGTCGCTGTCGTCCGATTCGATGCTCCCTCGCTGTGGCGTTCTCCGCCCCGTGGAAGCGCCCAGTGGCTGTCGTCGATGACAGAGACCCTTTTTTGCACGTTCCTGACGCGAACGCGGAGTTGAACGGTGACCATCCCCCCCCCCCTCGTCGCAGGATTACTTCTACGAGGTCGGCTCCTACGACGAGGGCATGGACATCTGGGGTGGCGAGAACCTCGAGATGTCGTTCCGGGTAGGTGCCGGCCCGTGCCGGGGCCGCTCTCTGCCGGGCGGAGGCTGGAATCGCAGAGCCAACTGCCGGCGACCAGTCACCTGGAACGGCCGGCCCTCTGAGCGGCGCCGAGCCCGCCGGCCGGCCGCCCGCCAGGCGGCTGGTGGACCGTGTTTGCGGCGGCTCTAGTTCAGTCGGGCTACTGTAACGTAACCGCGATGCGTTTGACCTGGACGGGACAAGACGTACCTGTTGTAGTTGTTGGTTTGGTCGCGTTTGCCGTTGACGTTTGGTGTTGACCTGCGCTTGGTCGCCTAGTTGTGCATTGTGCGGTCTGCCTGGATGTTGTCGTTTTGGGTTCACGCGGGCCCCATCCGCACTCTCTGGTCACCGCTTCTGCTGCCCAGGCACCCGTCTGCGCCTCCACCGTTCGGGCTTTGAACGGTCTTCCGACTCGAATGGCACACTTTTGATAAGCACTGGTCCGTGGCTTCACGCTCCATAGCCTGCCATCACCTAGCATCACCTGGCCCACTGGGCACGGGCATAACCTCGCTAGCGGGGAATGAACGGAGGAGGGGAACCATGCACAGAAGCCGCGTCAGCTCTTGTGTCTGCCGGATGTTAAAACCACTTACGTAAAGCAGGATAACTCTGGGATAACACCGATGTCATAAGCAGGATAACACCAGTTATTTCAGCAGGATAACACCAGTTATTTGAGCAGGATAACACCAAGCTAAAGTTTGCGGGGATTGGGGGCGGCCTTTGTGACGGGGTCACTGGCCTATGCGACACGCAGATGCTGCTCTCGCCACTCAGACACAGATCGCTCCTGCACCTTGAGCCGACTGGGGGCCATTCTGGGGCTCTGGGTGCGTGCTGGGTGGACTCACGCCCCGGTGGGGGGCTGGGGACCGCCTGCTCCGCCGCCTGGTCCTCCCTCTCGTGGCGTCTGCATGCAGTGTGCGCTTCGTTGGCCTGTTGTTGGGCGTGCACCCCGACCCGGCCGTCCGGAGCCCCGGCGGCCGGCCGGCCGACCTCCGGCTCAGGTCACTGCTCCCTGGTCACGGGCCACGTCATGGGCCGTCACGGGTCACGTCGCAGGTCAAGTCAGGAGTCACGTCACAGACCGTCATAGATCACCATTTCTGTGGTGTTTTCGGATGCAACAGCCCCGGTGACGAAAACTCTTCGTCGCATATGGTACAGTGCGAGCTGGAATATTCGTTGACTCTGTTCAAATTCCCGAGAGTTCAAACCAGCTGACGTGGCTCGGCTCGGCGCGTGACGGCCTGTCGAGCTCCCGTGACCTGTGGTGACCCGGCCGGGGCGGCCGGCCGGCGGCGCCGCGCTCTGCCCCGCCCTGCTGACGGCGTGTGCGCGGCCGCGCAGATCTGGCAGTGCGGCGGCCAGCTGGAGATTATCCCCTGCTCGCGCGTCGGCCACGTGTTCAGGGACAAGTCGCCCTACTCGTTCCCGGGCGGCATCAGCAATGTGATCGTCAAGAACGCCGTGCGCGTTGCAGAAGTGTGGATGGACAGTTGGCGTGACTTCTATTACGAGATGAACCCAGGTACTGCCCGGGCGCGGCGCGCGCCCGCTCGGTGACTCAGGCGGTAGTTGATGTTCGGTTCGGGGTCGGTGTGGTCCGGCGGACGGGCAGGTGAGTCCGCGGCGGTCTGCGCCGCGCGGGTTGGCGCAGTCGAGGAGGTCGGGTCGCGGCCCGCACCGGTCCAGGTCAGTCCGGCTGAGTTTGGAGGTGTCGGTGCGGCTTGCATGGCTTCAGCACGCTGGTTGTGGACTCGTTGCACGCCTGCGCGCCTGCGCGCCTAACTGCTCCTGCCTGTCGGCTCGTCGTTAAGTAGAAGTGTGGCCGGCCGTCGCAGCGCGGCGCTGGCGTCGCCTCACTAACCCCGGCGGGCGGGCGCGGCGCAGGTTTGGATGTGCGGCGGCACTCTGGAGATCGCGCCCTGCTCGCACGTGGGCCACATCTTCCGCAAGTCGACGCCGTACTCGTTCCCTGGCGGCACGTCCCGGATCGTGAACCACAACAACGCGCGCCTGGCCGAGGTCTGGCTGGACGAGTGGAAGGAGTTCTATTTTTCCATTAACCCAGGTGTGAGACTCGGCCGTAGTGGACTAACCCGGCCGCGGCGCGCGGTCCGAGCTGGGGATCCCCTGGCCGGTGTATGTCCGTTCGCCGCTGTCCGTGCGGTGTGGCGTTGGGTTACCAGGCCTGGGTTACCGGAGTTACCGGCCGGGGTTGCCGGCTCGGACCGCGCGGCGCGGCGCTAGTGTTACGGCTGCGGGGCGGAGCCACGTATTAGCCATGCGCTGTACACAGACACACGCTGAGCGTACTTATCTAGTCTAAACTGCATCATTAGAGCACCAGACGAGCTGCCTCATGGGGCCAGCGGCTGTGTACAGTAATTACTGTACAGTCGCGCGTAATTGTCTACCAAAGACGGCCTCCTCTGGTAAGTATTTAGAACCGTCCCGAATAGACGTCACCTGTTGAGTGTTCACGTTCGAAGGTCATATCCAGTGTCCAGTGAGCATGCGGTACAAATCGCAGCGGCTGGTTCTGCGACCACTGATAACCGATTGTGCGCATGTTGCCAAGCGAACTTACACGCATCACTGAAAGCTAAAATAACGCAGAACTGCAATGCGTGTGCGTATAGTCTTATAACCCTTTAAGAGTTTCGGAAAAGTTGGCCTTCTTTTGTGCATGTTGTTTTACTTGCGCGTGCATTATCAATATTTTGTGATATGGTTCGTGAATATTGTGACTGAGATAAGTGGGATGGCCTGGAATGATCATTGGCTGTTCTCACCTTGATACCTGACACGTCGATGGACCTTCGATGTGCCCAGTGTTGTTCGGTCTTTCCTCCTTACTCACGGGGATCATTTTTTTTTTTTTTCAAACCCTACCCGGTATCGATTATGTCGCGCACTGTTGCCCATCGTGTCTTCTCTTCTTCTTCCTGGGACGCATAATTACTGTAAGCCACTCGGACTTGCACGTTACTCCCGCCACCAGTCTGCCTCAGAACTGACTGGTGACACCAGTGGTGAGCAAATCAGAGTTGGTGACTGTGAGCCTTACTCCTGCCTCAGCCAGCCCACCACTTTATCGAATGACCCGGTCAGCAGCCTGCTTCAGGGCTAGTCCCTGATAATCCCCGTGACCCAGTCACCAACCTTCCCCGGAGCAAACGTCTGATACGCCCGCGACCCAACCACGGGGTTTGACGTTTTTCACATTCCCAATTAAGTCACCATTCCGGGTCGGGACTGGCCTTGGATGTGCCTCTGACCCGGTCACCAATCCGTTCCATACCCGACTTCTGTTACACACCATGCCCCAGCCACCAGGTTCGACCTGTTACACTCCGTGACCCGGTCACCAGGTCTGGCCTCTGTGGCGCCTCGTGACCCGGTCACCATTCGGTCCCTGCGCTGACCTCGTGCCGTGTTGCCAGGAGCTCGGAACGTCGAGATGGGAGACGTGTCGGACCGGCTGGCGCTGAGGAAGAAGCTGCAGTGCAAGTCGTTCCGCTGGTACCTGGAGAACGTGTACCCCGAGTCGCAGATGCCGCTTGACTACTACTACCTGGGAGAGGTGAGCGACAGGAGCGCTCGCGGCCGCCGGAGTCGGGAACGCACCTAGACCGGTCTGGCGCGTCGTTGCTTGCTTCTCCCGGCATTGATTCCTCTGCGAGTTGAGATGTATTTGCGATGTTGGGCTTTTTCAAGACGGGTGTTATGGTCAGTGTTATGGTCAGCGCGGACATGGTTGAAAGTTGTAGGCTGGTAGGGTCAGGGTCTTCAAGCGTTCAAGGTTTCGCGGCGGTCGCTACTACATACGTTTGATCGTTGTTTCTGGAATACCCCGTGGGCGCAGCACGTTCCACGCCCCATTCTTGTCATCGGTCAGATCGTTACTGCCTGGTCCGATTAGGCACGGCATATTTACGTGGCCGTTTTTTCGTGATGTCTTGGCGGCGTTTGTGCTCGTTATGACAAGTGGCATCTGTCGGCCAGATCCGGAACGTCAACACCCAGCAGTGTCTGGACACAATGGGACGCAAGGGCAGCGAGCCGGTGGGGGCCGGCTTCTGCCACGGCCTCGGAGGCAATCAGGTCAGTGGACGCCCCCCTCCCCCCTGGATTGACTGGTGACGTCGCCGTAGACGTTTTGAACTGAGGCCGCCTTAGCGTATCATGCCGACGTCAGGAATATTGGGTGGCGCATTGTAAATCTTAAACCCTGATCCTGAGCTGACGTTATGCATTCTGGTTTTAAAAATCTGAACATGACACGCAGTGGTGTTGTGTTTTGCCGTAATTTGCGACTGATATTGCTGTAGTTTTTTTGTGGTTTGGTCACCGTTTTGAATTCGCCCTTCGTGTATGATTGGTATATTTGAATGTTGCTTGGTCTTATCACCGATTATTTTAAAAAGCGCAAAAGGTCTCTTTATAACTGTATTCTTTTTTCGGGGGGGGGGGGGGGGAATCAGCAGGTATTGGCGTGGGCGGCCCCTGACGCGTTTCCCGCCCGGCGCTCGGCAGGTGTTCGCCTACACGAAGCGGGGCCAGATCATGTCGGACGACAACTGCCTGGACGCTGCTAGCGGCGACAGTCCGGTCAAAATGGTCCGCTGCCACGGCATGGGCGGCAACCAGCACTGGAAATACGACAAGACGGTGAGTCATCGCCGCCGCCGCCGTCGCCGCGACGCCGCGGCGCAGTGAAGTGTGACAGAGGCGCATTGACTGCCGCCGTGAAGGGTGAACACCAGGCTGGAGGACTCCTCGCCTGGGATGATGATGATGATGATGTTGAGATATGCGATAGACAGACAGACAGACAGGCGGACAAAACGGCTGTCTTCTTGACCTTGTTGTGTCGCGTGAACGTTTTTGGTTGCGACCGGGCAGCATCCCATAAGCTTTGCTGCACCAGGCATCGTCCTCGACCGTTAGCGGCCAGCAGCTCCCTCAGTGGTCCCCTGTGCGGGTATTCAAGGACCGGTGCGCCCCCTCCCCCCCCTTGCTGCTCTCCCAGTCCTGGACCCCCCCCCCACTGACGGCCGTTCTCAGTCTTCTCTCCCGTGGACTAGCAGTCTTGCTCCGTGCCGCCTACGCTGCCTGACGGCCGTGCTCTGCCTCGTCCACTCAGACCAACCGTCCGACCTCGAGGGACCGCCTTGCGTCCCGCGCCTCCTGACCTTCTCTCTTCGTTCGCAGACAATGGCCATCGTGCACATCAACTCGGGCCGGTGCATGGTGCACGACCAGGCCGACAACGGCCGGCTCTCGCTGCAGGACTGCGACCGGCACGACTCCGGCCAGAAGTGGGTCATGAAGAGCAAGTTCCGGTGGCAGGCGAACTGACGCGCGGCCGCCGCGAAAAGTTTGGCCGCCGGCCGGGCTCGAACCGCGGACCAGGGCGCTGCGCCGTGACGCGGGCCGTGTGATAGGCGCCCTCGCGGGCGGGACGGCGCGAGGCCCGTGCGTCACGTGCAATGAGGACGATCGCGGCCGCGTGCCGCGACCGATTGCACCGCCATTCCACAAGGGATCTTCGCGCGCGTTCCGTGTTGGCGCGAGTATTTATTCGACCTCGAGCGTGGCTGGGAGACGGCATGAGAGAGCGGCGTGAGGGACGCGGCAGTGGCGGCCGGCTGGGCCGGTCTGAGCGGCACAGCGCCTGCACATGGTGGGCGACTCACCCCGTCAGCGAGCGGCCGCCACCCGCCGACGAATCGCCAGCAGCGATTGGGGCTGCGGTCTCGCCGCGTGCCGCGTGAGAACGGAGGATGGCCGGCTGTCGCCCGTGCTGCACATATCCGCGCGGTCCGGCCGCCGACAAGGTGCCAAAGGGACTTCTTTCTCGAGCGCGGCGCGCCCGGCCAGGTGGGGGCTGTTAGGTAGTGCCATGACGCGTGCATGTACCCGGTGGGTCCGAGAGTTACCCCGGGGTGAACCGTGCCTCCCTCGGCAGGCCCCAGCATTCACTGTTCCTCTCGACGGCAAGACGATGCCGCCGTGTCGGACGCCTCCTTGTTCTGCGTTGTAGACGTCGGGTAGCTATCTGGGGTTTTGGGCCCACCCATTCCGGAGATTTCGCAAAGATGCATACTCACTTCAGTATTTGCCGCGTGTGATTTGTTGGACGTGGCAGTGTGGAGGCTCCAGCAGCCATCTTCCTGTCAGCTTCCGGCGGCCATCGTAGGAAATCCGAGTACGTCGTGGACGGAGCCGACCAACGCTGGCTGTCGGTGTGTGCCCTGTTCTGTTTGTTAGCGTTTCACGTACTTAAGACGGTACCGTCAAACCGTTTGTCTCTCTGTCCTGTGGTAAATTTCACAAGTGCCTGGCTGTGTTATGCGACAAGAAATACAGGTTTCTTTGCGAATTGGTGTGGTTGTTTTTGCATCGCGCTTTGGAGTGCGGTTCGTCTGTGATGGTACACACGTTAACATCACCATGGAGGTTTTGACATTACCACGGGGCTCTGTGCATGACGATGGCGTCACCGCGAAGAGATTCGTATTTGTTTCTGGGCATGTATTTAGCATGTCTGGGCGAAGAGATGGCGATTTGGAGTCCTGTGGAAACAGAACTGAGCACGATGCGGGGCAGTAAATTGGGCCTGGTATAGACATGACGCTTGAAACCAATCGTCTCTTCGAGGGGAAGACTGGTTTTGCAAACTTTTACACGCTTACACAAGGATCCTTGCATAAGCATGTAAAATTCATCGTGAAACTGAACGTCGTAAGTTGTGAAAGCCTGCCAGGCTACGTCAACTGCACAGACTGCCTGAACTGGGGACTCGGGACCAGAACTGAAAATTTGGTTTTTCTTAGTGAGAGGATAATTAGAGTATAATTTTAGTTCTGTTTAATTAGTATAATTTTAGTTCTTAGAGTATAATTTTAGTTCTGGAGCACACAGTTTTACGAAGCGTAATACTATTTTAAGCTGGCGTTCTGGGTGTAATTGAATGATGAAATCATACGTGCTTCTTACTGAATGGAACTGACTTGCTTGCAATGTTAGAAATTCGCCAGCATGGTTGTAATGCAGCTTTTCAATGCAGACACAGGACCAAACATTTGGAATAAAAACATTTTAATAAGCACAGATTTTTTGGTGCTCTTCGACACCAGAAAACAGCATCTTTTCCAACCCTGCTCAAGACCCATGCGTATCTGATCATTGGTACGTAATGAGTCAAAACTTTTGTTGCTTTTTTTTGTCCTTGGCACACGGCATTTCAAAACAGGTAATAGCACTGGTTCAGAAAGACGTAATCTGGGCGTTTTGGCGTGAAAGACAGCACCACTGATTTCGGCCCGAGGTCAAAATCGGACGTTGATTGGATCAGGAATATGAGGTTTGCTTATCGAAGACGGGTGAAAAGGTTAGCGACCCGATATGTTCGCGATATTTTTTCCGATGCAGGCTCAGTGCCGTCAACGAAATAAAAATCATGATCAGAGAGAAGAATTTGCTCTTTGTTTTGCGGATGTCCGGAACCATATTACGTAACATGTTCCCGTCAAACATTTCCAGCAGAAGCATTTTAGGTGCTCAAAATTTGGGCACCAAAATAAGAAACATTTTGGGTACCAAAAGTATTTGTAATGGTTCAAGTTAACTGGAATTTTCTTGCGATTTTCTTGACTCACTGAAGGAAAAACAAAAATATCATAAGTAATATGACATCGGCTGTGCCGAAGTGAAGCCACGGTTTTCAGTAGTTTCCAAAAGCTGAAAAAGGGCCTGAAAAATGCATTATATCTGATCAGGGAAGTCCAGTAGATGCATAACAGTAACAAAAACAATGCTACGATGTGTTTATCATGCTCTATCGACCTTTCCAGCGACGTTCATGCAATAAATTACTCATATTTTGTTACGTATCTAGGGCCCGTCGAATAAAAACTTAAACCAATGACGTCATAATACCTCTTTCTTCTGATGTAAACAAACCAGACCACAATTTTACCAGTATCCACGGGCCTTTGGTTGGAAAGGAGAATCGCAGACCGTGTACGAAAGTGAGAGTGCTGGCTTGGATGTGTGCTATGGTAAACAAATCGCTCTGCGACAGCCAGCACAGGATGCTTGCTCATGTATTTTGGTGAGGACTACTGAAGTTAATGGGGCCATACCCATGCGTGGTATTTGTTCTTTGGCTTCTCATTAAATCCGGTAAAGCGTGCTCATATGGATGATTCGTGAAGCGGAACCAGGCAGGGTAATTTGGTCTGTGTATTGAACTGGATCACGTTTATTTAAATATTTTAAGTACACATGGGTTGTCTTCACGTTTAGAAAGCATTCTAATGATTATGTGATGTATATTGTAGGTATCTTGAGATTAGCAGACTAAGCATACCATAAATCAGATGGATTTGTGGTGTTTGGACATAACATACAAGTGTGAATCCATCCAAATTATTTGGTGGATATGGCCTGGCTCAGTAGAAACTGACTAACAATATGGATGTCTGTAGAAATGAAAATAAGTGAGCTTTTATGGTTTGTCATTACATTATGAATAAAATGTAAATCCCTCCCCAATTAGTGTTATCTTTTGTGAATATTCCATTCATGATGGGAACTGTCCATTTTTTTGGCTACATGGTATTGATACAGATCCTATGATGGGTTCCAAATTATTGATGCAGGAAACAGGACAGGTACTAGTCCTGCTTAAGAGCTAGATGCCTGCATTTTGTTTTGCATCTGCATTAAAAAGGCACTAGGTGCTATTTTTGTGGTTGTCTTTGCTCTGTTTATGTACTCACCAAGCATATGCCTAGTGAAATATAACTGGTAAATTCATTTTCTGATTTAGCATTTGGCCATACCTTTATGGTGAAAGTGGAGATGTAGAATTCAAGCTTGTAAATTAAGCATTTCATTGTTGTATATACCATGACATTGGCACTTGATGGTCAGTTTTTCCTTGTGCAGAGTAATTTTTGCACTAGACCTACCATTTAAAGTCATGTGCTGTATGGCAAGTTTGTTAAAAGAATTTCTGTTTGGAGAGGTAACATGTTTGATTTTTACTCATTGCAGAGACTTAGTGTAATCACAAGTCACTAACAATGTTCAGGCCATATGTCTATGTCTACCTATTGTGTTGTGTCATTTGCATTCAGTTTTGACTTAGCAGCTAAAGAAAAATCATGATAGCTTATGCATAGATCACATGTCAGATGGCAGACAGTCCCAAAAATATTGTACCAATTATCTTGTCTGAAACTTTTTTGGGGATGCTGATAAACATTAGGAAACAGGAAAAAATGGATGGAGAAGGATAAAAACAAACACATGCTTTGCAATATGACTAAAACCATGTTTTTTATTCATTACACATATTCTAGATATATTTCACATGAGATGCATTCTATTTGCAAGGGTTGCTATTTAGTCTCTGCATTATAAAACTTGTTCTATGTATTTCATGTTAGTTTTCAAAATGTTCATGTGTTGCTAGGAATGGCAATATTATTGAGACTGTCAAATAAACTAAAAAGCCTTAATGATATGGATTTAGTACACCCATGACCTCATTGGATGAGTTCCTTGACATGGGATAGTGGAGGTGGAAAAGTGAATTTTTATCAGGTAGGGAATATCTTGCACAGTACATTCTGGTTACACCATTGTACTCAAGGAAAGCAAAGGTAAGGTGAACTGCCACAGAAATGGAAATGAAGACAGACACAGAGACAGAAACATATGCTGTGGGATGGACAACACTGGAAGATTCCATCATGTACTGCTGCTTTGCATAATGCATTTGTAGAGTAATTAATTCAGCATGATCAGGACTTTCCACACTGTTGATTGGTGTTTATTTGTTTCAGATGTGATCTCATGATACCAGAATGGCATCAGAGGACATGGATGAGTTTCCTGGCAGGCTGCTGCACCAGGTATGATTCTCTGCACTCTGAGCCAGGGACAGGTCCAAGGGGGGGGGGGCATGGGACAATCAGTCCTTCTTTCAGTCTTAAAAATGGCCTTGAAGGGGCTCTGCATGAGCTTCACTGGGTTTCTGTGAAAAGCTGATGGGTTCTTGATGCAGTCAGGGAGTCTCCAGGAGGGTTAGATGATCCCTGAGATTGATAGAAGGGCCCCTGAAAATCGCAAGGGCCACGACTCCCAGCTGGACCCTGAGATTGTAACAGGGTTGCACATGGCAGAGTGCTCCTGAGTCTGCCAGAAAGGCCATGGGCCCCTGAGCTGGCAGAGATGATGGCTAAGTCCCCAGGATGGTAAAGGGGTCCCTGCAATGTCATAGGGCCCTAAATGGGCTTTATGGGCCTGTGTAAAAAGCTGAAGGGTCCTAATGCAATCAGAGGGCTTCTGGGAGGGTAAATGAGACCCTGTGATGGGAAGATGACCCTTTAGATGGTTAGAATGGTCACTGAAACTCTCCAGGGGCCTCTGCGACCACAGGAGGGGCCACAATACTTCAAAGGGTCCACGAGACTACTAAAAGTGCACCCGCGCACGACCGTTGGTCAGTTACGGTCATGCCCGAAATGTCTTAAAAATGGGCTTGACCTTAGGTCAGTGACCCGGAAAATTTCCGAAAAATCTGAGATAGCAGATTTGTTGCATCTATCAAGATGACTAATTCCTGAAATTATTATCGTGATATCTTGTTTTCTGAAAAAGTTACAGGGCACTAAACGTTTTTGGACATAGGTCTGTTTGACCAGACCTAGGTCAAGCAACTGACCCGACCTGAGGTCAAAACTTTGACACAAGGTGTAAAAATGATGAAGCAAAAGGTACACAAAGTTTCATGGCTCTTTGTTTGTTCGTTCTCTCGCAATCCCAGAAAAACCTAAGGGGGGGGGCGGTCAGCTGCCCCAGTCGGGGGCGGGTTAAGAGGGTGTCTGAAATGTCATGAGGAATCTCTGGCCAGCCAGAGGGGCACCTTGAATAGGGGCTTATTGGTACCTTTCCCAGCCTCAGAGGGCCCCAGATGGGCTACATTGGTCTTTTTGAAAATCTGAGGGGTTCTTGATGCAGTCAGAGGGCCCAGAAAGGTCAGATGTGTCCTGAGATGACAAGATGGGCCCTTCACAGCAGAGGGTCCCGGAGACTGCCAAAAAGGTCAGGGGGGCCCCTGCGAGGACAAAGACGTCAAGAGGGCCTGTACGGCAGCATGAGAGCCCCCGAGTGTGCTAGGCAGACTTCTGGCATGGAAAAGGTTCCCCTGAGACTGTCAGTGAGGCCCTTGAAGCGCCAAGAAAGGCCCCTGATATGGCTAGAAGGCAAAAATGCCAGATATACTCTAGCTATGCCAGATATGCCCCTGATATGTCAAAACTTCCAGATATACCCCATGTGCCAGAGGAAGACTCCTGATACAGCCATGGGGACCACCGGAGACGTTCCGAGGGCCCGTGACACTGTACAGGGGCCCTGAGATTGCTGAAAGGTCTTGTGCAACTGCCAGAGGGCCCCTGAGATGGCAAAAATGTTCCCCAGAGACGACAGGAGAGACCCCGAGATGGCCAAAGTTTCCCTGAAACTGCCAGCTTGGTCCCTTAGGCAGCCTAAGACGTCCTGAGGGACACATGGAACTGTACAAGGAACCTGGGACCACTAGAGGGCCCTGACACGGCAGCCGGCCCGATACCACCAAGTACCATTGTAACTGCCAGAGGGAATATAACCTGACGTAACTAAGCTGGCAAACCTCTTCACTAAACTACGAGGGGGCAGAGGGGCTCCTGGACCATCCCTGACCAAATCTAAAAGGAACTGTCAGATACGGACAGGGATTTGGAACAGAGGGAATGACTCGGCCGCCTAGAACCCCACGGTTTGTGTGATATTTCGGCCTTTTTGCACGGGAGCAAACGCAGAATTTTCTGAAATAAGGCGACGTGCATGACTTTTATTTTTATTTTTTCGCATACTTTATGTGGTAAGGATGCGAAATTTTATCAGATATTTTCCCCTGAACCCGCGTGGATCCACGAGTTTTTACTAAATGAAGAGCGAAAAATGTGGGGTCCGGGGCGCAAAGGGGGCCCACACTGGTCATCGACCCCCGCCCCCCGTCTTTGCGTGAAATCCTGGATCCTGGCATCCTTGATTGCCTGATGGGTAATCAAAGAGAGCTTTGAGTGAACTGTTGCAAATAGTTATGTGAAAGGCATAACAAGAAATCGCATTTGCATTTGTATGCATCATCAGTGCCGTGTCCTAACATCCAGCCAGTTGATGTGGTCGTGGTAAAGTCCCTGTTTGGACAGATATTTAACGCACGTTACCGGCGGCAGCAGGTGGGTACAGCCGTATGGCTCCTCTTTCTGCCGCTGCTGTCTCGTCTCACGGCAGCACTGCCGTTCACGCCGTGCCCCGGCTGCCTTCCGAGACGGTTCCCCGTGCGCACAACCTGCCGGGTTGCCGCCTGTCGCTCCCTCGGTCCCGTACATAGAGGACCGTCGCCCCCGTCCGACCCTCTCCCTCCGTCGACAGGCGGCGCTCTGGGACAACGCCGAGCTGCTGGAGGACCTGCTGGCCAGCGAGGAGATCGCCCACATCGGCTCGCGCGACTCGTGGGGCCGCACGCCCCTGCACGCGGCCGCCACCACGTACAACTCGCGCTGCCTGCGGGTGCTGCTGCAGTCGGGAGGTGAGGGCGGCGGCCGCCGCCGGACCCCGGCCTGCCGGCGGGCCCTCAGATGTGACCTGTGGCTACAGGCGTACCTGTGTTTTGGTACTGCCGGTTCTCCCTGTTGGTTTTGTTATTAGATGCTGCCGCTGTTCGGCTTATGTTCTGAAAACGGTCGTCGGCGAGCCTCTGCGATGTTTTGTACCTTAATTCTATACAGGTTACCACACAAGGCTTTCGTTGTGGCCCGTAGTCAGTAATATGATCGTAGTTAAAAAGCAGTAATAATGTGCAGTAATAAACAGTGAAACTCTTGGGGCCATCAAATGATATGCATTCGTAATTTCGTTGTTTTTTTCAAAGACACCTGTTTTCCAATTTCTCGACCTCTGGTTGTCACGAGAGCTCGTTTTTCCACCTGGGCCGGGCGGGCCGAGCAGATGCGCCTCTGTGATTGTGTGATGTCATGCTGGCATGTTGTGCCTCTCGCTGCACCTGCCGACGTTTGTGACGTGTGTCATCCCGTCCCCCAGCCGACCCTGACGTGCCGTGCGGACCGAGGGGAGAGTACAGGGTGAGTGGACTGCTCTGGACAGAACTCGCTCTGGCCGCCACCGCTGAGACGGACAGGAGCGGCTTTTAAAAACGTGCAGGAAGGAGCCGTCATTGATCGAGCTTCGGAAGCAGCTGTTCTGTTGTGGCGCTGCGCCCGCGGCGTTGTCTGAGGCCTGCTGGGTCGGTGCGGGCAGAGGACTTGTGGACCCTGCTCGGACGACTCGGGACGGCGAGGCGAGCTGTTGTGGCATCTTGTGAAGTCTGTGGGGTCGTTACTGGCAGAGGACGTATGCACCTCGGGGGGGGGGGGAGATTCGCGCGGAGTGGTGCAGAATGTTCGTGGCGTTGTTTGAGGCTATCTGCATTGGCATGGGCAGGGGACGAGCGGACGTTTCAAGCGCGGCAGGGGCGCCGATTCATCGGGCTGGCCCGGGGACGTGCCGGGACTCGGCCTGCACACGTCATACCGGCTCAGCCAGAGCGATGGTGTGCAGGTGTTATGTGGTGGGGGGGGGGGGGCGCCGTCGGGCGGGGACGCAGCGGCCGCCTGGGTGGCACGCAACAGTAGGCAACGGGGTGAACTCCCGTGAGCGTGAACTGTTGTGGCGGGCACCTGTTAATACGAGTGTGGACTTCACGATTACCGTGAGGGAGTGATGGAAAAGCGCACGAAACGACTTTGCGCAGTCTGTGTTCCTTCTGTCCGTCAAGTCGCTTGCGAAGGTTGGTATTCCCGCTGTCATTGTTAGAGTCCCTTGTTAGTTTGAGGCTTTTTCATTTGTGACCGCCACATTGTTTTTTTTTTTTTCAGAGGCTGCGTTTCGCTAGCCCACAATAGGTTCCAGATAATGCGATGTTTCACGCATGCCCGATGTGTAAAATCCATTGCGATCACTGAGCCATCTGTCGGGCCCATTTCCTCCGCTATTTTTGGCGGCGGCCGCTAGATGTCGGTGTGTCCGCCGTCGCAGACGTCGCTGCACCTGGCCGCGGAGCACGGCCACCTGGAGAACGTGCGCCTGCTGCTGGACAATGGCGCCGACCTGTTGCTGAAGGACCACTGCGGTCTGACGGCTATGGACCTGGCCGAGCGGGGCGACCACGCCGACTGCATGCTCCTGCTCCGCGAGACGGCAGGTTAGTCGGCACACGAGGCGGAGCCGGAGGACTGGTGGAAGACGGTGGAGGCCGGTGCAGATCGGAAGGGGCTGGTGGAGGCTGGTGTAGTCTGGTGCGGACTGGTAGACTGACGGGGGAGGAAAAAGACTGGTAGAGAATGAAAGAACGGTTGGATGCTTATCTTTTCCGGTGCGGGCCGTTAGAAACGGACAGAATTTAGGATGCAGACGTGTGGAGACTGGCAGAAGATAGCGAAGGCTGGTAGGGGCTGGCGGAAATGTGTGGTCGGGGCTTAGCAGACCTTGTCGGTGATTGAGAAGTACTTCCGGCCATTCATCACCTTGGCCTCAGTACGTTTGATAGCGTACGTGTAGAAAAACACGACATCACGAAAAAAATCACCACAGGTAGGGTCTTCGTGGGTCGATGAGATGCGTAGTGTGATGAATGAAATATAGTACTACGGGATAGTATGGTGGTATGGTGGAAAAATATCGGCGTCCGAATCAATTGTGAGACCTGGCGCGATTTCGAAAGGCCACTCAGATGTAGACAGTTGTTTCTGAACTGGTGTAATCACATATGTTGCAGGGTAATAGTCTGTTCGCTCCCTTTCATGAGTTAAGAAACGGAAGAAGCACCTTGTACAGTTGAGGTAGTTCTGGGGCGAACTGGCCACATTTTTAGTTTCATTTGTCGCTACCGACGTCGTACGGCGTTACCCATGAAGAAATAAATTTTCCGCGGCCAACGTATCGGTCCATTGGTCTGTTACAACCACTGTGTGATGGATGTAGTAGTAGTGTTTAGATCACGTTCTTTTATTTGTTCCTTTGAAACGTTCCATCCGGAATGACGTACTTTCAAATTTTCACCCATTTGCAATATGTCTGCTTTGAGGACCAGTGCGGAGTGGATGGCAGTTAGTTTTGAGTCTCAAGGTCTCAGAAAATACCGTCTCTTCCGTGTTTCCCATGACCTTTGCGTATCTTTCTTCTCTGGGCTGAAAGTTGCTTCGTCACTTGTAGCATCCATAGCGGACATATGCACTCTGTTGTTTGCTGTTTGCCGCATTATCTACCGCTATCTAGATGTCACCGTTTGGGACAGTTCATGGTCGCAGTGCCATTGGAGGGAGGGGTGATTGTGCCCCGGACATTCCGGTTTGCGACATAGTGTGTCTCATTTGACGTGGAAAGTTCACCTGCCAGCCTGAACACGACGAAGTCGGCCGTAACTGATGGCCTGGGCCCAGTGATACATCACAACTTCCAAACGGCCAGCTGATCCACATGAATACCGCTCAACTCGGCGTCTGCTGAGGAACCTGTAACGCTCAGTCTGCGGGTGAAAGTTCAGTTCGTCATTTAGTCAGCGCAGCTCTCAGTCCGTCAATGTTCAATCCCAGAGATGCATCCATGGACCCCCAATACTGCACTGGAACGGCAAACGTTCCGCGGTACTCTGACCTTTTAGCGATATTTTAACGATATTTTAGCTGCGATCTTCGTAAATGATGTGGTCCTTTCTGCGCTGTGTGCAAACGAGGCAAGACACGGGATTGAAGTGGCACAAACAGACGTCTGTTTTCATTACGGGGTGGTCCTTTTTTGAACTGAAGTGACGTGACCTCCAAGTCCTGACGATCTTTGATCTGTGGAACCAATGCTGCTGACTTATCTTTGATTCCCTTTAATCTGTGCTCCTGAGAGATTTCCGGAAGGTAGCATTGCTGTCCGAACGTGAAATATATACGTTTCCGCCATTTTGCATCACTCCCATGCATTTCCACATCGATTGACATCATGTCATTGACTTGTCAGGCTCAAAATTTCATGCGACAAAGTTCTAATGCGGAAGTCCCGAGGTAGACATAAAAGGTAACATATACGGGTCGCAGTGGAACGAAACACACCAAGTGGCGAGACTGGCGACGGCGGCACCGTGGGGAGTGGGAGGGGAAGGATGTCTGGCCGGCGTTCCTGCTCTGTCGGTGCTGTATGTGACGCTGAGCCGGTCGGCGTGCCGCCGCGGCACGGCGCTGGCCGCGGGCAGCTCCTGCAGGGCTGCGAGCTGCGCTGCTCTGCTCGGAGCGCACGAGTCTGGCCTGCCGTGTGCCGTATCGTACGTCTGTGGACCGGAGTGCTTCCGTCCTTTTTTGGTCGGCCGTCGCGTGCATGGCCGTATATCATCCCGTCTTATCTCCGCGTGCCCGGGTGGCGTCCAAGTGCTCCGAGTCTCCAGCACTCGTGCGACGTTTTTTCCGCCACCAGTACCGCCTTGCCCTTGTTGTTCAGAGCAGTTATGCAGGACTGAACGTGGCCCGAGAAGTCGCGACCCATAAGGGGCGCTGTCTGGGCTGGAGGCTGATGACCGACAGGCCGCCGGGATCCGGTTTTTGTGCGCCGGCTCTGGTTGTTTGGGTTCCCTGGGTCTGGCCAACGAACGGCGGTGGTGGAATGAAGGGTGTCTGGTTTGCGGACGACACAGACCACACCGGCGTCAGCTCCTTATGCCTGTGTGGTCGGATGGCGTCAGTTATGTCGTGCACGGACGATGGCTTGGTCCACAGGGACGCGGGCGCCAGATTGGCTAAATGAATGCGGGAAACTTGTTTTTACGTTCAAAACGTGCCCTGTTTGTCTCTGTTAGTCTGTCGCTTTTTTCACTGTCGCTTCTGATACATGACATGTAATTATCTGATGAGTGCGGCTCTTCGTCCTTTATGTGAGACCAGCAGACGTCGGAATGAATTCAGCAGAGAGCAAAGCTGCGTCACCTTGTTGGCAGCAGACAAGAACCATTTGCGCAGATAGCTCTACTCAGCTTGAGTGATTTAATCGTGATTTAGGCGACGGAAGCACGCCGCAAGCGTCCTCGCGTGCTTTCGACGGACCAGTTGCAGCCTCTTTCACTCCTGCCAGTCATTGTTGCAGCAGCGGAAGGCCACCTGCAAGTCATAGCTGAAGGTCGCGGGAAGGCGAATCTTAATTGTTATGGCTTCCATTGTCGGTCCCTGAGAACGGAAAGTAACATTAAGATGTTACCGAAACGAACGCGATTCTTCTGTTCAGGTTTCCCGTTTCACTGCAGACAGACGCAAACAGCCGGAAAGGCTTGGCTCGTTCCGACCGTTCGTGACAGCGACTGTTCTCTGTCGCGTAACAGTGACTGCGCTTCGTCGCGCCGAGTGAAACGCCGCCTGGTTCGGCTCCGTCGCTTTGCCGCTGATGTGCCGGACAGTCTGATTCCGGCCGAATCCCAGCAGCCGACAGCCGCGTCTGCTGGCTGTAACTGGCAGCTGAGTCTGTCGGCTGAGTCTATCGGCTGTTCCGGGCGACCGACTCTGCCGTCGGCGTGATCCGTGACAGGCGCGGCCTGTCCTGCTCCCATTCCGGCCGGCTCCCTGCCCGCTCGGTCGTGGCGCCGTCCGTCCGCCCGCCCATCCTTCCGTGACCGTGTCGTGCGTGACGGACCTTCCTGCGCCACCGTCAAGCGTGCGACTGCCCGGGGCGGCGGGCGGTGACCCCGGGTCGACGGACACACGTCTGGGCCTGCTCCGGCTGGAGGTGGCCGACAGGAAGCGGGCTCCTCCTGACCTGTCGGCTGCCGGCCGGTCGGCTGGACGGAGCCGCAGGCGGGCCGGCGAAGTGGGCCGTGCGCCCGGCCGCGTGTGTCGGGTCCCGGCCAGGAGCGGCGCACCTCGTCAGTTGGTGCAGAGCGGCGGCCCGCCGGCGGGTCGTCTGGCGCCCGCTGCAGACAGGGGCGCCTCCCCCACCCCTCTCCCCCCCCCCTCCCCCAGAGGGCTGTCTGCGGCCCGGCTGCAGCACGACCCGGCTGGCTTGCGCTGCAGGCGAACCCATTACTCCGCAGGAGCGCCCCCCCCCCTCCGTTGGGTCAGCCGCCGGCGCGGCTGGAACATGCTGACTGGTGCAGCACGACGCACGAGCGTCTTCCTCCCGTGAGGACACGGCCGATGTATCCGGCAGGCTGGTGTAGCCTGACCAAGAGACACCTCGCCTGTCACATCCTTTTGAGGACGTGACAGATCAGCTGCCGGCAGGGCTGGCGCGCCCTGCGCGCTGTCACAGCATGAGACGGGGTCGTCTCCGCCACCCCCTGTTTGGTGAGTGCTTCTGCCGGCGTCAGCCGACTATTTCATGTCGGCCGGCAACGGCACTATTACGTAATTTGCGCGGCAGCCACCAGGCGGGCGGGCGGCGCTGGCGTCGGCTCGCTGGCCGCCGCCGACCGCGCTCTCAGTTTGCTGGCTCGGCGCGCCACGAGGCCGGCGCCTGCTCAGGTCGCAGGAGTCAGAGCGGACGGCTGACGGGCTCAGGAGGACCGGGCGAAACGCCGCGGCTCGGCGGCGCGAGAGACGGACCGTGGGACTGGTGTAGGACGTTGTCTGGCGGTGTGGTGGGCGACTTGAGGTCTGGCGCTGCCCGGTGACGCCGGGTGGCGGCGGTGGTGACGGTGGGCCCGTCCGAGTGATCTGGATGTGATCGGTCTGCACTGGAGCCTGCCTCGGAGCTGGGCCGGCGGCCGCCGCCGGTCGGTATGGTGCACTCCCGGCTGGATGGCGTGTACGAGGGCCTGCGCCGCTCGCGCAGCTGTAGGGTCATCCCCAGACAGCCGTCCAGCATCGACGCCACCTGCCTGGGTGAGGCGGCCCGCACACGATGTTACGGACGGAAAACTTGGAAACCAGTGCACATTGTCAACAGCAAGATGTTTAGCATTGATTCAACAGTTTCGCACCAGAGACGTGGTGTTTTCAGCTTACATGCGACTAAATTTGTCTCTGGCGGGCCTTTAACAACAATGAACTGCAGTTTCCGGACGCGTGCGAGGGCTGAAGTTTTCCGCGGCTGCCTTTCCGGTCGCTCACCGCGTCCCGCACTTGAGGGAGCGTCCCCGGCGTGGGGTGTGTCGCAACGTCGGCGGACCGCGGCCGGCCCGGTGCCGGGGCGCCGCCGCGCCGGCCGCCACTCCGTTCGCGGCCCGGTGTCGGCGGCGGCGGCCGCTGGCTTTCTAATGACCGCGGCGCCGGGCTGGACACGGTGGGGACGCCGCTGCCTCCCCTGCGGGGTCCGACTCTGAGTCCGGGCAGTCCGGCAGACTGCCAGACTCAGAGTCAGGCAAAGTCCACTCAGAGTCAGACGGAGTCGGGCCCGACTCTGCCGTCAACAGACCTGAGCGTCCTGCTGGTGACGCGCTCTCGGCACCCTCGCGGTGGCGTGTGGTCCGTACCCGGTGACATTTTGCGCACCGTGCTGGAATGGCGTGGATCCGCCTGTCGTGACTCGCTGTCTGCTCGAAATGCTCGAGATGTCTCGAAGATGTCATGCTTTTTACGGTCTCATTTTGTGACTGACGTCACCGCACTGTCATCAGCGTCCACCTTAATACATTTTCCTCGCTTGTCAGTATGGTGAGTTGACTGGGACCAAAAACCAAAGTCACTGATTGGCTCTGATATTCTGACCTGAACGTGCCCACGTGCTCACTCTCGGCTTGCTCATGCGAATCGGCCCACATCTGGGTTACACGGCCGTTTGGCGCGTTCCGTTTTGTGCAGTGGTCTGCGGGGCTGTGCTCGGTGTTGTTCAGTTTCCTACAGCGGGATCGCCTCCTGGCCGGACCTCGTGTGGCTTTGTGCAGTCGTGTTCTCCGAAATCGCTTCGCGCCTTCTGAGGTCCTCGCTATCTCGGCTATTTCCGGGCGCGGTCATGTGAGTGGCGCCCCGCTGATGGCGCCAACTGACCCTGCCCGTCTCGGTGCTGTTGTCCGCACGGAGCGGCGACCGTTGTCTTCTAGGGCTGTATCTGTCTCAATCTCCATCTGGTGTAATCATCACCATCAATCGCTGTCCGGCCGAGCGCGTTCGTCGTTGACGTTGTTTTTGTTGTTGTGTGCAGCGGCATAAAGAAACACCTAAGCGTCACTGGTGGATAGCAGAGCCTTGGGATCCTGTTTTTGTCAAGGTTCTTTCAGATGCAGTTTTTTTTGTCGCGTTGTCATCTCAGGCAGGACGTTTTTCCTGTCGTTCTGTTGCCGTCTGGCGCTGAGCCGATGCAGCCGACCGGCAGGCTGTTAAGCGTGTTTTGAATGTTGCTGGTGCCCGGGCGGCCGAGCGCGGCGGAGACGGGCGGATTAGACGGACCATCGCCGGCGCCGTCTTTGCTGGGACGGACCTGGCGGCCGGCCGGCCGTCCTCTGACGGTCCGCCGGCCGGCCGGGGTCAGCGCCGCATCCCTGAGCCGTCATGGGCGTCTGAGCACCTCTGAGCGCCTCTGAGCGGTACTGCGGCCCGGGTCTGTGATCAGCGTCAAATTCACTCTGAGCTTTTCTGAGCGCATCTGAGCGGTACTGCGGCTCGGGTCTATGATCAGCGTCAAAGTCGCTCTGAGCTCCTGTGATTCCCGATGCGGCCCGGCCTCGTGCCTCCCGCCGCCGACCGGCGCAAGGACGAAAGAAAAAAAAAATCAGACGCGCGGCCTGACGGCAACGGGTTTGTTACGTAATGCTGCCGGGACCGCGTAACGCTGGGGCGCCGCCTGAATAGCGCGGCGCTGGCGAACTCTCGGCGGCGGCGGCGGCCTACAAGGTCAGAGGAGACAGTGTCGCGACCCGCGCGCGGCAGGACTTGTTGAATTGATTTTTTTTTTTTTTGTTGAGGTAGGTATAGATGTATTACGGCTGATGGATGAAAGGCATTAACTAATGACGGCCTAAGTCGTCAGGTAAAAAGTCAAGAGTGTTATCAAGGCGGGGTCGTTTTGGGCGACACGGTGACCAGATGCGACGTGATCCTTGACATTTGTGTTTTTATCGCGGTGTTTTTCCGTACGTCTCCGCCTGGTGCCAAGGCTTCTTAAAAAGGCGGTCCGCTCGGTTCGTTCACGCACAGCGAATTGCCACGACAGGTGTGGATATCAGACTTCGTCCCGGAAGTGACGCCTCATGACCTATCGTAGCGCTCCTCGTGCGCGCCGGCAGCCGTTCGGTAGTCAGCGATGCACCGTTTGCGGTCGTCGCGCAACGCTGGCCGGACGTCACGGGCCCCGCGTCTGACGTTCGAAGCCAGGCGGTGGCGGAACGTGATCGACGCTGAGAAGGAAAAACTCGTGAAGGGAAGAAAAACGAAATTGCCAAGAAAGATAGTTTCCCACCATGCAGCCTCGTGAGGGTATTGCTAAAATTTAACAAGGATTGAGGCCGGACAGCTACCCTCTGTATTCCTCTCCTCTCTCCCTGACGTAGCCACTGCCTTCGAGTTTCAGTTGCGCGCTATGGGACTCGACATTTGCTTATCGCAGTGAGAGTCGGATCATGATGTGACTTGCAGGCAGGACACGTGCGTCATCTTTCTATATCGCACTGGGGTGGCATGGGACCTTTTCTTCGTTATGGCCGAGATAATAGTGCTTTCCGGAATGCCCCTTTCCGGGATTTGGACGTGACAAGACTTCCTTAGCTTTCGCCATGCTGTGATGGTTCGTAGGTTTAGGTTGTGGCTTGCGCCGTGTTGTTAGCGATTGATACCTCGGACCTGTTTGCGTTGTTGAAATAAGGTTCGTTAGAATCCTGACGGTGTGGCATGGTTATGATGAAATTGCTGGCACAGTAGAATGTTCGCAAACCACCTTCACTTCCACGTTGCCAGTCCGGTTGTGAAGCCACCAAAGAAGCGTGTTCGTTTTTTGCGTCTCATGCGTCTTCTCGCGTCTTCTCGTGCGTGCGGTCAGCGCCAGAGCTCGAGAGCACCGCCGCAGCGTCACGACTGAACGGTGAACTGAAAGTCAGGTCTGAATCGGCGTGCGTTTTCGTCGTTTTTGTACAGATAACTGCTGTTCTGTGATGTTTTATCACCAGCTTTGCGTACTGTTAGTTGTTCCCCGTTTTTCCCTTCTATGTTACTGTTGGTTTTACTATCCACACCACCTGGTGAAGCCACGTTTTTTTCCGGTGACCTGGACTCTCCTTTCCTGCTGGGAAGCGTCTGTCCGTGGCGCTGGTATGTCTGCGGCCACGTCCCGTTCCTCGGTCTCCTCATTGTCACGTGACGTGGCCAGAATCTGGCCCGTCAGCGTCACTTAGCGCGGCCGATGCAGGGTCCGACATTGCCACGTGACACGGCTGGTGTTGCTCCCGTCACTGTCACTTGACGCAGCCGGTGCCAGGACCGTCAGCGTCACGTGACATGGCTTGTGTTGTTCCCGTCATTGTTACGTGACGCAACAGATGCCATTGTCACGTGACATGGCTGGTGCCGGCTCCATCATTGTCAGGTGACGTTGGTCCCGTGAGTCCTGAGGCCGGTATCGGGTCCATTAGTGTTACGAGACGCGGCTGGTGTCGGATCCGCCAGTGTCACGTGACGCGGCCAGTGCTGGGACCGGCGGTGGGACGGTGGCCTGGCGATGTGTTCCGCCTGACCGGGCCGGAGGGGGCCGCGCCGGTTCGGGCCGAGGGCACCTTGTGGCGGCGGCGGCGGCGGCGGGCGGTGGCTCTTCCCGGCTCCCGATGGCATGCGCAGGCTCGTGCTGACTTGCGCAGGCTGGTGAGGAAGTGGAGCCTGCAGTGCGTGGAACTTGGTGAGACCTGCTTGGGGTTGCTCCCGGCCGTATGGAGGGGCCGGGCACCAGATGGGGGTGTTTAGTTCCGGGGTCGGACTGGGTCGGTGAACTGGGCTGCAGCTGAGGTGTTTGACGTGCCGGTGCTGCGCCGAGCGCGCGCCTATCCGGCCCAGTCGACACTGTCGGGATCACTGATCGTCAGCCGGAGGGGCGAGGTGGGATCACCTGCCTGCGGCTGGCGGCGGGACGGGATCACCGACCGGCGGATGGGAGGTGGGCGAACCTCCGGTGTCGTCAGGTGGAGTAGTGTCGTCATTCCTGCCGTAGACCGCTGGGCGTGTTTTTAGACTACTCGTTTGTCATGGTGACACCGTCGTCAGCTACCGCCAGTGTTCGCTGGTCGTCGCCAGCGCCATTGGGCTTTGGGCCGCCGGCTATGGGCCGTTCGCCGTCGGCTGCCGGAGCTGATTGGTCGCCGCGCCGCGCACCGCAAACAGTCTGAACTCAAACATAATCGGCCCGGGCTCCGATTCAGGCAAACAGTGGAACCCAAACATAGTCGACGCCCAGGCTTTCCTTACCATGGGTGCGGCGCAGCCTGCGAAAATACCTCGACGTTTGTGAACCCCGCAGCTATCGTTCACGGTGGGAACTGCGAGCAAGCGCGGGCTGGGCCGGCACTACATTTGAAACCGGTGCAGCCTTGAGCGGCCAGGTGCCGCCTCCTTGGCCAGGTGGACGAGGAGCCGGGCAGCAGAATCCGGTGTGTGGCAGGTGAGAAGTTCCGGGCCCCGGGAGAGACGCAGCTCCTTGGCTTGATACTTGCGGCGTAATCCGGTCACGGGCGGCCGTGCCACTGAGCTCCGCAGCTCTGAGCACGAACTGCGATCGAAACGCAACGAGCTGTGTGACATTCGGGATAAATGCACCACATAAAACGAGAATCGAAGGTGGAACGTTAAGGTTCTTCTTGTGTTGAGGCAGAATGATTTCCTGTCAAACTGTCCGGCAGTGGTCCAAGTTCCGTTGTTTGTTGGGAGTGATAGGAAATGAGCTGCGGTCACGAAGCTCGGCGCGAAAAGTCCTTGGCGGCGCATGCTGACGCATCGCCCGGTGCGCTCAAACCCGCAAAACCGGAACGACGCAGGCGGTTGGCGGACGATGCGAACGCGAACCACTTAAGTGACAAGTGGGCCGCCGCGAAGGAGCGTGCATAACTGGGCGATTCCGAGTTCCGACTTGACCTGTCTGCGCCGTGACATAGGAAGAGCGCCGCTTTCCGACGTCCGCGCCGTCCGCCGCGGCCTTTCGTGCCGTCATCCTGTGCCGGCTCACGACAGGTGGGCGCGGCCGCCGCCCGGCCCGGCCGCGTTTCGTGCCGTTTTCCGTCGTTTCCGCCACCGGTGCGGACGTCGGAGCGAGACGAGGTCGCCGGCCGCTGGAAGCGAGGTGACGGCGACGGCCTCGGCCTGGGAGCGGCCGGACTCGGTGGCTTACTTTCGGCGCCGGCCCGGCCCGCTGCCGATGCCGTCCGCCCGCCGAACGCTGCAAGTCCGCGTAATGCTGGCCTGTCAGCCGACTTCGACTCGGGCCAGCGAAGTCGAAAGGGAGGTGGCGGCAGCGCAGCGCGACGCCGCTCCAGGTGGCACGTCACACCCGCTCACGCCCGATCCGTGACAGCCGCCAGATGCTGGTGCGTCTGAGAGATCCCTTCCGGCACCGGCGGCGGGGGAGCGATGCCGTCCAGCTGCTGCCAGATGCCGCGGAGCGGCGGTGAGCAGGGAGGGACCTGCCGGCCGGCGGCGGCGGAGGCGTGAGCCGAGTGGAACGGCGGCAGCGGCGGCCGTCTCCAGCGGGACGGCCGTGCTGCTCAGCTCGGCAGCGGCGAGCTCGGCCCGCGCTCGGAGCTGCGCTGCGTCGGCCGGACGGCCTCTCCGCTCGGTCAGCCGGCCGCCGCCGCGCCGTCACGGCTCCGGTCCGAGAAAGTGGGCACACGCCAGTCTGCACGCCATGTCGGCCCGGCGAGACGCTGTGGCGCGCCGCTCCGGCCGTGTGGACAGGTTTTCTGAGGCCTGCGCTTCAGTCCGGTGTCACCGTTCGCCCGATCGTGGGCTGAGTCGGGGCCCTGCTCTGTTATGTGGCTGTCCTCGCCGTCCGCGTGCCGGTCGTGCCCGCGAGATTTGCGTTCTGTTCTCGGTGGCTGGGTACTTTCCATGGGCGGGCCGTGGCGTGCGGTCGGCGCCAGTCGAGAGCAGAGCTGCGGTGTCACGGCCGGGCGGCGCCGGCTCGGACTCGCCGAGTCCAGGCCGTGCCGGGTCTGACTCGCCGAGTCCAGGCCGTGCCGGGTCTGACTCGCCGAGTCCAGGCCGTGCCGGCTCTGACTCGCCGAGTCCAGGCCGTGCCGGCTCTGATTCGCCGAGTCCGGGCCGTGCCGGGTCCGACTCGCCGAGTCCAGGCCGTACCGGGTCTGACTCGCCGAGTCCAGACCGTGCCGGGTCTGACGCGCAGAGTCCGGGCCTTGCCGGGTCTCCGAGGCTGCTGTTAGCTTGGTGGACGCTCGATGGCTGCTGGCCATGGCGTACGGTCCGTGATGTCTGTTAGCTCGGTGGACTGAGATCCGGCTCTGACGTGTGTTCAGTGGTGTCTGTTAGCTTCGGCGGACTGAGGTCTTGCCTTGGCGTGCGGTCCGTGGTGTTCGTTAGCTCGGTGGACTGGGATCCGGCTCTGACGTGCGGTCAGTGGTGTCTGTTAGCTCGTGGACTGAGGTCTTGCCTTGGCGTGCGGTCAGTGGTGTCTGTTAGCTCGTGGACTGAGGTCCTGCCTTGGCGTGCGGTCAGTGGTGTCTGTTAGCTCGTGGACTGAGGTCCTGCCTTGGCGTGCGGCCCGTGGTATCCGTTAGCTTCGGTGGACTGAGGTCTTGCTGTGGCGTGCGGTGTGACGGGCCAGGGACGTGCGCTTGTTTTGGAAGGGCGCGCTGTTGTTTTGGGAATTAACCTTGATGACCAGTCTCTGCGGTAGGGATGACATGAGTGGTATTCATGCTGGCTGCCTAAACAATGCCGCCTGGCGGGATTTACTTCCACGAGATATGAAACAAGCTGCATTTGAAAAATTTACATAACCGCCATTGTATTCCTCCCCCGTGACTGTCTCCGCGACAACACAATCAGATGGCTACCTATCTTAAATCCAGTAGCGTCGTCAGAATGCATGCAGCTCAGTTAGGTAAACGAAACAGGCAGATTTCGCCTGACGCGAACCTCGATAGCCGTATGGGGTCCACGTCAATGCCTAAAAGCCCACGGAACGATTTAACGTGGCTTGAAAACGCGGTGCGTCGCCGCAGCAGCGCGGCGTCACCGTGTGTCCGGGCCGTCCCCGGCGCCGAGACCTCGGCGGCAGCCGGCTGGGTCCGCTCAGCCGGACCTCCGCCTCCGGTGGGAGCTGGAGTCGGCTCCGGCCCGGCCCCGGGGCGGGGACCCGCGGCGGCCCCAGGTCCGGCCCGGCTCCGGCGCCGCTCGGCCGGCGGACCTGCCTTCCGCCCTCAGGCCACGCCGACCATCGGGCCGCGCCGGAGCCGCGGCCCCGGCGGCGCGGCGGCACCAGACGAGCCGCGTTAGCCGGCCAGACGAGATGGCCGGGTGTCGTGGCCGGGCTGCGGTCCGACGGCGGTGTTGGCGGGACGGCCGGGCCGGCCGGCGGCGCCGCGGCCGCTCCCGGCCCCCTGCCGTGGCGCCGGTCGTTAGCCTGCGGCCGGCGGCGCAGCCCACCGGGCGGCGGCGGCGGACACGCGAGCCCCCGGTTTAATCTGCTAACTGGCTTGGGCGGCGCCGGAACCTCGCGCCGCCGCCGCCGCCGCCGCCACCGCCGCTGCTCTGACGGCGTCTCATGGGACGTCGTCCCGCAGGCCGGCAGCCGAGACTTGTCGGGTCTTGCGCGACGGACGCTGTGGGGCCGAGCCGAGTGATGCTGTCCGGCGGGCAGTCGTGGGAACGGCGCTGCAGAGATCGCGGTGTGGCTCCGCGACCGAGTCGGCCGCACCGGGCGGTGGTACGGACCGGCGGCGGGCGATCTGCTCTCGGGCCGCGGTCTCCAGGGCCGGGCATGTCCGCGCTGGCGGCGCCGGGCAGAGCGGCCTGCGGGCGACAGCTGACGTGTTTGTCGTCTCGATGTGGTGGAGGTGACAGGTGGTCCGATTTTTGTAAAGCGAATCATTTTGTGGTTGTTCGTGGTGATTGCGAGTTGTCGTTGGTATTGGTGGGTCAGATAGAGTTTAAGTTGACGTTTTGTTTTGGGACAACCCTGCCTGGATTTTTTCAGTTCATTCGATTGATCACAAACGAAAGAACTATTGGACATTTGCGTCAACGTTTAGGGAAACAGCGACGATTGGGGCGATAATACCCATGATTCATGAGGACGATATGCTAATGGCGTTTTGGATGTTAAATAATGGCATTGGACAAGCAGGGAGCGTGATGTGTATGCGCGCGTTTGTGTGTAACCAAATGACCTTCGATAACGTTGTTAGTACACTGTTTCAGTTGGACTCTTTGTCCCTGTCGTCGCGTGCCTTGCGTCATCATGTGGAAAAATGGGTGTGTCTGCCATACTGTGCTATATTGTTTGCCTTGAATGTTTTACCTTGTTCCCAATCACGTCGGCTTGCCGTGCTATCGAGACGTCCCTGTTTCGTACAGTTTTCGGTAGATCACGCGCTCCAGTTCTTTAATTAATCTGTGACAGCCGGAGGCGCTGCGCCGCCTGCCGCTCGTTCAGCGTGCGGCCCAGTTCTGACGAGCCGCGCCTCTCTCTCACGTTACCGGCTGCACGTCGGCCGGCTCTCGGCCGCCGCCGGCGCTGACGGCCCGCCCGCCTCGTGTCCTGCAGACGCGCGCGAGCGGGAGAAGCTGGAGAGGCACGCGGCTCTGCGCGAGGCGTGCGCCGCCGGCGACGTCGCCCGGCTGCGTCAGCTGATCCGCCAGCTGGGCCGTGGCGCCGCTGGCGTCATCAACATGACCCCGGACGGCTGCAGCACGCTGCTCTACAAGTGAGGCGCCGCCAGCGCTGTGCCGGCTTACGTGCGCTCCGTCGTCGGGACGCCAGGCTCGGTGTCCGAATACGCGCTGTCGACACCGCTGGGTGACGTTTCACGGCTCGTGTTGTTTGTGCGACTGTAGCGCACTGCTGTACAAGTATATCGGCACTCTGTCTGTATGTGCACTCTGCCCTCGGTGGGCGAACATTCACATCACTCGTTTCATGTACAACTTCTGCAGTGCTCTTCAAGTGAGACACTGTCCAACTCTTTGTCGGTAAACGTTTGCTCTGTACTGATGAGAAGACATTTTACAGCACACATTTCATATGCAGCGTGACACAGTTTACAGATGATGTCTTAGATTCCAATTTTCTCAAACACTTATCGGTACTGTCCGATATCGGTCGAAAGGCTATTTGGGATTAGGATTGGTTTGGTCTGTGCTGTAGGCGCCATTTCTAGTTAGATTTGAATCAGACGCTAGATGGAGAACGCTATCACCACGGAGAAGCTTTTGAAAGCGACCTGAACTCAAGGCCATGGCTAGGGCGTGGTTTGGGAGCCATTGAACAAGCGAGGGTACAAATGAGGAAATACTGACATGCCCGCGGGCATTGAAACAAAATATAAAGGTAGCATGTGAGCGGCGTGAATTTTTGTTCTGATAAACAGTCTTGGACTTATCAACGTGCGGTTGACAGATTGGTGGCGTCTTTGTTGGGTTTCATTATCTGCAGACGTTGATTGCAGTTTTTGTTATATATATATATATATGTATTAAGTATATACCTAAACAATAAATAAATGCATATTATATTCATTATATTGTATAACATCAGAGTTTGAGTTCATGAAAGCAAAAGTACCTTATCTTATTCATAGCCTCTTGTTAAGCAAGCCTTGCTGATAACGTCAGGGCCTTGGTGAGTTGATCGCGCGTTGTTTTCTAGGCGAGCTCCAGCTCTTATGGACCCTCCCACGTGCCAGATACTGTGCCTTTAAGTTTTCTTGCACCGTGTTCTAGTTCACATATTCCTGCCACACTTGCCTCACCACAGAATGTTCACTGACTGATATGTGCTAGATGTCCAGATCAGCCGTTGTTTCTTTGTTTCATATGTTTGTGCAGTGTGTTTATGCCATTTACACCAAATCAAAGTGACAGTGATCATCGTTCTTTTCAAGTGCCTGCCACGTTTCAGTCTATCTTTTTGAATGCAGCGTAATGGAAATTTGCTATCAGTGGAGGGCTGGTGGCTGTTACCAAATCTGGATATTATGTACAAGCCGCCGGCTATATGCCGTAACCTGACAGTCGTACATGTATTACATATCGTTGGGTGAGGGTCTTGAGTCAGCTGTGATGCTGTCAGCACCGGTGAAACTGGCCGCTCTTGCCTGACCTGATCCTGTGCCGATCGTCTGTTCAGGTAAACTGGCGTTCTACAGCCTGACTTTCTGCCCGGCGTATTGGTGGGGTTAGCAGGCTGGGCTGAAGCTGACGCCCCTGGCAGATGACCTGACCTGACCTGACCTGACCTGACCCGAACTCTCCCAGGGCGTGCAGCGAAGGCCACCGTCCGGTTGTGAAACTGCTACTGGAGAATGGAGCCGAGGGGCGGATCCACCCCGTGACGCGCTACTCCCCGCTGTACATCGCCGCCTACAACGGCCGCAAGGACGTGGTCGAGGTGCTGCTCAAGGTGAAGACGGCGGCATGGTCTGGTGTGACGCGGCCTAGTCGGGGCTGGTCTGTAATGGTCTGAGCTGATCCGATTTATTTGGTATTGCGGGAGCCGATGATTTGATCGTAGACCCCTTGGACGTAGACCTGTCGGTAGGGAAGAACGACGTATTCTTGGGCGTCCGTAGATTTTCCGTTTCGAGGGGGGAGCAGTCAGCATGCACCGTCATTGATTGGACGGCCCAATGCCGGGAGCGCCTGGGGTCATCCGGCACAGTGTCTTCTGACTGATCGGATGTTGCAATGGTTCGCGGCGCTCGTTCAGGTGCTGTTTGTGGAGCGCTGGTGCGTCCTGAACACCCCGCCCCGGCCGTCCCCTCTGACCGTGCCCTCCGGTCTGCCCGTGCTCCAGGCGTTCCCGGCGCTGGTCCAGGTGCTGACCGTGGAGCGCTGGTCGCCGGTGCACGCCTGCTGCATCACGGGCCGCGTGGCCGTGCTGGACCTGCTGTTCCGGTACCCGTACCCGCCCGAGGTACTCAACAAGTATCGCGACCCCACCGGCCAGTACGAGTACTTACATGCCTTTCGACGTGAACGCCAGGTGAGGGACGACTCGGGTACAAGAGGCAAAGCTGGGACAGGTTCTGGTTCCTGTTATTCCTGGTGGACCAGTTTGGCAGAATGTCCGGCGTTTCTGGTTATCTTTGGCGTGAAAAGGCGTGGCAGATGTTAGTGTATTTGTTTGGCAATATACCGATTTTACGTACATTGTTGGTGCTTTTTTGTGAGGAGCTGGGTGGTAATCCACGAATGTTTCCCTAATTGCTGAGGTTTTAGGCCATTGTGGGCGATGTCCTTACCCTTTTCGCTTTATCCCATCTCGTTTGCTGTGACGTTAAGTTTCGAGGGCGCTGTCAAGTGTCACGTCCACCCGGCCCATCACCCGTGTGTGACCGGTGGTCCTCGAGGTCTAAACCTGTGTTGTGTCGGGTACCGACTGGCCTGTGTTTTGGAAGACTTTACCCCTGATTGTAATGCTTACATTGCTCACTTCCCATCAATCCAAGTGCGTGTTTCAGCGACATGGAGGGTCAGACTGCTCTATACCAGGCGTGCTGCGTCGGCAGTGTTCGTCTGGTGGAGGCACTCATCAAATTCAGGGTCAAGGCGTACAAAGTCAAGGTCAGTTTCTGACCCTGGTGCAGTGCTGCGGCTGCCACGTGCATTACCGCGAGGACTAATGATGAGAGTGAATCCGTGGACCGTGGGCGTGCCGTTCGGGAGCTCAAAACGAGGCATGTCTTCGCCTTGGTGGCAGCAATGTTACTGCCCTATATCACGCTCATGTGAATTTATCGCCGTCCATTGCATGTCAGACGGCGTTTATGTCAGCGGGCGTTATCACGGTGGGCAGGCGGCGATCTATTTTCGCCCGTGGCCGGCCATGTTCCGTTCACGGCCGCGGCGGCCGGCCGGTCTGCGCCGCCGGCTGTTGTTTGGAGGTACCCGGCTGCGGCGGCCGGCCGGGCCCGGCCGGTGGTCGGGGATCGATTGGTGGCGGCCCCGGGCGAGGCTGACTGGCAGCCCTGGTCAGCCGGCGAGTGGCCGCCCGGAGTCACGGCTGGTGTGGCTCCGGGTGGCGCGCTTGGTATGGTCTCGCGCGTGCGACGGTCAGCGGTCGAATGGCGGGCGTTGGGTACTCGGTGTGCAGTGGCACGGGTAGGGGGCCGCTGAACGCGACGGGTCCCAAGGAAACGCCGCTGAGTTGTTAGGTCGCAGTGGCACCTCTTGGTGTGCTCCTGTCAGCTCTCGGGAAGGCCCGACTGACGGGAAGGTCCAACTGACTTTGCTGTACCCTCAGGAGGGTTCGACCTGACCCCGCTGTACCGTCAGGACGGTCCGACCTGACCCCCCTGTACCGTCAGGATGGTCCGACCTGACCCCGCTGCATCCTCAGAAGTGTCTGACCTGACCCCGCCGTATCGTCAGGACGATCTGTCCTGGCCCCGCTGTACCGTCAGGACGGTCCGACCTGACCCCGCTGCATCCTCAGGGCGGTCTGACCTGACCCCGCTGTACCGTCAGGTCGGTCTGACCTGGCCCCGCTGCACCCTCAGGACGGTCCGCCCGGGCCGCGCGAGGGCGGCGCCGCCGAGGAGCCGGCCGAGCAGCCGACCTCGCCGGCGGCCGACTCGCAGGTGAAGCGGCGCATCTCGGACGGCATCCAGGCGCTGATGTCACGCCTGAACCTGGGCCGCGAGGCGGGCGCCGCCGCCCGGCCCGACGACACCATAGCGCCACTCCACCTCGACATGTACTGCAACAATAACGCCGGTGGGTTCCGCCCGGCCTCTGTCGCCGTCTGGCGGCGGCCGGCGGCCGGCGACGCGCGCGGGGGTGGAGGCGAAAGGCTGGTGGCGGCATTGTCTTGTGTTGTAATTGTCAGCGTCGTGATTAGATTGTAGTTCGTTGCGGAAGTATAAAGTGATCGTGGTCGATCTTGGTTGGTTAAGAAGTGCTGTTGTAATCAGTTTCCTACTGTATCTCTCCCGGAATTCAGTCACCGCTTTACTCGTGTGTGTGATGTAATTTCATGAAGCGACGATTTCGTAGTGTATTTTATGGCGAGAGATGCTTGCGTGATATTCAGCTCATACAGCGTTTTCCAAAAGACCCACCCATTGCTTCATCATGACATTGCTGATAGCTACTAGCTAAAGTGGCCATTTCCGGTTGATAGTTCTCGCGATTACATATAGTTTATGACCCGTTCGCGGTGTGCTTCCTCGTACCCTGCTAACCGAGGTCGAATCATGTCGTCATTTTTTGGACATTAACCGACCTCATTTATTACACTGTCGTCAAGGAGCGGTCATTCCGATTACACGCTGGACAAAGCGTTCATGGAGGGAATGGGCGCTCCTTGTCGCTGTATCCAATAGACATCAGAATAGTTCCAGACCTCTGACATCAGTGCCGTCTTGCTAGCCGACCTCATTGTATCGGTCTGTTCCCTGTGTGGCGCCTGTGGCTGCCCTTTAACGGAGGCACATCTCGCCCTTAACTGGTGTTCTCTGCCTGACCGGACCCGACCTGACCTTGCTAGGCAGATATGACCGTATTCGTTTGACATGATCTGACCAGACCTGAATTGACCTGACGTGGCTGGAACCGTCCTGGCCTGAAGCCGACCTGACGCTGACTTGGCTCCAGAGACGGCTCTGCACGTCGCGGTCCGGTCTCGGCAGCACACCATCGTGGGCCTCCTGCTGGCGGCCGGCGCCAACCCCAATCTCAACATGTACCTCAGCACCGACTTGAACACCGAACAGGAGAACATGGAGCAGTCCATGGTGTTCACAGGTGAGTCGTCATCGTATCTTGACAGTGACCCTGTGCACTGATTATCGCGACCCCTTGATGCATTGAAACGTTTGTTTCTTTGGCTCTTTTGACGCATGAGATGGAACGGCTTCCCAAACGCATGTGGTAGAAATTCGCGCACAGCTAGGATGCTGATGGAGGCGGTCACAGTTTCTCATTCGATGCTCCTTTCTGGGGCCTTTTTGTTGACAACAGCGGAAAGTATATGGCTTAACAAGTTACCGTAAGTGCGCTGAATATGTTTGACATCGGAAACCGGGACCTGCCGTCGCAACGGCTCAAGCGTCTGCGACGGTCCTCTCACGGCGTCGTCACCTGCATTCCCCGCTCGACCCGAGTGGCGTCATGTGACGTCACGGACTGGTGCGGCCGGCAGGCTCCACGGCGCTGGTGGAGGCATGCCGCAACCGGGACCTGCAGATGATCGACCTGCTGCTGAAGCACGGCGCCCGCGACGACCAGTGCAAGGCGCTGTATGTGGCGTGCCGCGCCGCGGACGAGGCCGTCGTCTCGCGGCTGCTGGCGCTCCGGGCCCATGTCGACCCCGACCATAAGGTGGGAGGGGGGAGGAGCAGGGAGCAGGGATAGGGACAGTGTGAGCGTCGACCCCGGCCGTTAGGTGGGAGATGGGGAGCGGAGCGCGGGCGGGGGAGGGGGAGCGCCAGACAGGGTGTGGGAAAGGATAAGCGGACGTGATTGTGGTCTGGATGTGGGGGAGGGGACCTGGGGTAGGGTTGGATGTGCGCAGGCAAATGTAAGCGGTTCTGAAAAGTTGAGCAGCGCTGGATGTAAAAGACTATGGAGAGCGTTTCGAACATGATTGTGCGAAGCTTGAGCTACTGCACGCCAGATGGGCTGAATTGTCCTGTTGTTCATGCCGGATCCTCGATGCTGTTGGCGCCACTTGCTGCGCCATTGTTGCCGAAGTCGGGCGCGCCACGTGATCTCCCCTCGCTTCGCCCGCCAGGTACACCCGCGGCCTGGCGGCGCCGGGCCCACCTGCTACGTACCCGTCATGGTCAACTGGCACGGACAGCGCTGCCTCAAGAACCTGCGCTCCTCCTGGCTCACCGACGCCGCCCAGCGGATCAATCCCAAACTGCGACTTGTGCGGCAGCCGGCGGTGGCGCTGGCGTGCATCACCCGGCTCGACGTCAGGTGAGCGGCCAGCGACGAACGAATGCAGTGTCGGAGAAGGCCTGAATGAGTAGACTGTGGCCAGTATGATGACGCTACATGGCTCTCATCTGAATCAGAGAAGCAGTCTTGGAGAAGATGAATGTGCATTAGGAGGATGTGGTGACGTGTGGGATGCGTAATACCTCGTCACTGATTTGGAACGACAAACGCTGTATCCTTAGCGAAAATTGACTTGACATCTAATCGAGTGTTTCAGTCATCGTCTCTTGGCTCATTACTTCCAGCAAACGTCTGGACGGACGCGCCGTTTTGTGACCGCGCCTGTTGTACCTCAGTATCATTAGATCGCTCTTCGTCGTCCACAAGTCCTCACCTGATTTTCCCCCATGATCTGGTAATGATCACTTCCGCTGTTTCTCCGTCCACCGCTGCGCGGCCCTCTCCTGTCCCACGATCAGGATCAGCCGGCCGCTGACGGCCGTCGTCCGTCTCCAGCAACAACGCTCTTTCCGAGCTGCCTGAGGCCGTGTTCCGGCTGTGGTCGCTGCGGTACCTGTCCGCGGCGCAGAACAAGATCGAGTACCTGCGGGTGCCGGCCGACGCCGACCCACGACAAACGCTGCCCGTCCTGTTTTTTTTTGGGGGGGGGGGGGCTGAGCGGAGGACGTCACGGGTGCGGGGTGTGGGCCGTCCTCGAGGAGCTCTATCTGAGGGTGAGCAGGGGCTGCAGCGGATCGGACGGTCACGGGTGCGGGGTGTGGGCCGTCCTCGAGGAGCTCTATCTGAGGGTGAGCAGGGGCTGCAGCGGATCGGATGGTCACGGGTGCGGGGTGTGGGCCGTCCTGGAGGGACTACCTGAGGGTGGGCAGGGGGCGCTGCGGGTCGGACGGTCACGGTAGCGGGGCGGGGGCCGTCCTGGAGGAACTCTACCTGAGCATGAGTCGGTGACAAGGATATTGTTGGCCACCAGTCCGCCCATTTGAGGACCGGAAAGACGTATGTCAGGACTTAAAGCATAATATAGCACTTTGTTTCGGTGACTGACTGTTGCCTATGTCTGTGCCTGAAGCAGAGTTTTGTTTCGTGCTGTAGTCTTGCATCACCAAAGAGGAAGGCTGATATGATTTGCGCACCGCGGAAGTGACTCGGGGGCCACCCATGTGAAAAAGTAATGCTAGTCACCACTTCTCTGGTCGGCTTTTGTATTCTTGGTGTATTGCTAAAACACATGGCAGCGTAGCCTTAATTCCACGCAGACGTACACGTTACGCAAGAGGCCTGATTTCTTTCTGTCCCGCAGGAGAACCGTCTAGAAAAGGTGCCGGACTTCCTGTTTCGACTGCCGCGGCTGGCCCATCTCGACCTCAGCAACAACAAGCTGCAGTCGCTGCCGTTCGCCATGTGGAGCTCCCCGTGGCTGAAGGAGCTGAACGTGTCGCTGAACCTGCTGTCCGACCTGCCGGTGTCGGACGACGGTGCCGCCGCGGGGCCGGTGGGCGGTGGCGTCGAAACTCGGCCCCAGCGCACCGGCCCGACCGCCAGGAACCCGCAGTGAGTGTGCTCCAGTCAGACGGACTCGCTGTGGGTGAAGTCCAGTCTGAGAGGAGTCCGACGCGAGTGCGTTCCAGCCTGTGAGGAGCCTGCTATGGTTGAGGCTCATTGCTGCAGTAACCTCTTGTGGTTGAAGTGCAGTCGGACAGGATCCTTCTGTGGGTAAAGTCCAGTGCGACGTGAGCGCGTTATGGGTGATGTCAGGTGTGAAAACACATGCCCGGTCTGATGGGGCGATGCCTCGCGTTGTCTCACGCTCCGGCGACTCGTCGGAGGACGCCGTACGTTCGGCGTCGTGTGTGACGGCCCGCCGCCGCCGGCAGGGTGGCGTCGCTGAGGTCCGCCCGCAAGACGAGGTCGTCCAGCGAGGACCGCACCAGACTGCGACACTCGGCGGTGAGTGACAACGCCTCTCTGGCCGGCTCTGGTTGGTGCCAGTCAGCTCGCTGCGCATCAGACCAAATGGCTTGCTCGAATCGGATTTCCACATTTCTCGCCCGTCGAGACAAGGCCTTAGAATGTTAAGCGATTTTTTCATTAAGGTGCTAATGCCGATGACTTCTGGTTTGATTCAGGCGATGATTTTGAGGAGTTTCTGCGTCTTCCGTTGTGAGAAAGGTGTATGTAAAATGACGAAGCACGTGGATAAAAGCGTAGCGATCCGTAACTATCCGCTAACCTGCCTTAGTCGAGCCGTGGGCCCCTGACGTTCGGCCGTGTCGGCAGCCCGTGACGTCCCGCGGACACCGTCACCGCTCCCAGTCACGGCAGCGTGACGGGGTCGGCCTGACTGTGCTGAGCGGGGGCCAGCCGGCGACCGGCGCCGTCGACCCGGCCGGAGCCCTTCACCGGAGCCAGGTCAACCTGACCGCCACGCTAAAGTGAGTCCTCCACTGGAGCCATTTAAACTGACTAATGACGATTGGTGTCTTGTTCCTGTGGTAGAGTTATTACACGAGTTGATATATCATTGCTGTTTTTCATGCTGTCTTCTTTGATGTGCGAGGTTGTCTCACCGTTCCCGATCAGACTGTTGTCTAGTCTGGATATAGCGGCAGCCTACTGATCCCCGTCCTGTGTGTGGCGGGCCGGACTGTGAGTGGACCAGTCTGTGACGGGGCCGTCGCCCGGCCTGTGACCAACAGACAGCGCGAGGTGCACCACCACACGGTCTGGCACGGCCGCCTGGAGGTCACCGACGCCGGCCCGGACGCCCAGATGAGCGCCCAGGACCGGGTGACGTCACAGCTGCACTCGCTCATCCTGTCGCACAACCGGTTCTCCCGTCTGCCGGCCGGCCTGGCCTGCCTGGCCGTCAGCCTGACTCGGCTCAACCTGGCCTACAACTGGTGAGTCAGGCGGAGGACGCTGGCGAGGACGGTGTGGTGCTCTGTGGGGTAGTGCGGCTCAGGAGGCTGGCCGATGAAGTGGTGGACGTATGGGTTCAGGAGAGCCTGTCGAAATCTGGTGCGTTTCATTGGAAGAGAATTATAGTCCAGGGTAATAGGGCAGTTGTCTGTGGGCGTTCGTACACGGCTGGGATTCATATGCTGAGCTGCTATGATTTTTGGCTTGTATTTCAGTCTGACCGACCTGGGCTCTGTGAGTGACTTCCCTGCTACGCTGAAGCAGCTGGACGCCTCTCACAACCAGATCAGGCAGTGGCCGGAGCCCGCCACCTACTGGCTGAACGACTCACTAATGTCTACCGAACTTGCCGAGGAGCGGCGCTGCTATGCCGCCGGAGACACGAACAAATACATAGTCAGCTTTGCAGGTAAGCCGGTTGTTCTTGCACGGTGTTGCTGTGTGATTCGAGGAAGTCATTTCTTTTGCTGTTTTCTGCAGTCGAACGTACCAATTAATGACGTTAAATCGATGGTTTCTGGTTCGCCCTGTCATTTAGCCTGCTGCAGCTGGTTCATTACTGGTTACGTAACGACCACTTAGTTCGGTATTCAGGTTTCGCCAGCTTGCAAAGCATACCATGCAGAACCATGTATTCCTTTCTTGTGTCCTCGCAAGGCTCATTTATGTGCCCTGTGCTGCCGTTGTGTCACGTTACGGTCGGCGCCTATCGTGCCGATGACCGGGCCAGTGGTGCCCCTCCCTGACGCCCGTTCCGCGCGGCTCAGGCGGCGACGCTGCGGGTCCGACGGCGCACACCTGCCTCCACCGGCGGCACCGGCGGTTCGAGGCGCTGCGCACGCTGGTGCTGGCCGACAACCAGCTGACCGAGGTGGAGCTGAACGAGCCGCGCCACCAGCTGGACGAGCCGCGGCCGCAGACGGTGAGGGACGAGCGGCCGGACGAGCGGCGGGCTGGGCGTCCGGCCGGGCGGAGTCGTGTCCGCTGGGACGAAGGCCTGGAAGGAGCGAGTGGATGGTTTTGTGTGAACTGTGTGTTGAGAGGACGTTTTGTGGTACGTTCTTGTGGCCGTGATACGGAGGCTGAAACGGTTGACAGCCGGGAAGACCACTTTTAGCAGACATCGGTGCTGCCGTTGTAGTCGCAAGTGCTTTGAGGGTACACTGTTGGAGCCAGAGGTCCTCAGTGACATTGCCGTTTGTATTTGTCTGGTCTGTGTAACCAGCCTTCGTAAGTCTCTTGCACTTTGTTAGGATCATTGCAAATCTTTGGATGACCTGGCCGACCTCTGTTGCCACCCGTTTGATGTGCTGCGGTCTGCCGGGCCCGCGGAGGTCCTGTCCGTGACTGACGCCCCCCCGCTGGACCGCCAGACGTCGTCGCGGCTGGAGCGGACACGCCTGATGTTCCCCCACCTGTCCATGCTGGACCTGAGCAACAACCGGCTGCACAGCGTGCCGGCCTCCATCCACGAGCTGACCAACCTGTCCGTGCTCAACATCAGCGACAACCAGGGTCAGTCGGCCCGGCTGATGCCTGACATGCCGGTCTCGGCGCTTGGCGGTGTTTTATTAATTTTGTAAAGACTCAGTGACTACTTTTCGCGAACTTCTTAGTGACGGTCACGTGGCTTGTAATCGCCATCTGTGCCGTATGGATACAACAAAGTTTCGTTGACCGTCGCTGTTGATCAACCATGGTCGAAACTGGTATTTCCGGAAGAAGTACTGATTGCGACAGAGCTTATGGTAATCTAGCGCAGCAACGTTTTTCTGACCATTTTGCGTTGTCACACAAAGTCTCATGTGTCCAGCGTCATCAGGAGGTGTCCGGCGATCGCTAGCCTCTGTGGCCTCCCTCCGGCAGATATCTGCGAGCTGCCGCCGCAGATGGGCCTGCTGAACCGGCTGTGGAACCTCAATACACGCGCGCTGCTCGCTTCAGGAGCCGCTCAAGACCATGATCGACTCCAACAAGTACAAAACCATGGACGTCATTGGGTACCTGAAGGTGGGTGGACTGGCGCGCTGCAGGAAGATAGCAGGAGTCTCGCGTCGCGCACTTTCTGCGGTTTTCCGCGGCCTACCGTCCCGCTGTCTTTTAAATTGATTTCTGATAAAGCGTTATGGTTGTTTCTTATTTGTATTTGAGGTGAAGTTGCGTATATTCAGGCTGATATTGACCTGGAGTCGCCAAACTGGCTCCGAACGTGCAGCTGGATAGCGTCCAGTTCGTCGCTAACTTGCCGGCCCCTGCTGAGCTGTGCTGTTCTCTCCACAGTCTGTGCTGGAGGATGCGCGGCCGTACTCGCGTATGAAGCTGATGATCGTCGGCGTGCAGGGGATCGGCAAGACGTCCTTGCTGGAGCAGCTCCGGGCAGAGGGCACCGGGTCCTACAAGAAGCGGCCGCCGGAGGTGGGATGCGGGGTCTTCAGCGACTACACAGTGGCATCTGAACGTGCGAATACGGGGTGTTTTTTCATTGTCGTTCCAGTTCATTTAGTGACTGGAGTCTTCCGGCGGTAAATCTTTTACATGGTTTCGTGTTTGGTTTCCTGTTTTGTCATTGTGTTTTACCCGGTCCAAGTGTTTCGAAGTGGTTTGTTCGGCTTTGTGTACGCCACTTGGTGTCTACAACCAAACGCGACCAAAATTTGGCGACTGGGGCGATTTCAGCACTGGGCGAAGCGCATGGGCAACAAGAACATCAACCTGAAGACGGCCACGGGCACGACGCTGAGCACGGTGGGGGTGGACATCGGCGACTGGGTGTACGAGAAGAGGGTGCGCGGCCACAGCTCGCACGGCCCGGTCACGTTCAGGTGAGGCCGCCCAGCCGGTCCGTGGTCGCAGGCGGGTCATGTTGCCGCCCCGCGCTGTCGGCAGAGTGTCTGGGAGTGGAGCTGCGTGCTTGAGGGCCGTCTGCGAGGTGCACTGAGGAGAAGCGCACCTTGAAGGGGACATTGGCTTGGATTCGTACTGACCAGGTTAGAAGGCGTGCCTCCTGGTCAGGATAACGAAGTGTTTTGAAGGCCCGGTGGCATTACGCGTCACACACCGGTGACGGTGTGTGATGTGGATTCTGTGTACTCTGGACACTTCCAAATGTACGTGGGAAGGGACTGCGCCGCGTGGTTGACCTGGTCAGGTCCGCCACACTCCAGATAGTTTGCACACTCCCGAGAGCTATTCGAGGACACTCCGGAGTGTGAGAGCTGGGAAGTGGTGTGAACTGCCGTCCTGCTCACGGGCCGTTCTCTCCGCAGGACCTGGGACTTCGGCGGCCAGCGCGAGTACTACGCCACGCACCAGTATTTCCTGTCCCGCCGCAGCCTCTACCTGGTCGTCTGGCGCATCCCTGACGGCCAGAAGGGCGTCAACAACATCCAGCAGTGGCTGGTCAATATACAGGTGAGCGGCCGGCGCCGCGCGGCGTGAGCCTGTCCATCCAACGCTCCCCTCAGCAGACAACACTCCTGATGGTGGCGAGGTGAAAGGGGTAGGGTGATGGTATGTCTGGCCAGATTTGTATGGAACGAAGTGGTGATTCTTGTTACTATCGCACGCTTCCTCGTTTTGCGTACCAGTGACTCAGGGCGTTGATTTTGTGCCATTCATGTATTGTACCGTGCCTGACGATGGTCGTCACAGTGCGGACAAGTCGTAGTACGTAATTTGGCTGGACTTCTGATACCAAAGGGACTGCTTGAAGGGATACTTGTCTCGCTGGCTCACGCTAACACCCATGTGTGCGGCAGGCGCGTGCTCCCAACTCGCCCGTCATCATCGTGGGCACCCACTACGACGTGATTCGCGACAAGTACCCGCCAAACTACTGTGAGGACCTGCAGCAGCTGATCCGGGACAGGTGAGGGGGATGGGGGAGAGGACCGCCGGAGGGTGACATGCAGGCTGCGCAAGGTCCGGGTCATGGGGACTTATGTATGGTACCGTCATGTTGTTTTGAGGAGTGGTGTGAGGTAGGTCAAGTTCCACAGTGATGCGCGGAAGCCTTTGGATAGCCATTTGAGCTGTTTGGGTTAAGGTGCAGAACTTTGTTGCGGACTTTTTTGTTTGCGATTGGACTTTTGACTTGTTAATTGCCATGTCTGGTATATGTGAAATGTTTTCTCCTTTGGTGCAACGCATGTTCCTACCGAACGCAAGGAAGACGCCACCGTGTGTGATGTCCGTCCTCGTTACAGTGTAACGCGTTGCATTGTCACCGAGTGACCATTATGGGTCTGCCGTGGACAGGTTCATTAACCTGGTGGATGCGGACAAATGTGGCCTTGCCGCGCGTACTGGACACGATTGAGGTCAGCTGTAAGACGCGTCACAACATCCGGCTGCTCTGCAACCTCATCTACGACACCGTCTACAGTCTCAAGTCGCCAGGTACGCCTGCTCAGTGGCGCTGATACAGGAGTGAATCGGTTTGAGGCATTATATGCAGATAACGTGAATGGTCACTTTTGACCATAAACGCTATTAAAATGCTGTCAGCTATGGCCCCATGACTTTTTCTCGACGGCTTGCTGTTGCTGTGTCCAGGACAACATCATAATGCTTATTTAATGGGTAACGCAAACACTAAAAGGAAAAGGTAATTTTCTTTTGTTAGTGTGGTACTTGACAATTCGGTTATCCGAAACAGACGCGGAAGAACCCGTGTGGTTCGTGTCTCGTTCTGGTTTTCGATGTCTGGTTTCTGATTTCTGATTTCGATTCTAGGACCGGTGACCGTTCGATTCCCGGTACCCCGTGACCCCGACTGACGTTGTCAGTCCTGCCGCCACAGGAAGCAAGGAGCGCCTGCTGGAGCAGAAGATCCCGGCCACGTACCTGGCTCTGGAGGACGTCATCACCTACCTGGCCGCTGAGAGGCACTTCCAAGGTGAGCACGTCTAGTTTGTGGTGGCCTGCTCACGGTTTGCCGTACGTACTGCCTGTGAGATTCAGACTGATTAGTGGTTGTAGTCAGTGAAGTGCTGCAAATCTGGTAAGTCGTGCAGCGCACGATCTCTTCTGCAGATGACAATGGCGCTTGCTGTTGACATGACGCCGTCTTCGCGTTGTTTCGTTGCTTTGTGAACGCGGGTAACGTTTGCGAAACTCGCTGATGTCATGTCACAGTCCTTTGCCGACTGGTGAACGGTACCTCGCTCTTGTAGCCCATGCGATGGTCGGGTGGTTTCGCCGTGGGGTCGCGTTAACACGTGACCCGGTGATCTCAGGTCGTGACCCCGTGCTGACGGGGGAGCAGTACCGCGCACTGGTGACCCGCGAGATGGCCAGCAGGTTTGACCTGCGGTTCCGCGACACGGCAGAACTTAACCAGGCCACCGCCTTCCTCCACGAAAACGGTACGGTGCTGTAACTTCATTAGGAAAACAGCCTGAGCTGGTCACATTGACATTGAAATGTGGTGCAGTTGGTAGAGCAGGTGCCTCCCACGCCAAATGGCTACTGGTAACATGATCGGAAAGCCATGTATCACAAGCTGAATTTCTGGGACAAGCCTAGTCGAGTCCTTTCCTGCAGGCCATCTTTGAGGAAGAAATACACGACCTGCTGGCAAGTTGTTCAGTACTAATCCGGTATGCATTCCTGATTCTTTGGCTTACATCACATTGCGTCACATGACCAGGACCATACCGGCCGAGATGTGGATTGTTGCCACATGTCTGCCTGGCGCCTGATGGTGTGGATGAGCGGTTGTGGTTAAGTATACGGATAACGAGACCGGTCGGTCGTACATGGCCTCCGTGATCTGACCGCCCCCGTTTGCCTCCAGGCGTGGTGCTGCACTACGACGACGCCACGCTCAAGGACCTGTACTTCCTGAACCCGCAGTGGCTGTGCGACATGCTCGCCCACGTCGTCACCGTGCGCGAGATCAACCCGTTCGCCAGGAATGGTGCGTGACGATGCGTAGGCGAGAGACGCGTGCTGGGGTCGCTCCCATCCCCTCGGCGGTCGGGTTGGAGCCGTCCATTTTGTTATCAGGAGGGGAGAACTGCCCTGTCCGTACTAATGACAGCTAGTGTTTTCTACGTCGCCAACATCTCGGCCATGTGTTTCTAACGATCCGTTTTGCGAGCGTTGCCAAAGGCTGTGTTCACGGGCTTGTTACATTGTTCACCTCGTATGGTTGCCAGGCAAGCGGTACGCTGTAAATTTACGGACCATGCCTCGAACGTAACAACCATTGTCACGCGCGATGTCTCCCCTTGCGATGAAATTCTCCTCCTCCCATCGCGGCCGTGTCACCGCCCTGTCCGGGCCCCGCAGGCGTCATGCGCCTGGAGGACCTGTCGCTGGTGTTCAAGTCGTCCACGTGCGCGCCGGCCGACGCCAAGTCGTACATCATCTCGCTGCTGGACAAGTTCGAGGTGGCCGTGACCTGGGACAGCCGCACGCTGCTCATCCCCAGCCTGCTGCCCTCCGAGGAGATGCTGCGCGGCGGCGTGCCCGGCATGGATGTCAGGGTAAAGGTCAGAGGTCGCGCCGGGGTCAGGGGCACGCGCGCCAGCTGACGTCTCGCGCTCACGGTCGGCCGCCGCCGGCGCTGTTGGCGCAGCGAAATTTTTGCGAAGATTGGCCATTTTTGGTAGTTGGTCTTCTGTAGCCTCCATGCTTGTCGCTGCGTAACAAAAGGCTCGGCCGTGTAACAGTGATTAATACCGCAGCGTTTGGTTGCCTTTGATCAGCTAATGGTAACCTTTGACCACATAGCCATCGCCGTATGCCGTGTGGCAAGATGCAGCGCACAAGGTGAGGGGCGCTCATAACATTAAAAAATGCAGCATAATATAAATCGCAAGATTTCGTCACTAACAAAACATGCCAGCCATTGTTGTCGAGCGATTGGTGTGGTAACAAAGGCCAGTATAGTGAAGCCCTGCCTACAGTACGGTATGGTTCCTGGCTGGACAAGCGTGCCCCCGACCCCTGCTTTGACCCTCTTCGTGCACGAGGCCTGCTGTGTGGCGTTCGCATTCATGCAGTTTGGTGTTTGACGTTGGGTGTGTTCTGATTTTGATACAAAAGACGGCAAAGAACCACTTTGGTTCTTAACATGCAATTAAGAATCACAGGAGTAACTATGTATGATCTTATGAAAAGCGCGTTATACAGTGTATCGTAGATTAGTTCAAATATCGTTAAGACCGTAAATGAAAATGATATGCATGTTACCGAACTGTAAAGCTATGTTTTGGTTCTTGATCGAGATTACTCCTTGCAAGCTGATGCCTTGTTTGGACTGGAGGGATGGCCCTGAAGCGTTGTATCTGTGCCAGTGCGTGCAAACAAGGCTCCAGGTTTCACACAGGGTCTCAGTATGTGCGGGCGTGTCTGTGGGCGTGTTCGCCGGTGTGCTGTTTCTGCCTTGTATCGCCGTCTGCCGCCGGTGCGCGGCCGGCCGCCATGAGTCTCCTATCACCGGCCCCCTCCGTCGGCGCAGATCCCGGTCCGGTCCCGCGGCTGGGCGCTGCGCAAGAAGCCGCTGCAGCCGGCGCCGCCGCCGGCCGCCGAGCCGGGCACGGAGAGCCGGCCGCAGTCGGCCGACGACGGAGACCGGGCAGTCGGTGAGCGGCCGTCCAGCCGAGGGCGGGAGCGACGGTCCGATGCGTTGCCGAGAGCGGAACGTCGGTGCGACGTGGAGTCGAGAGCATAGCGACAGTCTGGAACTGGCTCCAGGTGTTGCAGTTGCTTCATTCTTCATCGGACAAACATTTTCGTTGTGGGAATGACAGACCAGACCCGTCAGACATTGCCACCGAATCGCATATTCGCTCCTGCCTGAACAGCGGCCGGTGTCGGGCACCGACGCAGCCTTGATGCCTGGCGGTCTGTCCTGTTCCAGGTGCGGACGGCGGACAGTGCACGGTGACCCGGCGCGCGGTGCCGCTGGCCGCCGTGCACCGCCTCCTGCTGATGACCTACTTCCCCAGCGGCTTCTGGTCGCGCCTTCTCACCCGCCTGCTGGCCGACGACGTCATCGTCGACGTCATCAGGGCGTACTTCCTGGTGCCGCGACAGGTGAGAGACGCCATAATTGACGTCACCAGAGCGTACTCTTGGTGATGCAACAGGACGCGATTGGGGGACAGGATGGCGAGAGTCTGAGTCTTGGATCGGGGCGCCATTAACCACATGCTCGTGCCGAACGGGCCATGCAGTTCTGGCCGTCTTTGGAAATGTTGTTGACAGTTGCTTGTGACGAAGAATGGCATCTGGCGTATCTTTACTCTGGTCTTCGTACATACCATTCTTCTCGTTACCTTCAGCATCACTGGGTGATCCTGGTGATGGTGGTTACATTAAAACTCCTTCGACCGACATCTGTCCCTTTTGAGGTGGAGAGTAAGGAAGAGGTTTTAGTCTCACATCACTGGTGCCGAAAAAACAGGATATGCACGGATGCGAAATTGGGAATTATGAGAACGAAAAACGGGTGTAATGGGTTCTGACGCTGTGCCGTATGTGTCAAGTGCAGCAGGACGTGGTGGTCACCTGTATTTGATCCAGACGCGGTGTCTTGTGTGCCAGGTCTAGCAGGACGCGGTGATCCCTGGTATTTGGTCCTGACACGGTGCCGTGTGCGTCAGATGAAGCAGGACATGGTGGTTACCTGAATTTGGTCCTGACACATTGCGGTGCGTGTCAGGTGCAGTGACGCGGTGATCGCCCAGTATTTGATCCTGGTACGATGTCGTGTGTGTTCAGGTGCAGCAGGACGCGGTGATCACCTACATTTGATCTATCGCCTTTATTTGATCCTGACACGGTGCCGCGTGTGTCAGGTGCAGCAGGACGCGGTGCTGTCTTCAGTTCTGGCCGGTCCCGCCGAGTGGCGCTGCTGGCAGACGGGCATCGAGCTGAAGTACGCCGACACCACGCTGATCCGCATCCGGGAGCTGCTCGGCTACCTCCGGTACTCGCCCGACTACAGGAAAATGAGGTACGCCGCGCTCGCGAGGTGCAGGCCGAACACCAAACTACATCAGTTTTGTGCCGTTTTTGTCGTTAGTGGAAGCCAATCCAGGGCAAGTTTTGGCATCTGCGAAACTGCACCCAAGTGATCTGTCGAACAGTCGATCAGATTTATGCGAGGCAAATGTTTTGCAGTCGTCTGTGACGGCATGCATCCGTGCGGCTTCTGTGGGCAGTCAGGTGTTCTGCCGGAACCCCTCGCGGGACCGTTCACCAGCGCAGCCTGCTAGTGCTGACATGGGCTGTACTCTTTGTCCTGCATGCTGCGTACCGCTGGCCGCCAGGTGGAGCGAGGCACGATCTTGCTTTGGCTAGTGAGCTTTTTGCTGACTGTTCGTTCGCCCCCAGACTGTTGGCCTGCCAGAAGGGCATTGGCAGACTCTGTTGACTTACAAAGCCTCCTCTGTCTGTGTGCAGACTATGCTGGCCCGCCAGGAGGGGCAATGGCAGACCGTGCTGACCTCGAGCACGGCTGTGCTGGAGGTGACGCTGCCCAATGAGACCATCGTCATCCGGCGCTCTCTGCCGGAGGCAGACGACCCGGCCGCGTTCGGTACGTCCACCCAGCCCCGGTGTCACCCCAGTCTGCCCGGGTGTGTCAGTAGCGACCATTTTTGCTGGGATGTGCGGTCATTGAAATGGAACGGTCCTGCCTTTCCAGTGCCACCGATGCGCACGGTCCGAAACTCAGTGGAGGCATCAGGTCTGCTGTAACTTTGAACTGGACTCGTAAAGAGGTTTATTTTGGGGATTGTTTTACCGTGCAGGTTTTATAGGTTAGCGGCTTATTGGTGGCTAAAATGGAAAGCGATTGATTGTGTAGTTGGGCTGGCCACCCATTGGTTGGTTCCCTGGGGGCTGCCTCCATTTGCCTGGTGTTTTGTTATGTCTGCCGTCCCCCCTGCTTGTGCGTCGTCGTCCGGTTGTTGGGAAATGGCGAAAAAGCCTTCTGAAGGCGTGGTTGGAGAGTTTACTAACTCGAAATGACCGGTCTGCATTATTGACCGGACAAAAGAGACAGGTGGTTGGCTAAGAGATTGTCGTGCGGTTATGGCACCTGATGCCACCGAGACCGGAGCCTGTGGTTCTCGCTGCAGTCTGGCCATACGTCTTCTCGCTGTCGCGAGGCTGAGTTTGCGTTACGCATTGGCTTGTGGTGAACCAACCTGGTCCCCTGACAGGCATCCAGTCTGTGGTGCTGGAGCCGAACCCGGAGTGTGCCTCCAAACTGCTGGCCGTGGCCGTGGATCACATCGACACCCTGCTGGAGGACTGGTACCCCACCCTGGGTCAGTATACTCATGGCGACAGGTCATGGATCACATCGACACTCGTTTACGAGGCTGGTGACCCGCTTGAAGTAAAGGCGGCAGGCCAGCTTTTGATTTTCCTAACGAATGCAGGCATTCGTTATGTTACCTTTGATGGGCAGTGCCGGATGTGTCATTTGCGTGGTATGTGGACTTATCGGCAATGTTCGCTTGCCTCACCCCTCCTGACGTTTGGTGCTCGCCTGGATTCCGGCCCGCTATCTGAGGCCGCCGCCTGCCGTGCCGTCCGTGTCTCCCGTCCCCTCCGCGCCCTGCCCGTCCGTCAGCGCCGTCACCACGGCCTGCGCCCGCCCGCAGGCACGCGGTTCGTGCACACGTCCGAGGGCCGTCTGCTGGTGACCCGGCTGCTGCCCTGTCCGGCCTGCCTGCCGGCCGGCTCGGAGGACGGGGACGGTCTGGAGCCGCCGCCGCCGCCGCCGCCGCCCTCGCCGCCACCGGCCCTGCCCGTCGACCAGGTACGTCACGCCGGGCGAGTGATGGCGGACGGTGGTGGTTCGTGACGGTGGAGGTACGGGCCCGGCCGCGGCCTGAGGGGTGGCGTGATTTTATCTCCGCTAGAGCTGCCAACTCCGGCTTTTTGGTCGTGAAGGACCAGAAAATGTAGTCTAGGAATATTCACGTGTACCATGCATTGTTGTTAACGATTTGATTCTATTCTGGTGAAGCGACGCCTCCAGGCCTTTTGGCGCCAGTTGACCAAGTAGGCACCTCAGCTGACGGTGATCCCTACCCGGTCCGCCTCATGAAGGCATTCCTAGACTTCACATCAGTGGCTGGAGAACCGGCAGTCTCTGGTTGATATTACATGATGTATGATAGTCGAAATGACTCCCGAGCGATCCCATAAGGGACTCAACCCCCGAGACCTGTTCCGCACAGGCGGCTGTGTTTCCGCACGAGTGGCACTGCACCGTCTGCGACAGGACGACTGGCTGCCGGAGGTGGTGCGTCAGCGGGCCGGCGGCGGCGGCGGCGACCCGGCCGAACACTCGGACGGCGACAGCGGCGTGGGCCCGGACAGCGCGCCCTCCAGCCGCAACCCGTCAGCGCAGGGCTGTCCGGAGCCGGCGCCGCCACCGCCGCCGCCGGCCGAGCCGCCGCCGCCGCCGCCCACCGTGTACGCCTTCCTGGTGGAGGAGTGCATCCTGGTCAGCTACGGCAGCCGGCACGTGCAGTGTCCGCAGCACGGGCAGCTGCTGCTGGCGCAGGTCGCCCCGGACACGGTGAGCGCGGACACTGGGGAACCTTGGACAGTCTGGCAGAGAGGGGCGGGTGCGTCCCGCAGACAGGCCGAGACTGAGACTGAGACTGAGATTGAGACAGGTACATCCATAGACCAACGAACGCGGGTACTGAGTGAAGAAAAAAACGTAAAGCTTGGAGGGACATTCTTATTTCAGGGTAATACGTTCTGATTTCAAACTTACTTTGATTTTTTCATTGCCTGGTGTCATACGGGTAGGTCGTGTCCTGTTTTGAACGGGAACTGCTCGCCCGTTCATCCTTTGCCGCTGGTTTCGGAATGTCGTCTCCATCTTTGATCCTTCGCCGTGCCGACTGGCAACAGACGATACTTTGTCCCAGCGGCCGACGTGACGCGGCCTAACTCTCTGCCACGCGCCATTTGAGCGGTACTCGAGCATCACGTCATGAACGTCACGAGCGTCACGCGCCGCCTGGTCGCCGTGACGAGGCTGACGCCGAGGGGTGCCGTCGGCAGGTGTTCCTGGACGTGGGCGAGCGGCGGCTGATTCGGCCGGAGAGCGTGCAGCGCGGGCCGATGCTGGGGCGCGGCGCGTTCGGCTTCGTGTTCCGTGCCTCGTACCGCGGCCGACACGACGGCAGGTGGGTCCGGCGGACCGGCGCGGGCCGGTGCGGGCAGGTGGGCTGGACGGACGTGGGTCTGTGCCGGCGCCACACGGGGACTATTCTGCCCTTACGAAAAGGGATGGAGCTGCACGATGACCACGTCTTTAGTCGGAATACATAAAATCAACTGGCCTTATTCGTGTTAGTACTTTTGTCCATTATCTGTGTTCTGTTCCGTCCGGTTCAGACAAGCGCACCGACACACACTCCGCGGACGCACAGGCCAGACTGACCCCGACTGACTCCTGTGTCCCGCGGCGTCAGCTGGCGTGACCTTGTCGTGCGCCGGGGGCACAAGACTGCCATCTGAAGAGCGTTAATGGTCTTGATTAATATGCTGTGGTGTAGGACTTTCTTCTAGTTAAATACCATTTGTACTGCACGTGATGCCCATATTCCGTCTGTCAAGTTTGAAAAGGTGTTTTCTGCTGTGTGTACATCCTGATCTTGACGGTGCCGGCAGATACATGGACGTGGCGATGAAGATGCTGCAGCCGAGCGACCCTGGCGAGGACGCGCGCTCCTCAGGCCGTGGCCGCCTACAAGGTACGGGCTAGATGGCGGCCGTCCGTTGCCGTGGCGGCATCTCGCTGAAGGCGGGATGCGAGGGAATATTGCCCGCGAGTAGATGTCCCAACTGTCGTAAAGAGAGGAGGAAGGTGATGGTGGTGGTAACGGCAGCCGAGCTGTGTTGGGAGAACATTGGTCGTTACCAAACCGTAGAGGATTTATGTTTGTTTTCCGTGACGTTTCCGCCCGATTTGGACGTGTGGTGTGCGTGCCAGCTGACGTGGCCGGCGCCATCACGTTACCTGTTTTTCGCCCGGTCCGCAGGCGGCGCAGAGCAAGTGGGACCGGGACCCGCTGCAGTACGCCTGCAAGGCCTACTGCACGGCGCGCCAGGAGCTGAATATCCTGGTCACCCTGCGGCACCCGTACATAGGTGAGACGTCCGGGGCTGGCAGGGAAGAGTCACGGCAGGGACGGGCAGGTGGAGTTGGGGAGAACGACACGGGCAGCGCGGAACTGGGGAGGGCGGTGCGGTGGTCACGGAGACCACGGGTGGATTGAACCGCGTTCGAATTTGATGTTATGCGTTTTTTGATTACGTGGTTTTTGGGTTGGGTTACGTGAAAATGCATTGGATTACATGCGTCTTACGGATGTATGTACGACGCATATGTCCACGTGCCTGGCTGCTGTGTGTGGCGCTGACCCGTGTGTGGCTGTGTCTGGCAGTGCCCCTGGTGGGCCTCTGCACCAGTCCGCTGTCGCTGGTGCTGGAGCTGGCTCCGCTGGGAGCGCTGGACACCACACTGGCTCACTTCCGCCGCTCTGGCGCCCGCCTGCCGCCGCCCGCCGTACAGGGCGTCCTGCTGCAGGTCAGTCATACAGGGCATCCTGCTGCAGGTCAGTCATACAGGGCATCCTGCTGCAGGTCAGTCATGCAGGGCATCCTGCTGCAGGTCAGTCATACAGGGCATCCTGCTGCAGGTCAGTCATACAGGGCATCCTGCTGCAGGTCAGTCATACAGGGCATCCTTCTGCATGTCAGTCATACAGGGCATCCTGCTGCAGATCAGTCATACAGGGCATCCTGCTGCAGGTCAGTTATACAGGGCATCCTGCTGGAAGTCAGTCATACAGGGCATCCTGCTGCAGGTTAGTCATACAAGGCATCCTGGTGCAGGTCCGTCATACAGGGCATCCTCCTGCAAGTTAGTCATAGAGGGTATCCTGCTGCAGGTCAGTCATATAGGGCATCCCGCTCAGGCCAGTCATACAGGGCATCCCTGCTTCAGGTCGATCCCATGAAATGTATTGCCATACCGCATCGTCTGTTGCTGGAGGCTCTGTCACGTGGTAGTTTCTAGCTGATAACATCTTGGCGTGCTTTTGCAGTATTTTACAATTTCCGAGAATTATTTTGTACTAACGGTTACAAAAGAGGTGTGCACTCATTATGATTCCTGGCTTGCACCAGTCATCTGGATCTGTGTCACGAGACTATCTAAAGCATAGACGAACATGGATCCTTCCCAGCCGACCGCGGCCTCCCCGCTGTGACGCTGGTGTGATGTCGCGCTGACTGTGTGACGTCCGGCAGGTGGCCAAGGCGCTGGAGTACCTGCACCAGCAGCACATCATCTACCGCGACCTCAAGTCGGAGAACGTGCTGGTCTGGTCGCTGCCGTCGCCGTTCCAGGTCGAGCACGTGCCAGTCGACGTGAAGCTGGCCGATTACGGTAGGCGTGTGGGATTTTCCCCCCCACCCCCCACCCCCACCCCGCCGTCCCGAGGCACTCACTCGTGGTGTTAACGTGCGGCGACCATTGCTGTCTGTGAGTTTTGTTTTGGCACGATTGTACGCGATCTCCCTGTCACTAGTGGCGTCAGCAGTCGGTATGTCGGTCCGGTATCAGCGACATCATCGTCTCGTTCACCAGCGGCCGGGCCTGCCACGGTCGCAGTGCGTAAAGTGGAGTTTGTCCTGCCCGTGCTGCCTGGCTAGTATTTGAAGCCGTGTTCGGGCCTGAGCGGTCCGGTCAGCCGGCCCGCCCTCTGCCAGGTCACGTGACCGCGTGACGCGTCTGCCGCAGGCATCAGCCGGTCCACGCTTCCGGCCGGCACCAAGGGCTTCGCCGGCACGGAGGGCTTCATGGCGCCCGAGATCATGCGCTACAACGGCGAGGAGGAGTACACGGAGAAGGTGGGGGCCGGCGGGAGGAACGAGGACGCGGAAGGGCGGCTGTAGCGCTGAAATGTGTCAGTTGTGGCCGGACGGCCCAGTTTTTTTTGTGTCCGAGCAAATGCTATCTAATAGAAAAAAACTACGAAGTGGCCAGAATATGATGATGTTGATTGTGTACAGAAACGTTGATGATGGTTATAAAGGAGTTGAATGTTGAAGTCTCAGTTTTGGGAGATGTTCCTCATGTCGCTTGCTGTCTTCTCTGTTGAGCTCAGTAGTATCACATGGCCAGGCGTCAGATGGGTTCTGATTGTCAGGTGGATTGCTTCTCGTTCGGAATGTTCCTGTACGAGTTGATCTCTCTGCATCCGCCGTTCGAGGGCTACGAGTCGGTCAAGGAGCACATCTTGGAGGGCCGCCGGCCGCCTCTCACTGTCAAGGTAACACTCCCACCTCCACGTCCTCTCCCTTGTGCCCCGATATTCGGAGCTGTGACGCGTATACAAGGGCGTGTGTGGACTTTGTGACTTGGGCACGTTCCATCCGCCTCCACGAAGCTATTGCTAATGCCCGAGCTCCCAAATACTGGAGTGGAATACTGGAGTGACTTGACTTGAGGAACAAGGCTTCTGGCGTCACCAGTAGGTGGCGCGGCCAGGATCAACGTATGTCTCCTCGCGATCAGTGTACGGGTCCAGACCAGACCAGACCTATCTCCTCGATCGCCGGTGAGGAGCGGGTCTCACTCACGCGATATCTGCTCGCCGTCTGCTCCCGGCTGCGCCCTGTCGAGCCCGGCAGTGCGCAGTGCGGCCGGGCAGCCCGACTGACCGCCGCCGCCCCCGCCGCCGCCAGGAGGCGGCCACCGCCACCTACCTGCTGGACCTGATGGTGCTGTGCTGGGACCAGCAGCCGCGCGCCCGGCCGTCGGCCAGCCAGATCGTGTCGATCGCGGCGGCGCCGGAGCTGACGCAGCTGCGGGACGTGGTGCCGCTGGAGCAGCCGCTCTCGGCGCTGGCCGCCACCGCCCTGCCCACCGCCGGTCAGTCGCTACACGGGCGGGCCGTCAGTCAGTCAGGGAGACAGCCTTAGCCGGACGGCCGCCGTCTGGCCATCTGCTCGGCGCTTGTATTCCCTGTGATAGACGACAGACTACAGCCGCAGGCCCGTGTGTATCTGATGGCTTGCAGTATCAACATCAGGACATACGTGTCCCTTGCCCGTGTACAGTCAGACATTGTGTAATCAGAAGCCTCACCCTGAGTGATCCAGTCACCTCACGCTGTGTAAATGAGTCGCCAGCCCGTGCACACCCGGCCTCCCGAATGACGTGCCTTGCGGCCGCAGGCGGCGCCGGCGGCGAGCACCAGGTGTGGGTGGCGCGCAGCGGCTGCGTGCTGGACGTGCTCACGTGCCGGGACCACCAGGCGGTGGACTGCCACAGCCTGCTGCTGCAGCAGCCGGCCGCCGCCGCCGCCGTGGTCGGAGACAGCGTCTGGGTGGGCGACGCCCGCGGCCAGATCCGGGGATACTGGTCAGTGGGGGGGGGGGGATCCTGTGTGAACCGACGGCCGTCGGCGGGAGGCGCTGCTCAGGGGTTAGGCTCGGACGGGTCGGGGTGGACCTTGATCGTAGCTCCAGTTACGTATGCCGTAACTTGGCTGTGATGTGCGGGACGAGCATTCATTTTGCCTGTTTGTCAGTGCTACGTTTGGCATCACATCACCGCATCGACCGTCTTTCGATCGAGGATATGGTCCTGTATCCCGGTTTCCAGTCGACATTACCTTCAGTCTTGCATCGTGCACTGCGCTAAAACTGCCCCTGGAGGCTGCCACAATGAAGGCATGTGAAGAGCTGTTCTCTCGCGGCCGGATGTGGACACAGCGCTGTAACAGCCCACTGTGCTGGACAGCACGTCGACGTTCGAGGAGCTGTTCTCGTACACGCTGCAGCCGTACACAGTTCTGTAACAGCTCCCTGTGCCGTACAGCACGTCGACGTTCGAGGAGCTCTTCTCGTACACGCTGGAGCCGGACGGCGGCGAGCCGGCGGCCGTGCGCGACATCTGCCCGCTGGCGGCCATCGACCGGGTGGCCGTGTCGCTGGCCAACGGCCGACTGTTCATCACCAGGTCAGCGGCCGGCCGGCCGGTCGGAGCGGCGGCGGGTCGGCGCCGTCGCCGGGTCACTGCCTGTAGACCCGTCAGCCGACAGTATCAGTTTCGGCTGGTGTTGTGATGCATCGTCAGAGCCCGGTGTGCGAGTAACCAATACGTTGACGTTGGTCAACCACTCCAACCGTCAAGCGATCTGTTTTCCGTCTCTCTCCGGTGAGCGCTTATGGTTAGACGGGCCGACTGCGTCCGCCGGTGACGTCACCTGTCGGCTGCTGTGCGCCGCAGATCGGACGTGCTGCCCAACAGCCCGACCCGAGGCGAGGGCAGCTTCGTGATGACCGAGCTGGGCACGCTGGGCGGCCAGCTGAGCTGCGTCCGGGCCGTCTTCTCGGCCGACCAGAGGTGAGGTCCCTCGGCGGCGGCGGCCTGGCCCCGGGACCGCAGACCGCCACTGGGTGTGGTGTGACCGACTTTGGTGCTCCGTGGTGCTCCGGTGACGAAGGCTCGTGATTGGGTGGACTTACGGGCTCGCGTCGTTGACCAACGTCGGGGAGCGCCAGCTTGTGGTGCATTGGATTGTCTTGTGACTTTAGGTGTGAACTTCGTCTTCGGATCGCGTCCTTTTCCTGTTTGTTGGGATGGTCGTTATGTGTTGTAACATGCTTGGCTGTCTTCTTTGCTGTCCAGTGTTCAGCAGCGGTTGTTAGGTGTCTTGTCATACATGTGTGACTGCTGGAGGGGCAATGATCTGCGCCAGCTGTATGCGTGACGTGTATTGATTCAGCCGTCACTCGTTGTGAGATCTGTCCCGGCGGCACCTGTGACTTTACTCTCCCTGCATAAAGCCGGTTTGAAATATGCCCGGCTGTACTGCGTTCGCCCTGCGTACAGCCGGTGTGAGACCTGCCCTGGCTGTATGTTTGACACTGTACTCTGCCAGCCTACAGCCGGTGTCAGATCTGCCCCGGCAGCATGTGTGACTGTACTCTCCCTGTCTGCAGCCGGTGTGAGATCTGGTGCGGCCAGAGCGGCGGCGCCGTCTCCGTCTTCACGCTGGAGGAGCAGGTGGTCGTCTCGCAGGAGGTCATCAACCACTACCACCCACCGATCCCCAACATCGACGTGCAGCGGCTGCTGTCTCCGGCCGACTCGCAGGTGCGACAGCCGCTCGGCGCCGACCGGTCGCACACAGATGAGACGGTAGAGCTCATCCGTCAACGAACATAGGTGGAATTCTGTCCTGTCTGGTGCGTGTCATTTTCTATGGTACTTTTGGTGGGTTCTATACTGTTCTCATTTTGGGATAAAACGACGTTTTGATCGTTGCACGAGTCCTATGTGTACGTCAGAGCACTCGCTGAGTGTTGGGAGTACATTGGTGGCTTCTCGGCACGGGACTGGTGGGCATGTGGAGTTGGTGCCTGATACGACTTCGACGTGTGCCGAGAACCAGAGATGTGCCCACGACCTGATCACTGGACAGTCGTTCGTCACCGCCTGTTTGCTCCCCCGTCAGGTGGTGCCGGAGCTGGAGCAGAGCATGTGGAGCTACATCTACCCGGGCTGCGTGGTCTACCACTGGGACGTGGAGTCGCACACCATCGTCAACAAGCTCGACTGCTCTAAGCTGGTGCCCGTCTCCGAGTCGATGCGTTCCATCAGCATCGAGGAGCACCTCAGTCCCGGGAAGTGCCAGGTCAGTTCGATTAGATGGCCCCCTTTGCTCGCCCGCCTTCATTGCGGTTCAGTTAATCTGTGCGGTTTTGCGGCTTGAGGCGTCACCTGCCAATCTCTGATTGCCGACGTCGGCAGGTGTCGGCGCTGGCCGTGCTGGGCTCGGAGCTGTACCTGGGCACCACCTGGGGCTGCCTGGTGGTGGCGGCCGCCGCCACCATGCTGCCCATCACCGTGTTCCGGCCGCACGAGGAGGAGGTGCGCGCCATCGTGCCGCTGCCGGCGCCGCCGCCGCCGCGGCCGGCCGCCGACGAGCGGGCCGAGCCGGCGCCGGCCGGCGGCTTGGTGACCGTGGGCCGCGGCTACCGCTCGCTGGTGAGCCGCTTCTGCGCCGTGCCGAGCTCGCCGCCGCTCGACGCGGCCAACCGACGCAGCATGTACGCGCTGCTCTGGCAGCCGCACCGCTGGAACGTCGACTAGCGCGGCGCGGGACGGCGTGACGCGCGGCGGCCGGGGAGGGGCCGCCGCCGCCGTGGTTATCTGTGATACGGGCCGATGGGGTCACGGGGGCGCCGAGACGGCCGCCGGGCGTGGCGAGCCGCCCGGTGAGGCGGAGGCGCCCGGACAGTCTCGGAGAATCTCACGCGCCGTGTCAGGGGCTCGCGCGCGGTGTGTTGTGTGTGTGTCTGTATGCAGCACTCGCGGTTGGTCGTGCCCGTGATCGCGTCTCGTGGAGAAGCTTGTGTGCGGCCGCTGGAGCGCTAGGCTGGCGCTCAGCGGTGTTGACGGCGCCGAGGGTGCCTAGAAACGAGTCCGAGCCCGTCTTAACTGCAGGGTAGCGTCCAATGCTGGGCACTGGGGCTGCGTCAGCCCGCGCCTCGACGGCGTTCAGTGCTGCTGATTCACTGCAGACGGCCGCTGCAGTGGCGGTCGCCGAGAGCGGCGCTGGGCGTGTCCGTGCTTCTGTCCAGTGTGATGGTCTGGGGGAGCGGTGCAGCTGGCACGCGGCCAGTGCGGCGGCAGTGCCCGAGCAGCCGGCCGGGCGAGGGGAGCTCGAAACCAAAGAGCGGCTAGTCACTGTGACTCCTGGGCGCGGGAGATGTAACACAAGGCAGCGATCGTGTTCGCGACACGCCCGGCTGCTTCACTAAGTTCTGCTGGTCGGCTCGTTTTTGGTGGTTTTGATATTAATATAGCGCAGAACGATGTTAATGCGTCAGATATTAGGATGTGATAATGCCAGTTAGTATGGCCTTCTCAGTTTGTCTTTGTGTATAATTTTATTCTGCAGCAATTCTCCGCATGTAATTTGCAGACGGTAACATCTCATCATAATGCTGGGATTTTCTCACGCTAATTTTTATCCACGCTGATGTGAACGCATTGGAAGTTCTGTGTTGAAGGCCAGGTAAATGAGTCCCGTGTTTTGTTGAGCCAGCCACAATGTTGTTGATACAAATACAAGGAGCCCCAGAGCGATATGTGCGATTGGTGGTTGGACTCCCAGGACAACGGATGGTGTCATCAGTGCACTGGATCATTGTGAGAACGACAGGATGGTGATCCTGTGATCCCGCGCGGCAAACACTCCATTGTTAGCGTGGATAGGTTTAGAAGGCAATGGGTGTGTAAGGAAATAACACGAAACAAGTTCCATGTGTATTAAGTGAGTAATTTAAACAGACATCATTAAACGGGATTCGGCATCGCAACCACGCGACGTAACGTGTTCAGCCGCCGGTAGAAATGATTAATTACAGTAGAGGGACTCAAGAAATAATGAGTACATTGCCAACAAAAAGTGATCTCTAAGAGCTTGATGATGTCATTGATTAAGCGTTCATGTAGGGTATGAAAGATGGGAAAGGCAAGCACATCTGTGAACATATTCGTTTCGTGTAAATGGTTGGAGTGACTTGTAGGGCTTTCCTCTCGTTTTTTATTATGCAATACTGCATTCCTGTATATCGTAAACAGGGAGTAAATTAGAAGGGAACCTCCTATCCTCCTTTTCATGCAGCCCTTTCTGATGAAAACTTTCAGTGATTTCTGGTTTTTGAATGATTTGTCCTTTAAAATAAGCGAAAGAGCAGAATGAAAATAATCTTTCATTCTTAGAGGTTTTCCTCTCACGACATTCTGTAATTGGAAGCGGTCCCAAACAAGTGCTTCCAAATCCTTCCAATGATGCGACAAATCCGGCAAACATAATCGCGATGTCTGGACGTTTCCTCCTCACTCTTTTCTCAATTTTTTCTACTTGGATTTCAGTATGTCGTTCGGACGGCATATTGGGCTGTGGCGGGTTTTTAAGGAGTTCTGTTGATATCGAATACTCAAAGGTTCAGGTGAAACTGTAAGTATAAACTCTCGTTGAAACTCGTATGTAAGTGTGGCGCACTGTGCATACGTGCTGTTGTAATACCGGCTGCGGTGGAGATGCTCATGTCTGTCCTGAGATTGTTAGACTGGGTTAGGAACCATTTAAACTCAGTGGAAATCAGCAGCATGATTTAAAGTATGTTTGCTATTTTTGCATGTTGTTGTTAATACTGAGTTAATGCCGATTCCCAGTGTGGAAAAGTTGTATTCTTGTCTTTTGCCATTTAATACCACTTCAGATCCTCCACATTTTTTAAGATGGAAATCATCTTACATATTATCATAGGGGGTTCACTGTAATGTGCATGGTTAGTAAATGGTTGCCTAGTCATGTTTTGTTTACACACAGTTTTGCCTTTAGGAAGAGTGCTGAATGGTATCGGGAAAGACTTGGTTCTGGGTTGTGTGCTGAGGAAGTGAAGATTTCAAAATCTAATAAGAAGATGCATTAAATCATGAAAATGTAAAAATGGATATAGTTTAGGCATTTGGATGTTACATCCATTATAAGAGTAAGCCCCATAGTTGAGTCATGGGAGTGCTAAATTTGGTTGTACATCATTTATAATGTCACAATATACTGCTCTTTCTACTGACCTATCAGTTACCACCTGAGGTCTGCAGAAAGATGTGATTTTAACACCCCAGATTAAGTAATCAAGGATAAATATGAATATCCAAGATGCTCACAAGGGTGGTAATGGTGGCAGGTTTTGAAAATACTTGAGAAATTTTTCAGCAGTTTTATGGTGTTCAGTTGTTTTTCATTTTTCAGGTGGACTTAGGAGTAGGGAAGCATGTTAGTGATTTTTCCATGCAAGACATATTAAAAAGGGCTATAAAAGAAGTCCAAACATAGGAACAAGTGAACAACTAAACCAAAGCATAATGGAAACTATATATATATATATATATATATATATATATATATATATATATATATATATATATATATATATATAATGCTTTCAAACACATAATCACATAATCATTTATGCAGTATGGCAGTTTAGAATTTAACTTTCAAAGACATGCATCATTTGATGTATATCATGGTAAAACTAGAACCATATCTGAAGCATTGACTGTGCTGGGTTATGGATGCAATCAAAATGGTTTTGTGGAAAGGATGCCTGTGTCAGCCCATAACAACAGGGACTTATTCCAGATACACAAAACAAGGCAGTCTCAAGTACCAGACAGACTGTGCACCTAATAATGGGTACTACTTTATGCCAGTCTATGACAAGGGAGACTATGTCATTAAGGTAAGAATTCACATTTATGTTGGCATTTGATAATGCAAGAGTCATCTAAGACTTTTGAAATTTAGCAATGAGACAGTTTATTATATTATTTTTTATGATTTGTTTTCAGGCCTGGCTTGTGTTCCTAAACTACTTGATACTTATTTGGTTTAGAAAACTGGCAATCCCTTTTTCCTGTAATGGAAATGAGAAGCTTAGCCATCCACTCAGGTTATGGCATTTGTATAAGAACATTTCACATTCACATGAAGTTAGGTTACAGTTACTTTGCTTTCATTGTGATGGCTTTTGTTGCTGAATGGTGTGAAACTTACTTGATGCATTTGTTTACAAAAACTTGAAATCTGTGTGCCATAGGAAGCAGTCTGAGAGGATTATGTGCTTTCTGTGAGAACAGAATAGGCATGGCCTAATCTGTTCCAAAGGCCTATTCCAAAGGCTTCATCCTTTGGAACTAGGGGCCATTGATAACATGAGCTTGGTACAACCTAGGGAAGTTTCAACAGAGAGACATGCCATTGACTTTTGAATTATGTGACCCACACAATCCTTGAAGCCATCTATTTTTGTTGAGGTAAAATATACTTGACTGAGCCTGATTTTCTCATTTCTTGCATTGTTAGATCGAGCCACCAGATGGCTGGAGTTTCGAGCCGTCGGAGATGCCGCTGTCAATTAATGGCGAGACAGATATCTGCTCCCAGGGGCAGGACATCAACTTCCATTTCCAGGGATTTGGTATCACAGGACAGGTGAGTGTCCTCAGCAGCACTGCAGCATGGCACAGCCAGGACCAGAACCAAATTGGACCGAGTAGGAGGAGTGGTTTCCCTTTGGCAATCGCCCAACAATCCAATTGTCCTTAATTATCCAGTGGTCTGATTATCCCTGCCTGGCCCATGGCTTTGTGGACGTTAATAACGCTAAGCAACAGTGTCATAACATAACATCATTAACATCTTTAATGCTACACCATGATGGTGATTGTTACCCTAGGCTGGCTCAGCAAGTTTGTAACCACTGTGAGTGCAAGTTTGTAATCAGAAGTTTGCACAGGCGTCCTTACGGTGCTGCGCGTGGCGGGCCACGTCCTCCGTCGGCGGGCCGTGCCACTACCGCTCCGTCACGATCAGTCCGTCGTCTCCGGCTGCGCTCTCGCACATGCTGTGACTCCGTGACGCGTCACCAGGTGGTCAGCCTGGGCTCGAGCGACGGTCCGGCCGGCGTCACCGTGACGCTCAGCGCGCCGGGCCGGGCCGAGCCGAGCCGCGTCACCACCGGCCCCGGCGGACGGTTCACCTTCAGTCCCGTGTCGGCCGGCGAGTACGAGGTACGGTGTCGGCCGGCCGCTGGCAGGTGGCTCTCAGACACCGATGACATTGCACTGGCCGGCGATTGGCCCCAAACGACGCGCTTGGCTCTGTGCGTTTTATGTTTTCATGTCCTTACATGTATTTACTGTAAATTTGCCCCGAAGAGGCCTTGGAAAGTGAGACAGTGAATGTGGTACCTGGTCAAATATGTTCCCGAATCCATTGGATATTGACGAAAGCGATGTGCACCATCTATAGCGGCTCATCACACAGCTTCATCATCACCTTGTGTGGCAGCTGCGGCCGCGGTTCCGTGAGCCGTTAGTCCCGGTCGTTGACGGCTCTGCGTCCCCAGGTGACGGCCAGCCACCCCACCTGGCGGCTGGCCCGGCACAGGACGCGCGTCTCCGTGCGTGGAGACAACGGAGACGTGGGCCAGCAGCTGGCCGTGGCCGGCTTCGACGTGTCCGGCAAGGTGGGCGGCGGCAGCGGCGCGCGGGGGACGCTGCGTATGTCGCCGTCAGCCGCCCTCACCCGGGGCGGCTGGTCTCTAGGCGATCTGTCATCTCACTCACTGTAGTTCGCAGGCGCTGAGGTCTGACACCCTGTCTGACGGTGCCAGTGCTATTTGTTATGCCTTTTTTTGCCCCGAAGAATTTAGTCCGGTAGCTGTGAGGTTCAGTGACGTGACCATTGTACGAGTTGTCATCACAAGATGGACTTTGCTGTTAGGTGCGTCAGGCATTAGTTTTTCCTGGCACTAGACATCCGGGACCCAATATCTGGGACCCCTAATGAAGTTATTCGGCTATCCTGCAGGTGTGAAGCTAGTGTTTGGCGTCACCGGACGCTCCCGGCACGTTCTGAGCGGCCCCGAGCCGGCGTGCGACTCCTGACCGGACGCTCCCGGCAGGTGCTGAGCGGATCAGAGCCGGTGGCGGACGTGACGTTCGTGCTGCACGGCCGGCGGACGGAGGCGGCCCCGCTGCTCGGCTGTGACGGCACGCCGCCGGCCGGCTACAGCGGCCGCGCCGGCCTGCCGCCGCCGCTCTGCCGCGTCGTCTCGGACGCCACCGGACGTTTCGTGTTCCCGGTGGTGCCCAGCGGAACGTGAGTGGTCCGGGCGCCGGCGGGGGCGGCTGGATCTGGCCGTGCTGAGGTTCTGCTCGGGCCGTTAACGATATGAACAGGATGTGTTTGGTCCGCAGTAGAATTAATATCGGCTAACGGAGTCGCTGGCTTAGTGACTAGACCCGACTGACTGACTGACTAACCTGACTGGCGGACTTTAGGACTGACCTGACTGGCGGACTTTAGGCCCTAGTGTCAGTTAATCAGAAATACAGAAAATTTCATGAAGTTAAGGTCAGGAAAAGTCAGGTTGGTTTGTCGTCCTGTCACTGGACGGCGTCTGGCTGGCCCACGGACATTTGGTTATGCAACATTGTTTATGTCGGCGGTTCATCGCTCACGACCTGTCATACCGACATTTGCCCAACTGTGACGAATCTGATGGACGGGGTTCGCGTATGATTGGTGAGACCAACCAGGATCATACTTACGATCGGTCAGGCTGAGAGTACTGGGTTGTGATGTGACGGGCCCGCGCGAGCCGTGACGTGGCCGGTCCGAGCCTGCCTTGTTCTGTACCGTGACCTTCCGTGACCGGTCGGACGTTGTCCTGACGGTGCCGGCCGCCGCCGCCAGGTACACGGTGGTGCCGTTCTACGCCGGCGATAAGACGCGGTTCGACGTGCGCCCGGCCGAGGTGGAAGTGACCGTGGCGCAGAACAGCGCCGTCATCGCCGAGCCGTTCCAGGTCAGACGGCGCCCGGCGCGTGCAGTCGGGCTGGACGGGGAGGGCCGGGGCGTCGGGGTGGTCGGAGCAGATTGTACCGAGATGGGTTATATGCGGGTAGGCATGTGATGTTATGCTGGCAGCTGTGCGGTACGTATGTGGGATTTTAGTTTCTATTCACAGTTGCCAACTTTATGGTGTATTTCAAAAAACAGCAATAGCATGCATACCACCGTGGCCGGAAACAGAAAATGCATCAGACAAACATGAACATGTATAGGTTGTCAGCAGTGTTATTACTTCCTGCCGCCTCGCAGACATTGGAGGCGGGCAAGCGTTTTTACCTGGCGTTCGTTCGGTGCCGCCAGGTGGCAGGGTTCACCATCAGCGGCCGTGTGCTGACATCTGGCGACGGCGGCACGAAGCGTGGACTGGGTGGCGCCACCGTGCTGCTGGACGGCAGGAAGGTGGCCGTGACTGACAGCGAGGGCGGCTACGTGGTGGAGGGCGTCAACAGCGGACAGTACCGGCTGACCGTGCAGGCCGGTAAGCCCGGGATCCATATTTACTCTGGTCAATACAGTTGAGCGTCTGCCGTTCTGTGAGGACTTCGTCATTCCGTCCTGTGCGTTCCGTGAGATGAGCGCCTGATTTCAGGTATGACGCGGCGTGAAGCTTTCTGTATACTGATGGCATATGTCTGTTCCATATGCTTTCAGCTGTAGCATATCCTTGCCTAACTCTGCCATTCTTGTCTGTTGTATAAGCTGGCCCTGTCTCCTTATGCCCCAGAGTCGTTGCAGTGTGAGAGGCTGTCGTCCACTATCTCCTCCATGTTTCAGAGTCGTCAGAGTGCTAGAGGCTGCCCCTGAATTTGTTTGCTCCCCGTTCCAGAGTGTGTACGCCCTGACTCCGCCGTCCTCTGCCTGTTTCAGAGTGTGTGCGCCCTGACCCCGCCGTCCTCTGCCTGTTTCAGAGTGTGTGTGCCCTGACTCCGCCGTCCTCTGCCTGTTTCAGAGTGTGTGCGCCCTGACCCCGCCGTCCTCTGCCTGTTTCAGAGTGTGTGCGCCCTGACTGCGCCGTCCTCTGCCTGTTTCAGAGTGTGTGCGCCCTGACTCCGCCATCCTCTGCCTGTTTCAGAGTGTGTGCGCCCTGACCCCGCCGTCCTCTGCCTGTTTCAGAGTGTGTGCGCCCTGACCCCGCCGTCCTCTGCCTGTTTCAGAGTGTGTGTGCCCTGACTCCGCCGTCCTCTGCTGTTTCAGAGTCGGTGCAGTTCGAGCCCCGTACGGTCACCGTCAGCCCGTCGGCGCCCGTTCTGCCGGACGCCGTGGCCGCCTCGTTCCAGGTCTGCGGCAAGGTGGACCTGACTGACCTGCCCGACGGCGTCTCCGCCGGGCCAAGGTACGTCCCAGGTCTGCGGTAAGGTGGGCCTGACCGACCTGCCCGACGGCATCTCCGCCGGTTCTGTGGCAAGGTGGACCCTGTCCAACTTTGGTATCGTGTCATGTGGCGTCGTGTGCTGTTTTCCCAGTGGCTCAGTTGTGCCGCGGTTCGTGAATTATAATGTGGTTTTACGTCACCATTCAACCTGTGGTGTATGAGTTATATCACATGCTCGTGGCAGAAATCGTGTGGGGCTTGTTTGTTTTGCTGTGAGAATTCCGGTATGATGTCATGTGTGTGTCTGTCCCGAAGATCGGTGGAGTTCAAGGTGACGGGCTCGGAGACGGCCTACACGGTGGTGACGGAGCCGTCTGGAGCGTTCTGCACCTTCCTCCGGCCGGCCAGCTACCGGCTGCGGGTGGTGGTCTCTGAGGATGAGAGGAAGAGGGGTCTGAGGTAAGTAAAACTGGGAGAGACGGCGGGAGTGTTCGTTAATGGCTGGAACAGATGTAGTTGTGACTCGTCAAGGAAACCAACGTAGTTGGGCTAGAGGAGCAGTTGAGGAAGAACTCATGACAAACGATCTTGTTTCTTGGATCTTTTTGTCTCATTGTGGCGCTGTCGCATGCTGGTGAAATGACGATCTGCTTGCTGATTCTGTTTCATTACTAGGGTGCGGTTGTCCCATCTCCTCGTACTGCATATTGTATTAAAGCGGCACGTTGTGGCAGCTGGTATAAAATGTGTGAATTTTTGTCACCGTATGACCTCATGATGTGGTCTGAGTGCCCGAGTGGCGGCGTTCACTCCCTTGGGATCATTCTGTAGAGCCGCGGCCGGGTTCGGAATAAATCAGTCAGCCCTCCGTGTCCCTCACGGTTGCTGTCCCCGCCGCGGTCAGTTACTGTGTGACCTTGTCAGTCCTCCCTGTCCCTGACGGTCGCTCCCCCCGCCGTGGCCAGTCTGTGATTGACGCAGTCAGTCGTCCCTGTCCCTGACGGTCGCTGTCCCGCCGTGGCCAGTTTGTGATTGACCCAGTCAGTCGTCCGTGTCCCTGACGTTCTCTCCCGCCGGTGCCAGTTTCGGCTCGGCGCAGCAGGACCTGTCGGTGTCGGCGCCCGTCTCCGGGGTGCAGCTGTCGCCGTTCCGGGCGCGCGTGGCCGGCGCCGTGGCCTGTCTAGAGCCGTGCGCCGGCCTCTCCGTGGCGCTGACCGCCGCCGGACTGCCGCCGCGCACCGCTCACGCGGACGCCGCCGGCCGCTTCCACTTCGACGACGTGTTGCCCGGACAGTACGACGTCTCCGTCGGCAACGTGAGTGGTCACAGGCCGGGCTGGGCGTGTTTTTACGTCAGAATGTAGGTTTGTAAGCAGAGTTTGAAATCGTGTAAACTTTTGAAACAGGAACATCGTTTCTGACAGTGACAACGTAAAGGAGAAGCGTTTGGAAAGGATATGTTTCGAATTCCTTAAAGTATGGAGATTTTAGGGATGCCTTTGAGACGTAAATTGCATGAAAGAACAGTTCCTTTCCATATGTAGGTTGTATGAAATAGAATGTATGCTTGTCTCCGGACATGCCGCCATTGTTCTGATCGCGCTCGTGCCCGCAGGAGAACTGGTGCTGGGAGGCGTCGTCGGTGCCGGTGACGGTGGCCGCCAGCGACGTCTCAGACGTGCGTCTCACCCAAACCGGCTACCGGCTGACCGTGATCACCTCGCACCCGACCGAGCTGCAGTACCGGCTGGCGTCCTCCTCCGGCGCCGCCGGCCGGGCGCAGCTGGCGGCCGGCTCCAACAGCTTGTGCGTGCCGACCGGCGGCGTGTACGCGCTGGAGCCGCGCGGCTGCCACGTGTTCGCCGAGCCGGAGGTGCGCGCCGACACGGCGGCGCCGGCCGCCGCGCAGCTGCGCGCCGTGGCGCACCGCGTCTCCGGCGCCGTGCGCAGCGCCCAGCCGACGGACGACGTGCGCGTGCGGCTCTCGGTGGACGCCGAGGCGCGCGAGCTGGCCACCAGCTCGGACGACCGGCTGGTGCACCGCTTCGCGGTGACGGCCCGGCCCGGCCAGGTGCTGACGTTCCAGCCGCAGTCGGACACGCTGCTCTTCACGCCCACCTACCGGCAGATCACTGCCGGCGACGACTGCCAGGAGGACGCGGTCACCTTCCAGGCGCGGCGCGGCACCTTCATCAGCGGTGAGCGCCGGCGTCTGTCGTCTGCCGACCTCACGGAATCTTGACTGATTTCGTTTACGAGAGGAGACAGGGCGATAGACCGTGAACTGTTTGTCGGACGTGGCCTGTCGTTGTGTTACTGGCGCCGTAGGTTCCCGTGGCGCAGTTGTGACGTAATTTAGTGTCTGGGCCGTGTGCCGGCTGGTTGTGGCTGTGGCGTGGTTTGACGTCTGGCGCCGGCTTTTGGCCTGGCTGCCGCCTCAGACTGGGCTCGTTTCGCGATCTGTTGCTGTGTTTGTGTCGTGAGTTAACGTCTGCCGCCGGCTGCTGTCCTGGGCGCCGCCGCTGACCATCACCGACCACCCTGTTGCAGGCAAAATCACCCCCGCTCTGGCCGGCGCTCGTGTCACCGTCTCGGCCCCCGAGGTGGAGCCGGTAGCGGCGGTGACCGACAACAAGGGCGCCTACCAGGTCAGCTGAGGGGCGCGGCAGCCGCCTGCTGCCGGCCCGCGACTGCCGGGACAGCGCCGGTGGGGAGGGCACCGCCTACACGTCCGGTGTCACAGCCGGTCCCAGAGTCCGCCAGAGGGTGATCGGAGACGTGCTGAAAAATCAGATCGGATCAGATAATTTATTACACTCGACATTCCACACGTGTGGCTTCTCATGCATGCGGGTCGTCGACGAGAAAGACATGCTCGTGGCGTTCTGTGCTGGTCGCAGCTGGTCTGTCACGTTTTATTCTGACTTCTGGCAAATCTATCATTTCAGGCCTGCTAGCATTAATCAGTCCTATAGCTCTGATGCAGGCAGGAGCTTTGATCGTTCGCCGTTCAGGGGAACGATCAAAGCTCTCTTTAAATCCCGCGACCTCAGAACCATGGAAGCCTATGAAGCTATGCCATTGAAGGATCGTCAAATCACACCACATCTTGCGACGGATGAATATCTACAGTGTCATCGACATTTTATCATGCCCAAGGGTGACGAGGACAGGTCGTCAGTAACCGTTTGCGTTGTCCAGGAAGTGGCTGAGGCTGAACGGTCTAACGAGAGCCATTTTGGTAGAGAAGATCAGCAATCTAGGAATTGCCTCGACGCTGTAAAACCCCGTTATCGTAAAACCCCGCTAAAACGCTGTTATTGAATGTTGGTATATCTGAAAGCCTTATAAAGCTGCTGTACAAGTAGTATCATTGCCGCACAGAAAGGGTCGTAGGGTCATATCAGAACGCTCAGTTGTGGCTAGGAATATTTAGGCCGTGTGGAGCTCGTCATTAAGTCATGTACATCCCTTGACTGGATTTTCTAAGACAGCCGAGCCTGGGTTTCTGGCACCTCCTGAGCGTCACCCTCTCGTGCTGGGCCCTCCGCTGACGGCGGCGTGCGCGGCAGATCGGGCCGCTGCACCCGGAGCGCCAGTACGAGGTGTCCGCCGAGAAGGAGGGCTACGTCATCAGCCGCGTGGACGGCCGGCCCGGGCACTTCGAGGCGCGCAAGCTGGCCGAGCTGCGGGTGCGGGTGACGGACGAGCGCGGCCTGCCGCTGCCTGGCGTCCTGGTGTCCGTCTCCGGCGGCAGAGACTACCGGCGCAACAGTCTGACTGGTGAGCGGAGACTGCCGGCGTGACAGTCTGACTGGTGAGCTGAGACTGCCGGCGTGACAGTCTGACTGGTGAGCGGAGACTGCCGGCGTGACAGTCTGACTGGTGAGCTGAGACTACCGGCGCAATAGTCTCACTGGTGAGCGGAGACTGCCGGCGCAACAGTCTCACTGGTGAGCGGAGACTGCCGGCGTGACAGTCTGACTGGTGAGCTGAGACTGCCGGCGTGACAGTCTGACTGGTGAGCGGAGACTGCCGGCGTGACAGTCTGACTGGTGAGCTGAGACTGCCGGCGCAATAGTCTCACTGGTGAGCGGAGACTGCCGGCGCAACAGTCTCACTGGTGAGCGGAGACTGCCGGCGTGACAGTCTGACTGGTGAGCTGAGACTGCCGGCGTGACATTCTCACTGGTGAGCTGATACTGCCGGCGTGACAGTCTGACTGGTGAGCTAAGACTGCCGGCGTGACAGTCTGACTGTTGAGCGGAGACTGCCGGTGTAACTGGATGGTGAACGGAGGCTACCGGTGTGACAGTGTCACAGGTGGTCTGAGACTGCGTTAACAGTCTGACTGGTCAGCTGAGACTACTGGTGTGACGGTATGACGGGTGAGCTGAGACTACTGGTGTGACGGTATGACGGGTGAGCTGAGACTACCGGCGTAACAGTCGGTGAGCCGATGAAACAGAAAGCCATTTTGCACAGGCGTAGTCCAACACCATCGGTCGTATAGCTAGGCAGTTAACACTCCGCGCTGTAGTTATGAATTGCTTCCGTTATCGCTGCCGGATATCCTAGACGATATGTTTGGACTCGACACCGCGGTGGCTGTGTCGTCTGGAGAGCACGTCATGGGATCCATTGCAGCCGAGCCTAAACTCGTTGTCTTTGCCTCTACATCGCCTGTCATGTGTGATTTAGCATTGTGTGGGCAGCCGCCAAGGTTCGGTGTGTACATTGCACAGCGCGGGGCCGTGGGGGACGGCGGGGGCCTGGTCTGACGGCGGGGGGTGGGTGACGCGCTGTGGCCGTGTCTGCCGCAGACGCGGACGGCAGGCAGGTGTTCCTGTCGCTCAGCCCCGGCCAGTACTTCATACGGCCCATGATGAAGGAGTACGAGTTCACGCCCGCCTCCAAGATGGCCGAGATTGCCGAGGGCGCGACGCTGGAGGTCACCGTCAGGTGAGCGGGAAATGGGATGTCGTCAGCTGAACCGTGACGTCATCGTCGAGTGGTTGGGAGCCTTTTCGCCCGCTCAGGTGGTCGGATAGTGTTGACGTCACCGTCAACAGTGCGAGGGAGGATAACGTCGCTGCGAGGTCGGGGCTGGTGATTGAGCCGTTTTCGGATCAACATTGAAATTGACTCCATGTGATTAATGCCCCGGTTTAGACCACCACGCCGGAGGGAGGCCTACCTTTTTGCTAGAGTGGTCTAAGAAGGATATTTTGTAAGCAGGACTTTTGCGTAGAGCGTAACCAGCTTTTTTAGCACTGCTGACTGTTCGGAATGTAATACCTTAACCTGTTCAAACAATACATTGCTTTGACCTGCGTGCAGTATTAGTTGTGCGGCCATCCGTGTTAAGTTCAGCACGTTCTGGCTGTGTGTTTGTGCGTTTGTGTGACGTCTGCTGTGCTTGGCAGTGGCCGCCGGGTGGCCTACAGTCTGCTGGGCCGTGTTGTCTCGCTGGCCGGCGAGCCGGAGGCCGGCGTGGTGGTGGAGGCGGCCGCCGGCGCCGACTGCGATCATCACCAGGAGGAGGCCACCAGCGAGCAGGGCGGCGGCCTTCGCATCCGCGGACTGCGGCCTAAGGTCAGACCCCTCCCCCCGCAGCGGACTGCGGCCCCAGGTCAGACTGTCCCCCCGCAGAGGACTGCGGCCCCAGGTCAGAGTCTCCCTCCTCCGCCAACTGCGGCCCAGGGTCAGACTCCCCCGCTGCGGACTGTGACCTTAGGTCAGATTCCCCCCCCCCCGCTACGGACTCTGGCCCAGGTCAGCTCTCTCCCCGCCATTTTCGGCCCAAAGTTCAGACTCCCTGCCACGGACTGCGACCCCGGGTCACGTTCTACCCCCGCGGACTGAGATCCGAGATCCTACTCCCCAGCGGACTGACCTCGCGTCAGACTGCCCCCCCCCCCCCCCCGAGGACTGCGACCGAAGGCCAGAGTCCTAGCCGCGAACTGCCACTTTACGTCAGACTCTTCCCCTCTGAATACAAGCTAGACGCAGACTGTAGTAGTGCTGGCGTCCTGGGTGTCTGCAGGTTGTGAGCGGGGCCGCCTGACGAGGCTCGTCCTTCCTTTCATTTCCGCGTCCGGGAAAGCCGAGAAATATCGGCACACTCGTCGAAATGCATGAGGTCCCGCGGGATGAGTCCCTCCTGAGCAGTGCACCCGTCGGACCCGGCGTGTTCAGAAGCGCGGCAGGACGACTGGATAACTTCTGGGATGACGTCGGTAGAACGCCCAGTTGGCGCCTGTCGGAAAGGTTACCGGCCGCCGGCATGAAACTTGACGTCTAAATACGCTAAGTTTGCAGGTATAAGTGATGCAGTGCTGAAGCTACGCCCCCGGATTAATCTCCATATATCTCTAAGCGTGGTAAAGGTGTCTGCTCTCCAGTCCTTGTAGCACTCGTTCACTCCCCATGGTGATATTCCCGCGTTATTGAAGCGAAGAACAACGGGCCTGGAGATGGATTCTGCATGGATATCGACTGAGGAGAAAAGTTTCCAGTCTCAGGCACAGTTGCACGGGCCCTACAGGAGTAATAGATATGGGATGGCCGCCATAAAAATACTCCGTGGACCAAACCCTCTGTCTTAGCATGAGAAAATGCTCCTAGATAGCCTTGTATCTGATTTATTGACCGTGGCCACCTCTCGAAGTGTGCGTAGTGATCGGCGTCGTGTCGAAATTGCCATACGATCTAGCCCCGATTTTCGACCAGTCTGTCTTTTTTAATATTACTTGTTCAGGTCATCAACACGATCCTGTTCGTGATCAGCGCCTTATGTGTTTCACTGGTCGATATTGGTTGCCCAGAAAACGATTGGAGCTTGTTCCCGGTAGAACCGATACGAATTCTGCAACCGCCTTTCCTGCCATGTCGTGAACTGTGCCCATACCTTCGTGGTTTTGGAATAGTGTGCCGAATCGGAGATCGTTACAAGGGATTGAGGGATTGTGTCGAAATCAAAGGACCATGAGCCTGCTCCGGGAAAATGATGAGGCTCACGTCTGGCTACCTCCCATCGGACAAATGGCATCCCGTCGCTACCCGCATTGTAAGATACGGACGGCGCGTGTGTTTCTGTTGTTTGGCGTGGTGTCTGCGAGCGCAAGCTGACCGCTGTGCGTGACTCGCGCGGACCGGTCGTTACGGTTGCCGATGTCATTGATCGGCCGGCGGTATGTTCTCCAACGCTTCGGCGACTTTTGGATGTTGCGGTCACCGGAATTGATCCGTGCTCCGCGCCGGTTGGCGTGACACGGGCGGCCCGTGACTCATGCAGGCCTCCGCCGCGTCCGCCGTCACATTACGTTACTTCGTGCTTGGCCACTGCCAAGCACGCGCATCCTGTCACGTTACCGCACGTCGCACCGCGTTACGTGGCACGTTATGCTGCCGTTTACGGTACCGGACATCACGTCACGTCGCCTGACGATACCCCCTCGCACTGCACCGCTCCGCATCACTCACACCTCGTCACGTCACGTGACGACGGGCGCGGCCGTCTGACGCTGGGCCCTGTTCCAGTGCGAGTACGCGGTGCGCATGAAGCCGGGACCGGACGACGGTTCGCCGTTCTCCCGCGGCATCCCCAGCCAGCAGACGGTGACGGTAGGTGGTCGGCCGGCTCGGGGAGGGGGGGGGGATGGGAGGCTGACGCCCCGGCCGGCGGGTGTTGAAATAAGGGGCGGCGGCCGCCCGGACGCCAGGGAGCTGCCCCCCCCCCCCCCGGGCCACCCACCTGTCAGGCCCGGCAGGAGATTGGCGCTGTGATGTATGGAGTGTCTGAAGTTCTGGCCTTAATGCTGTTTTGAAGCTTAACTGAGACGGATAGGGATGGGGGGGGGGATGGATGGACCAGTTCGACGCCGGTGGGTAGGTTACAGGGTTTACTAGGCTGTAAGAGGCGAGTGCACTGTGTACGTCTTTTCCGCGTCATTTACCCAAAAAATGTTTCCATTGCGTGTCTAGTCACTGATAAATGACGCCATTATCAAGGGCGTGGTCGCCGGATTTCAACGACGCGAGCAGTGTTTTGGCTTCTTTCTAAGTAGTCTGATAAAATGTGAGGCGGTTTTTAGCAAAATTGTTCGTGGTCTGAAAAGCGAGCTTTTTTGAAATGTCAGTTAAATTTCAAAGGTCATGATGAGATTTGGGTGGCATTGAAATGGCCTGGGGCATGAGAGACACGCTGCAGTTTTCGCGCACGCCGTGAGAGCGATCTCAGGTCGAGGGGCGCTCCCTGTGTCGGAGTCGGTTGTACAGATCTCACTAAAACCACTGGTATTGCCGATGCGTAAAAACCTCGTAAATTTACTACCGATGCAAAAAACTATTAACTAAAAGAAAATTAGGGTTGGCCAGAACAGTCAGAATCTTGAACAACTCATCGACCAGCCATTCAGCCTTCCAGTCAATGGGTTGAAAATGGTCAGCTGCCCCTTGTGAAGCAAAGACGCCATGGTATTGGAGGAGGTTCTTTGCATTCGCAGGTCTAGCGTGCGAGCGTGTTGGACCGATCTAAGCCTATGAAAGATGATCCAGATTTAAATATAGGCAATGAGAACCGAAGCTCCCTGGGGCGTATCATGCTTGTGGTGCCGCGAGCAGCAGTCGATTGAATGACATCCATCCATTTGTGGAGTGACCAGTTGCCGTGCCGCCCGACATTTAGCGTCCGTATTTTCATCACTGAGCCGTGATAGTGAGAATCATTTTGACAAACGATCATTACAGCATTTCGTTGCTGATCATTAGCGAAGAGAATCATTGCCGTGGAAAGTTAGCACTGCATTCTTCGTATCTGTCGAGACAGGTGGGCGCCGGTCGCCGTCCTGACCCCCTGACCTCGCTCCACCGTACCCAGGTGACGGACGGCGCCGCCCTGACCTCCGTGACCTCCCTCCGCCGTCCCCAGGTGACGGACGGTGACGTCACCGACTTCCGGCTGGTGGCGTTCCGGCGGATCGGCGAGACGGACGTGACCGTGCACGTGGTGACTGCGCCCGAGCACCTGTCGACGCTGCGGCTGGTGGTCTCGGCGGCCGCCTCCGAGACGCCGGTGTTTTCGCAGCCGCTGGCGGGCTCGCCGTTCGTGGTGCTGCCGACGCCGCTGGCGCGCGACGGCCGCCAGTACGTGGCCCGCCTCGAGAGCTCGCTCAGCGCCGCCGCGTACGCCGTGCGGCCGGCCGAGGCGGCGTTCGCGGCGGACGCGGCCGCGCGCCACCTGGTGCTGCCGTTCGCCGCCGAGCGGCGACCGGCCGACGCCGAGCTGGGCGCCGGGCCCGTGCTGGGGCTGCCGCTGACGCTGCTGGTGCTGCTGCTGGCGCTGAACCAGCGCCGCTGCCTGGAGCTGGCGCGCCGGCTGCGCGGCCGGTACCTGGCGCGCGCCGGCGCCGCGCCGCCCGGCCGCCGCGAGTCGGCGGCCGCCGCCGGCGACGGCGGCGGTGTCATGGTCAGACCCGTCACGGTCAAGGTCAAGGCGCGCAAGGTGTGACGTCGGCCGCCGCCGGCGAGCGCCGACCCCGGCGCCGCCGTCCGAGCGGATGTGTGCGTGGTCAGGTGCGGCGTGTGAGGGGCTGTCACCGTCCGTCGGCAGTTGCGTGTTTGTGTTCGGTCGTGCGATCGTGATATTCGGCGGCAGCGCCGCTGCCGACGCCGAGTCGCGAGTCGACAGGACGGGTTCCGCCCGCCGTCGCCGATTCCGGCTCCGACTCCGGCTCCGGCAGCGGCTCTGGCTCTGACCCGGCTCCGGCTCCGGCTCGTGCCCCGGCTCCGCTCTGGCCGCGGCTCTCGTATGTGGCCGGCGTCGCTGCCACCCTGTTTTGCCGTGCCGCGGCCGGACGGACGGGGCCGCGCGCGGCGGCCGCGTGGGCCGTGATTGTGGTTGACTGCGATCCGTGTGTGCATCCGTGCCGCTATCGCCAGCGTGACGTTCCGGTAATCTATTATATGATACATATATGGCACCGTGTGGACGGCCGTGTCGATATGGCGGGCGCTAGGCCCGGTGGCGAAACTGTGATAGGGTGCACACTGACCAGAGAAGGACCTCCGGGCGGTGGACGTCATCGGACGTAGGTGGTGTGGCTGGGTAGAACGTCACCGGTGGAGGCGAAGGGTCTCAGAGAAACGGTTCTGGCTGCGGCGACCCCGTCCAGACATAGCGGACGGTCTGGCGAGATGAGTGGCTGAGATGGTCCGCTAGCAGACACAACGGAGAAGAGTCCTTTGCACGTTTCTGGCAAGATACGCTGGTCGTCTTACAGTCCTCCCACGGTTACGGTCGTCTTACTATGGATGACGTCCCATGCGGATCCCGGTCAAATTTCCTGCCAGGGGTTATTTACGGCATTCACGTGAAAGCCGCCTCACCGCAAGCCATGATGCAGAGGAGTCTTGCCTGTAGTCTTCCTTAGTCGGTGGTAAATCTCAGCTCATCTCACAAGCCAATTCCATGCAGCACGTCACCCAGTCATCAGTGCCCCCCCCCCCCCCGCCGTTTGTGAGATCCAGTCGGCACGGCACCGCCGGATAGTGCTCCTTGCCCGCCGTTTTCTGACGAGACAGAGCAGAGCTCGTAGATTACTTCCGCGTTTTACGACGGACACCTTACGAATCACCACAGTGCATGACGTTTTATCAGGAGAAAATGTCAGTTCATGCGAGGTAATTTGTGAGAAGAACGGCCAGCGGCGCTCCCCGAAATTATCCTGCGAATCGTCTGCCCGGTCTCTGGATGGATTAATTTTTGGGGCAACAGGTCCAGCAGTGGTCTGATGCGTAACGCGAATAGCAGAACGGTCGCTGAGCGAAGTTTTTAATTTTGGGGTTTTTAAAGACGCATTATCATGAACGCCCCAGTTCCCGGGCTATTTTGCCACCATCCTCGATGGGATGGGACATGGATACCGTCACTACAAAGAAACTGCAACCGGCTGCCTTCGATTATGCGATCTCAGGCATGTCGCACGTTGGCCTTAATGCGATATTTCTGGTCATAGATTCCATCAAAGGTCAATACTTGACCGATTTGGAGAGGGCCGTTCTTTTGCGTAAAGGAGATAACGGGCATCAGAAGACCGAAGTATGTAAACAGGTGTACATAGGATGTCAATACATGTCTGTCTGATGAAAATGGTGCCTCATGTCAGTCTAGGCCATGCGATAGTAAGAGGTCAATGGCATGCTAGTTTTGTGTATGCCCAATACAGGGCAAAAAAGACCTTAAATTATATCTTACGTCACAGTTTCCATCAAAGATCAATATTTGACCAATATGGTGGGTGTGCTTGAACTTTACCATACACTGCATACATTATTACATACATACATTGCAGTCAACACAATTAAACCTCATTAGATACCTCCGAAAATGTGTTTACACCGGAAAATCTTCAAATGGGGTCTACAACTGTTTTTACACCGCAAATAAAAACTATCTGAACAAAAGCAATTGCATAAATTTGACTTATGGTGACCATGTGTAGGGCAATGAGAGGTTTGCACTGACCTCTCACGACATAATAACGCATATTATACAACGTATATCATCGGTCATCCCCCACGACCAGTGTATCGATAAAGATCAGACTCGAAAAACGGCAAAATCGTGAATAAGTCATGTTTATAGCGTCATGCCGACATGGCCCAAAATGATCTAGCAAAAACAATTTCACAGAAATATGTAGAATTGATGTGCCGAGGGATACTGAAAATTTAACAACGCTGCCCCGTTCCCTTCCGAAGTTGTACGGCAAAGGAACGAGTGACTGTCACCGGGTGACTCCTAGCAAGTCGCCGGTTGAGCCACATCTGACCACTTTTAGGAACCAGTCGTGGTGCATGCGGTCGAAACTATTAAAAAAAAAGAAAGATAAACAGTCAGGGGCGTAGGAGTATCCAGAAAAAATGGGCAAGGGGAGGCGCAAAGGCGTTTTCCCCACAGTCTTACTGTTAAGTTCCGCAAAAATGTGGGGGATGGCACCGCTGCCTCCTCCCCGTTCGTACGCCGTTTAAACAGAAGACAGAAATAGCATACTTTGGTGCGATTGGGCACTGCTAACGGTTGTGGAGCAAATCTGGCGGACGGCCTTCGACACGCATTAGCTTCGTTCGGCTCCAACAGTTGCCCGTGCGCGGATTTGCTAAATTGGGGCACTGAATTCATGTTACGCTGTTTCCGGGACTAGAATAGACGCCCGCCGTTCCCGGACGGGACTGCTGCCATTTCAGGGCAAATTTTAAAGCTCATGATTTATTCGCTTTAAGTCGGTCTATTGTAGCGCTC